>OZ012737.1:646183199-646783199 GCA_963859935.3 Lathyrus sativus | reverse complement strand
CATGCGATCCATGTCTTTGTTCTCCTCACTATCCTTTAATGATACTTCCGGCTTGGTCAGATGGTCGAGACGGCGACTGACAGCAAAGATGGAAAACCGAAATGAGCCACAACAAAGGAAAGACACGTGCATAAATGTAAAATGCCATGCTAAATGCAGGATGCTAATGCGAAAATGCAGATGCAAGAGGAGACTTCAAGAAACTCAAAGTGTTTTTCAGTATTATAATGTAGGATAATTGAAAAACTTTTTATTTTTGAGAAACAAAGTACTCTTTTAAGAGTTTATTACAACGAAAGCAAAAGAAAACTCAGAACTCTACTCCACGGTCTTCTCTTTTGTACGGAGTTCCTCGGTCAGCTGATCTATACGCTCCTGCAGCGCTGCTTTCTCGATGATGAGTCGCTCCACACATTCCTTCCAAGCCATGGTAGTTGAGGGGAGATCATCATTGGTGACAGTACTTGAATAGGCAGGAGAAAATAAATCCCCTTGTGCCTTTCTCTTTCTGGTAACTTCTATTTCTGATGTCTTCTGAAGTCTTTCCTTCTCTACTTTGAGGGTGAAGAACTTATTCTTCCAGGCAGTCCTCAACTTCCGGGCTTCATCCAAAGCAATCCTTACTTGTTCTATTTCCTCTTCCTCGAACCAGTCGGGGTCATGAGGAGACAATACCATCGGTTCATGAAAAGGAAAGGGCATCTTGAGATCGAGAGCCCTTTCTCGCACCCAATGCAGATAATCCTCAGAAACAACACAGTTGGGGTATCCTGAAGCAGCTGTTCCTTCCCTATCAATGTATTTCCATGCATAAATGATGACAGTCTTGAGATCTAGATCCTCTTCTCCCTTGAAGTAGATCTCTTCCAACGAAACTGGGTCAGGCACTTGGATCATAGGGTGTCCAAACTGTCTACGGGCCAAAGCGGGATTGTAACTTATACATCCTTCTCTTCCAATAAGCGGTACGTTGGGGGATCCTCCGATGCTAGGAATCATAGGCACGCCTACATAGGCGGGATCATACCAAACAATGTCCGAATGAGTAAGGGCCATAAGTATCTCGGACCATCGAGGTGTTGCTACTTCATCCCAAAGGGACGGATACCAAGTCAAACGAGCGATGAACCATGAGTACAGCAAAGCGGTACAACATACAATGTGTCCTCCTCCTTCGGCATTCCTCGAGTGAATTGAAAAGTACGTATCATCAAGCAGGGTGGGTACTGGATTCTTGAGTATGAACAGCTTGATTGCGTCCATGTCAACAAAATTGTCAATTTTAGGGAACCAGAAAGTCCCATAGACCAACAAAGCGAAATTGGCTTCCAAGATGAGAGCCTCCTTTCTTTCAGCATGGTAACGAACTTTTTCGATCAAAAAGTCGGCGGGGAACCCAAGGACTCCTTCCTTGGTGATCAGGTGTGTCTGGACATCTTCAAGGCTAAGATGAGTGGCATTTGCAATTTCCTGGTGACTAGGCGTGTCCTCCCTTCCGGTGAATAGTGGTCGAACAGTCACAGGCATCCTCAAGAGCTCTGAGTACTCTTCTAAGGTCGGCATCAACTGGTAGTCTGGAAACGTGAAGCAGTGGTACATCGGGTCGTAAAATTGAACCAATGTTTCCAACAATCCTTCTTTCATCCTTATCTCGAGGAAACGGAAAACTCCTCCATATTCTGCTGCGAAGGCAAAGCGATCCTCGACAAGTTCGGCTAGTTCTCTCAAGCTTTCGAGGTTGGGACTCTGAAAAGTGTACTTCAGGGTTTCTCTTCTGAAATCCATGATTACAACACCTACGGAACGAAATTGAGTTTCTTGAAGTGAACAATGAAAAAGAATGCAATGCAAGATGATTAGGACTTCATGGGATTCCTCTATTTATAGGCATTGCGGTAAAAGAAAACGTTTTATTAAATTTGAAACGGACTACATAAATATTCTTTTAAAGAGTCCCAAATAAAAGCTAAATAAAAGCTAGTAAAGACACTAAAGAAGCTTTGAATGCTGCTGCTTGAGCTGCTCTTCTAGTTGCGCCTTCTCGCGGATAAGGTTGTCCACAATTATTTTCCAGATAGTGCATTGCGGTTCGGAGAAAAATAAATCCTCCATGACTTTCCTCTTCTTGCAGGGGAGTAGCTCTTCATCCTTTAATTGTAGCTGCTTCTGAAGTTCATCCCTCTCCTTCTGAAGTTCAGCATTCTGCTTTTGAAGTTCAGCCTTCTGCTCTTGAAGTTCAGCCTTCTGCTCTTGAAGTTCAGCCTTCTCCTTTTGACACTCATCATTTCCTGCCACTGCTGCGTGGTACTTGTTCTTCCAAGATTCTAGCTCATGTTGAGACTTCCTTAGGGACACCTCTAACTCCTCGGCTTTAGACATAAAGACATAAGTGGGCTCTCTCCTGGGAGCTATGGGATCCTGACGGGAATAGGGCATCTTTAGATTGGTTGCCCTTTTTCTGACCCACTGGAGGTATGGTTCTAAAGATACGCAGTTAGGCTTCCCTAGACTTCTCTTCCCTTTCTTGTATACCCTACGCCATGCGTCCAGAATTCTTCCTAGAAGCTCTATATCTTCTTTGAAGAATATTCCCTCTACTTGAACGCTCTTGGGAGGTTCCTTCAACGGGTATCCCAACTGTCGACGAGCTAAGATAGGATTATAGCTGATTCCTCCATCAAAGCTGAGCAATGGTACATTAGCGAAGTCACCGCAGCTATCAATGATCAATACTCCATCATACACTCGGTTGTACCAATCAATGTCAGAATGGGTCAAAGCCATAACCCTTGGAGACCAATGCTCTTTGCCAATGTTTGTAAAAGAGCTAGACTTCGGCAAGTGTGAAATAAACCACTTGTAAAGTAAAGGTACACAACAAGTAATCATCCCTCCACCACGAAGGTTTCGGAGATGTATAGAGTGATATGCGTTTCCTAACAGAGTTGGCACTGGGTTGTTCTTCACAAAGATCTTGAATGCTTTGAGATCGATGAAACCTTCGAAACTTGGGAATAAGAACAACCCATAAACAAGCAAAGCAAAAATTGCCTCAAACGGAGCCTTGTTAGAATAATCAGCATAGTATGAAGCCTTCTCAATTAGGAAACCTGTCTTTAAACCAAGAATCCCGTCCTTAGTAACTAGGTTGGCTTTGATGTCAGATACCTTCAAACGGAGGGCTTTAGCAATATCTTTCTCATCAGGGTCCTTCTCTAAGAAGGGAAAAGGAGATTCCTCAAGGACAGGTAGACCAACCAAAAAGGAATACTCTTCTAATGTGGGTAGCAACTGAAAATCTGGAAAGGTGAAGCAATGGTAGAGAGGGTCATAGAACTGTAGCAAGGTGGCAAGAAGTCCTTCATTCACTGAGCAACCCAACAAAGATATCAGCTTCCCATACTTGGTCTTGAATCCTTCTTGATCTTCGATGAAACCCCACAACTTCTTTAGGTCATCCAATTTGGGACTCTTAAAAGTATATTTCACAGTATGTCTTTTATCTGAAGCCATAGTGACCTACAATGTTCATAAACGAAGGTAAATCCCATGAAGTCCAATGCAGAATGATGTTATATGAATGCAGCAAACACAAGTATTCACATAAGGACATAAAGATAAACAAACAAAGGGGCACCCTAGGTTTGCAACGAGCATGGAGCAAAGGTGTACCCTTCCCAAATGTTTAAGGACTAAAGGTTGTTTGTACCTGCAGAACAGGGTTCTAATGGGACTCAGAATCATCAGCCCATCTATCGGATATTATCAATTTTCCCAATTACTCGAGGATTAATAATATTCTCAAGAGAACTTCTTTTGAGTGTAGCTTCGCGTAGCACTATTTCGGAAGTACTTCCTCATAGTCTCGCACTACGTCCTAGTAAAGGCCAAAGTTGGGTTAAGGTAACTACGGTCTTCAATATCATAGGCTCCAAAGTCGAAAATAGTGAGTGTCTTCACGATTAATCGTTCAACAGTACTATTTCGAAAGGGCCTCAACTGAGCGGGATTCTCGATTCAACTTAGTAGGGATTCCATTCCCTATAAGCCTCCTCGAATATATCCCATCCTATCCTAATCTCTCTCAAAGTTCGGGTGTAGAACTTTATCTCACCACTCAAGAATAGTAACCCCAAAAGAAAAAAAAGAGAAAGCATGTAAACAATTAATCAAGTAGGCAGATATATAAAGCAGTAAACAAAATAAAATAAGATAGGGAAACCCACTAGAGTCCCCAGTGAAGTCGCCATTTCTGTCGCGGTGAAATTTTGATACCAAACTATTGATTAGTTTGAATCGTTAATTCATTTTGCAACCGAACTTTGATTTGTCCAAAGGAAGGGATAAAGATCGAAATTCCCACAATGCAATGCAAATGCAAGCTAGATTGTTTAGGTTCGGGGGTTGGTTAAACTTAGGGAAGGAACTAGCATCCTAAGTTTCTGTAGTACTCTACAGGAACCTCTTGTTTTATGTTTGTTTACTGCTAAGTGTTTATCTGCTTAAGGGATTAGAGACCCTAGTGGTTTATATCTAAGTATACTCGATAAGGCATCGCACCTTGTGCCTACATATCCTTACGGGAGTGGAATCAGAGTATGTTGTAGTTCACCCTAAAGGGTTAGAGGAGTCCTTTGACTGTGGCCAAAGTTCCTACGGGTTTAGGGTGGTTGATTGATTGGGTCTAGGAGAAGAGATGAGTCTTCATGTTAAGGGAGAGATAACCGCCACAAATGTAAAGAAAAAGGGTTGTAGGAAATGGTCTTTGCATCATCTTAAGAAAAGGTCTTACATACTCGGATGGTCGCCAAGTATGCCTTTGTCGTTCTTAAGGCAAAGTCCCTACATGTTTGATTGTATTGTTGTGGGGGTGGAGATCATATCTCACTTAAGATGATTAACATCTATTCTCTAAATGTGTTTGTAAAAATTGTATAATGTTGATTGTGTGTTTCTATGTTGTAAAGATAAAGACAAGGTCCTTCCTATGGGGTAGGTTCTATCTTAAGTGATCCATTTGAATGGGATCAAGGATCGGGGGATATGATGCAAATGATGTGCAACTACACACGACGTTGAATCATGTGTAGGTTTTTCCTTTGGACGGAATGCAATGCGATAAGTGTACATATGATGATGTGAATGCAATAGAATAAATTGCGCAAGAGTAAATTGCAGAAAGATAAATCATACACGAACGCATGAAAGCGCTGAGTGAGTGTGTGTGCATTGTGAATAAAAGCAGATAAAGATAAACAATATGTACGCATGAAAGCGTTGAGGGTAAGTGCATGTGTCGTGAGTGCGCGATTGATTGTATTACGCTGTTGATTTGATTTTAGGGGAAAGTTGAATTGCTTTGAGAAAAGTTGATTTAGGAAAAGTTATATTATTAATTAGAGGTAAATTGGTAGATGCAACTTATTTGTATAAAGAGATTTTATAGCGTGGGGGAGTTGATTAAAAATATTAAGTTGATTTGAAAAAGGTTAATTAAAATTAATTAGTAAAATAAATCAATTTATTTAAAAGAGAATTTTTATCTTATAAAATTATAAAAAGATTATTAAAATTGATTATAACTAATATCAACTATTAGTAAAGATAGAAATTAGTTGTTATCTTAATAATTCAAAAAAAACTTATCAAGGGGACTAGGTTGAGATTGAACAAAATTATTTTGAAAATAAGTTTAATTGGTTTGAATAAAACTGATTATAAAAAGTTAATTGAGACTTAAACGGGTTAATAAGGGTTAGGTGCATGTTAAGTGAGTGTTTAGTGTATGGTGTGTGTGTGATTAGCAACAAATTACATAAACAATTCAGAAAAGAAATGAGGAACCCTAAGTTCCCCTTTCCTTCGATTGCGTCTCCTTCTTCCCCTTTTCGCGATCGCAACCGCCATTGTTTCAACCTTCCTTGTTTTCAACATTGCTTCAACCTGAACCACAAACAAAACAATCAAAACGTTCCATAATCGTGACAAGAGTAGAGTTTTACCGGCGGTTTGAGGACGACGGGGCTTGAAATGACAAGACGGGAGCTTCTTCGATCTGGGCTTTCGGTGGTTTGGGAACGGCTCCTTCAATGGAAAAGATGAGTCTTCTCTATGCAGTTTCTTGAATTCACGGGTTCTCCTGGTAGCTCTAGGGTTTTTTCGTGTGTTGTTCGTTCGATTCCCCCCCCCCCTTCTTTCTCGTTTCCACTCCTCTTTATATAGGCTTTAAACCTGAGATTTCTGATTGAATTTGTTTTGAATACTGATTAATTGTTGATTTTGGACCTTCCATTTTGGTTTAGCTGAGATTTGAAAACTTTCTTTCTTCGTTCGATACATTAATGATAGATTCAATCTCTGATTATGCGATAGGATTTGATTTGATCTATTTTGAATAGAATCTTCTGTTGCTTCAAAGAATATCCTCTAACGGTTTTATTTGCTGAATGTGATCTGGCAGGTACACTTGGCGAAGGACTTGGGCCAAAGGAATGAATCAGAGGCCCAGGAGGGAAATCTCGTGCCTGATGTGCAGTGGGAATTTTACGAAGATGAGGCTGGTGGTGAAGATAGCGATTTCTCAATTGTTCACAGGGTAAACTCCTTCCGAGCTCAATCTCTATTCCTCTGGTTTCATTTTTCTTTGAACTTACGTATGCTTGAATTGGTAGATTCTAGGATGTTCGGTTGTGTCTTGCTAACTTTAAATCTTCCGGGTCTGCTCTTGTTTTGCAGGTTTGGTAATGGTTGTGGCTCAATTCTTCGTTAATGCCCATGATTGTCGCAGTGGATGATTGGTGAGTTTTGCCTGGGCATAGACCGTCCTGTTTCGAGGTATTTGAGGTTGAAAGATGCAGGAGAACGCAGATTTAGGAAGCTCTCAATGGTTTTCTCACGAAGAGTTACAAGCATTAATCCGGTGGAAAACTTGTTGGCTTTAGTCGGTAATCACTCTGGTTCCACATTCTTAAGCATTAATATGACCGTCTTAACCGTGATAACTGTAGGTCGTACCTGGGATGGAGTAAATGACTCATAGGCGTTTCCGTGACAGTGCAGAGCTTAGGTCTTGGCCTGAGTTTCAAAATGTTTTTCTGCAGAGTTTGCATTGGCATGGAATGTGCCGATGAGTGATGTGGGAGCTAGGCATAGATATGCGTTTGTACCGGTTCCTGTGTGTACGTATACCAACTAACATTCAGTTCTTTGTTTCCATTAATTGGGGCGATTTTGACTCTGACTTGTATGCACACAAGTTTAGACTAGTGGTCTAGGTAATAACCATATCATACTGTTGATTGTCTGTTCAAAACAAAACCCAAGTAGATTTTGTCCTTCACTTATGGTTAAAGAGAATAACAACTTATTTAACGGATAATTCCCTTTGATCTAGGAACATTACATCGAAGCGGTGGATGCTGAATGTATGCATGTGAAAGATCACTGGATCTCCTCAGACCTATGCGTCGAAGTTGCTACTTCCATTTCTTCCACAGGTTATGTTCATTTTCTCTTCTCTTAAACTGAGCTGTAATATGTGCTGTGACTGCTTAAAAGGTTAAACTTGGAATGTTTTTGTGAGATAGTGTCAGGAATTGCAATGTTGTTCAAAAACCAAGACGAGTTAGAGGATGTGATGAAACGTACTCCATTCGTGACGGCCAGGGTGTCTTGAAGTCCAGGGATCAAGGTTGGATGTGAAGCATTTCTTGAAGTTGCAAAGCGTCGTATAAAGATATTCTCTTTCGAGGCAGATATCGGTATAATTTTCCTGATTTGTCTGACCTGCTGAGGTGTTTCAATTTCATCCGTGGGATATTGATTCAAGTTCTATCTTCCTTATGTTTGGACATTGAGCTTTCCTGACATGGCCTTTTCTTTAAAACAGGTTTCTTCTCAAACATGCTAGAGTTAGACTTTTGTGGTTCAGACCAAACTGCGAAGCATTGACAGAGCTTACTCCAAACACCGTCTCAGAGGTATGTGTTAAGGGATCGACCTCATTTTCCAAATAAAGTCCCAGAGATAGTGGAAATTCGGAGAAAGGATCTCGATAAAGTTAATCCAAAAGTTGCTGAACTATTGGCTGATCCTGAGGAGTAATCCAAATCTGTTTGGAAGACTAGCAAGCTGCACCTGTCTTACTGTATTGGACTACAACCTGTTATTATTTGTTGAATATTGTGCTCTTTTGTCGCGCAGGTGCGGAGGCTTGGTTTGCAGGCTGTCCCAATTACGTAAGTTGGTGGCAATATGTTTGGCTTGCTGTTGGTGTTCAACTATTTCTTCCCTGATTTGTCTTAATGCGCCAGCTGGGATTTGAACTTGCCTTGTTTTAGTACTGTCATCGCGGTCATTAATCTTTTGATTAAAGAGAAAACAATGCGTTTATGCTTTGCATATTATGGCTGTCGGCAGCCTGCCCACATGTTCTTGAATCACTCGCTCATATGTGATATTACCATGCTGTTGCAGGTCGAGGTTGAGCAAAAGCGGGATAACGTCAACGAAAAGGTCTTAGGGGTCGACAACAGGTAAACTAGTTACGATACCCCATGCGTATCAAATTACCGCATACTTGGATCTTTGTAGCAAAAGTGCTGAGTTGTACTAAATAACTGATGTTGAGGTTTCGTTTTCTGATCAAGCGACCTTTGATTTTCAGATGTGAAAAGGCTTGCTCATCTATCGTAGCACCATTTTCGTTAAGCGATGCTTTTGGGATCGATCCACCTCCCTGCTGCAGGAGATTGCTGGTGCAATTTGTCTACTTCCACAACTCACAAGAGTGGAGCTTGGATGATCATAGCATGAATATTTATCTATTTTAGTACATTTGGCAATTTTGGGGAGTAGTATTGCTGAGAGGACTTGTTCTCATCCCGAGTCAGTTTACTTTAGCGTATGTAGCAACACAGTCACGTACATGAATAGGCTGTACTTGTAGTCATCTATCACTTTTCAATGCATTTCAAACTTCAAATGTATGATGGTTACTTGTCTCATAATGTCAAAGGATGATACTACTTGAGTAACAAATTGCATTTGCTTACTAATACACATCCCTGTTGAATTGTGACCTTTCGATTACCCACATACTAAAATAAAATCTTTTCACCCATCTCTATTGCTAACATGCGGATAGGACTGGCTGTTGGGGACTAACGCCTACCTGTTGAATTCTCTTAATAAAAACTTCCAAAAACATAATCTTCAAATAGGGAGGATCCACTCCTTCCATATGATGAAGCTTCTTTGATGTGAACCAATATCACTCATATAAAATGAACTCCTTGTACACGGAACCTGTGAATGAATGGTAACCGGGCGAATCCTAGTACAGCCGGAAGTTTGAACACTTAGAAACTTAAAACTCTTCCTGACCACGTCTTGGGATATTTAAATTGTGGGCATTATCTCCATTTAGAAACACTGCATCTGTGTAAGTTGTTAGTCGCAAAAAAAACGTAAATATTAAACTACATTCAAATAACAATAAACAAAAAAAAATGAAAACCGCGCAAAAAGAGGTGGCATTCTACGGTCAAAAATTAGGGTGCAACACAAACTATACCATAATCACAGGTTCCATTCACATATTTGAGAACCTTTTTGACTTGATTTATGTGACTCACTTTAGGATCTGCTTGATATCTAGCACACACATCAACTGCAAAGGCAATATCAGGTCTGCTGGCTATTAGATACAACAAGCTTCCAATCATGCTTCTGTACAGCCTTTGATCGGCACTAGTACCACTTTCATCTTTTGATAACTTCAGATGAGTGGGTGCAAGTGTTCTTTTGTGGCCAGCATTGTCCATCCCAAACTTTTTGACTATGTTTTTGGTATATTTACTTTGGGAGATAAATATAGAATCTTCCATTTGCTTGACTTGCAATCCAAGGAAGTAAGTTAATTCCCACACATGCTCATTTCAAACTCAGATTGCATGTGGTTGACAAATTATTTTACCATTTTGTCTGACATCCCTCCAAACACTATGTCATCCACATAAATTTGTGTAATCATGATTTTTCCACCTTCATCCTTTACAAACAGGGTCTTGTCTATCCCTCCTTTTCTGTATCCATTGGTGGTAAAGAATTCAGTCAGTCTCTCATACCAAGCTCTAGGAGCTTGTTTCAATCCATACAGTGCCTTCCTCAACTTGTATACGTGGTTTGTCAAGTTAGGATCCTCAAATCCCTTGGGTTGTGCCACATATACTTCCTCATTCAAATATCCATTCAGAAAAGCACTTTTCACATCCATCTGAAATAATTTAAATTTCAGGATGCATGCAATTCCTAACAACAACCTGATTGACTCAAGTCTTGCAACTGGTGCAAAAGTTTCATCAAAATCAATTCCTTCAACTTGAGTATAACCCTGTGCCACTAATCTAGCCTTGTTTCTGGTTACAACTCCTTGTTCATCAGACTTGTTCTTGTAAATCCACTTGGTTCCAATGATGTTTGTTCCTTTAGATATTGGGATCAACTCCCACACTTCATTCCTTTTAAACTGTTCCAATTCATCTTGCATGGCCTTGATCCAATATTCATCAGTTAAAGCCTCCTTCACATTTTTTGGTTCAATCTTGGACACAAAACATGAGTTTGAGATGATTTCTCTAGCTCGGATCCTTACAGCACTGTTAGGGATCCAATGATAAAATCTTTGGGATGATCTTTCAGGATCCTGATAGAAGGTTCTTTGTTGGGAGTTTCTGATTCAGAATCAGGGGTTACAGCTTGAGTATCTTCAGCATTGACCATACCCTCAGCAGGTGTCTCTAGGAATGTTCCAACATCATCTATGACATTGGTTTCTTCATGCTGATAATCAATAATGACATTAATGGACTCTATCAGGACTTTTGTTCTGGAGTTGTATACTCTATAAGCTCTGCTGTTGATCGAGTATCCTAGAAAAATACCTTCATCACTTTTGGGATCAATTTTCCTCATTTGTTCACGATCTGTCAAGATGTAACACTTGCTCCCAAAAACATGAAAATACTTCACAATTGGCTTCCTTCCTTTCCATATTTCATACAGAGTGGAGGTAGTTCCTTTTCTCAAGGTAACTCTGTTGTGAACATAACAGGATGTGTTCATTGCTTCAGCCCCAAAATGCATAGGCAATTTCTTTGCATGAATCATGGCTCTAGGAGATTCTTGGATAGTACTGTTTTTCCTTTCCACTACTCCATTTTGCTGAGGAGTAATAGGGGAGGAGAATTCATGATTGATTCCTTCAGATGATCAGAATTCAACAAACTTAGAGTTCTCAAACTCCTTACCATGATCACATCTGATCCTGACCACACCACATTCTTTTTCTCTTTGAAGTCCGATACACAGTTCTCTGAAGACTTCAAATACATCTGATTTTTCTCTGATGAAACTTATCCAGGTGTATCTGGAGTAATCATCAACAACTACATAAGCATACCTTTTTCCACCAGGACTCTCTACCGGCATTAGTCCCATCAAGTCCATGTGCAACAGTTCAAGAACTTTGGATGTTGAAAGATGGCCAATTCTTGGATGTGACATCTTGGTTTGCTTGCCAACCTAACATTCACCACATACCTTACCTTCATCAATAGTCAGCTTTGGAATTCCTCTCACAGCTTCCTTGGAAATGATTTTTTTCATCCTTCTTAGATGAAGATGTCCAAGTTTTTGATGCCACAATTTGACTTCCTTTTCTTCTTTGGCCATAGAACAGATAGTGGAGTCACTTAAGATTTGAGGCTCCCACAAGTAGCAGTTATCTTTAGACCTATCTCCCCTCATGACTTCCTTTTTATCTCTATTTGTGACAACACATTCTTCCTTTGTGAAGTTGACATTGAGTCCTTGGTCACAGAGTTGACTGGTACTGATCAAGTTGGCAGTCAGTCCTTTCACCAGCAATACATTGTCTAGGTTAGGAACTCTAGGATAGTCTAGTTTCCCAACACCTTTGATTTCCCCTTTTGCTCCATCACCAAAGGTCACATACCTAGTGGAATGTGGTTTGATATCCACCAATAGATTCTTTATTCCAGTCATGTGCTTAGAACAACCACTATCAAAATACCAGTCTTCTTTAGCTGACACTCTCAGAGAAGTATGAGCTATCAGACCAACCTCCTTTGCCACCCATTGTTGCTTCTTGACAGGAGCATCTTGATGAGTGTGACTAGGAAATCCATGCAGACTAAAGGAAAATGGTTTTATGTGTCCAAATTTACCACAGTAGTGATACCTTCACCTTTGGGACTTTCTCCTTGTCTGATTCATGTTTTTGTTCTTCTGATATTGTGACATCGCTCGTGACATCCGGTTTGGCCTATGATTTTCAGCCTTTGGTTTCTTAAATCCCAAGGTGGGTTTCTGTTCACCAACAAATCCCAGTCCAGACATGTTTCCTGCTTTCTGACCACTCTGTAGGATTTTTTCTAGAGTGTCAGTCCCAGGGTTTAGCATCCTGACAGATTTTGTCATCTAATCAAGTTTGGAGTTTAACATTTTGACCTCACTGTTGAGTGAGTCAATGGTTGCAAGATTATCCTTCTTCTCAACTTCCAACTTCTTGATGATTTTCTTATGCTTCTCCCCTAGTTGATATACTTCAGCACTTATGATGTATAGCTGTTTATATGAGTCAGGAAGTTCATCAAAGGTCAGCTCATCTTCACTTTAGTCACCATCAGATATGTATACACTATTCAGAATAATGACATGTTTGGCTGATTCTTCTTCTGATCCACTCTCAGAATCTCCATCAGACCAAGTGACTACTAGGCCATTCTTTTGCTTCTTGAGATAGGTGGGACATTCAGCTCTAATGTGCCCATATCCCTCACATTCATAACACTGAGCTCCTTTGCCTTGGTTGGACTTTTCTTCAGACTTATCTCTTTTGTTAATGTCAGATGATATGTTCTTGTCATTAAGTCTACTCTTCTTATCTACCCTTTTCATGAGTTTGTTGAATTGTCTTCCAAGCATAGCTACAGCTTCTGAGAGATTCTCCTTGCTTCCATCATTGTCTTCATTTGGGTCCTCTGCAGTGTTTGATACAAAAGCTATGCTTTTTTTATTTTTCTCAACCTTACAACACATTCCCATCTCAAAAGTTTGGAGAGAACCAATGAGTTCATCCACTTTCATGTTGCTTATATCCTGAGCTTCTTCAATAGCAGTAACTTTCATGGCAAACCTCTTAGGCAAGGATCTTAGAATCTTCCTCACAAGCTTTTATTCTGACATCTTTTCTCCTAAAGCTCCTGAGGTATTGGCAATCTCAAGAATATTCATGTAGAATTCATGAATAGTCTCATCCTCTTTCATTCTCAAATATTCAAACGTGGTGGTCAACATTTGTAATCTTGACATCTTGACTTTAGAGGTTCCCTCATGAGTTGTTTTGAGAGTATCCAAACCTCTTTGGCCAGTTCACAATGATGCACTAGTTTGAAAATGTTCTTGTCCATACCATTAAATAAGGCATTCAAAGCCTTAAAATTCCCAAGAGCCAAGGCCTCTTGCTCTTTGTTCCATTTCTCTTCAGGTATTAACATAGATACTCCATCTTCACCAGTCTTCACTGGATGTTCCCATCCTGAGTTGACAGCTCTCCATGCCTTGTTGTCTAAAGACTTCAAGAAGGTTATCATCCTAGGTTTCCAGTAGTCATAATTTGAGCCATCCAAAATTGATGGTCTATTTGTGAATCCTATATCCTTGTCCATAGTACCAGAATTTATCTTCCCTAGATCTCACCCAGAAAATAACAGGCAGGGTGCCTGCTATGATGCCAATTGAAATTCAAGGTACCGAACAGTGGATGTTATCACGAATGTTATGACATCCACTGTAACACAGACTACAAAACTTAATGACAAACTGTAAATGAAAATAGTAAATAACACAAGTAATTGTTTACCCAGTTCAGTTCAAACCACACCTACATCTGGGGGTTACAAAGCCATGGAGGAAAATTATTATTAGTAGAATTAATTCAGAGTCAAACAACCAGTTTGCACTCTTCACTTAAGACCTACCCAATGACACTTCAACCTAACACTAGACCAAAGTTACCAACTCAATCCCCCTCAATCACAACAGTGATATCAACCAATTCAAAGTTACAAATGGCAATGAAGTCACACTTCAAACACACCTTGATCTTGCTTCACATCTTTGATCAAGTGACACAACACTCTTGCTTAAAAGCTTTAGAGTGACACACTTAACAGACAACTTAAGAACTCTAGACCAATGCAATCATACAGCAGATAATTTCTTGGTTTACAAGTATTCCTAAGACACACGTGAAGAACAAAATTCTTCACTCACACATACACATTCTCTAAAACCCTGTCAATAACTGTCTTCAAATAGGATTGCTTCTTCTGTATATATAGGCAGCATACAGTCCTTGGGCCTTCGTGCAGAAGTTAGGTTTACCCAAGATAAACCTCTCTTCATGAAACTACGCATGTCCAATTAAGTCAGGGGCGTTCCATGTTATCCTCAGCCATGCCTGATATGTCTCCTGAGATAACTAGGCTTCCTAAAATGTTTCCTGAAGTATAGCCTGAGCTAATACCAGAAACTAACACCTGCGCGCCCTGATGTCATAACATTCAGTATGACATCCAACTTAAGTTGCTCTTAGCTATCCCAACTTATCCTGCAGAACACCCTTCATGTATGTCATAACATCAGTTATGACATTCGCACATACTCCAATGTTTTGCCACATAGTGCAGCCAATCAAAAGCATCTACAAAAGTGATTCATACATGAATTCTCTCTAAGTTAGCTTGGAGTTAAATTCAATTGTTTTCGATTTCGGTTAGATTCCGGTCCCGTGGCTTACCCGTTTCCAAAATCTAATCAAGCACATCGTCAAAGCTCTTTTCTTAATAAACACAAAAGAAGAGGACTGTTGGAATCTAGCATTCTAACAGAACCCTCGAATGATCGGTCTTAATTCTCGCATTTTGGGATAGTCGTTCATTCTTTTCTTTCGTTCTTAAAACACTTAATAACTAACTTTGACACATAAGGACCGTTAAGATCTAACATCTTGGTGTAACTTTTTGAGCAATTGATTATCATCAAGAGTTCGTTGTCCATAAAAAAATTTTCTCAATTAATCTTGAATGAGAAAGGTCTGTTAGGATCTAGCATTCTGGCGTAACTCTTTGAACGATTGATTCTCATCAAACGTTCGTCATTCACCTAGAATACATCCAACCTATCAAACTCTTTTTTTCTCGCCACCGTGCGACCCTAAAAAAACTTTTCATAAACGTGAGATATTGTATCTCGAGACAACGCAAAACATTGTTTTGCCCACAAACTATTTGAGTTGAGATAAGAGGCGTTTCCCGCAAATGTTGATTCGTAAATCCATGACGTTGTGATGCAAACGTCCGCTCCTCACCTGTATTAGGTAAAGCAATATTTTCTATCGAATGCGACTAAATATCTTTTGCTAAAATCGACCAACAAACGAACACTTTTTATCCAAAACTACCGACACTCTGATTTCTCATTTATCAATGAGAATACGTAGGCAAAAAGGTCATAATCCTTGGCGAGCCACCTTTCACCTTTTTCATCGTAGTCCCCAAACTACGAAGGCTCTGAGTTCTTCATTGCTCTATGAAGATACGTAGGCACGAGATTTCGAAGTCTTGTCGAGCACCCTAGTAATAAAAACCCTTAGGTCCCCTTTCTCTTCAATAAAATATTTAAAAAAATATTTCTCCCTCTTTTCCCACTCAATAAATAGAAGATTAGAAACTAACATAAGCTAACATTCATTTGGCCCTAACTAAATAGTTCTCATTGAGTACAACAGACGTGGGGGGGGGGGGGGGGGCTAATACTTTCTGCTTGCGTAACCGACTCTCGAACTCAGATATTGGTTGCGATGACCTATCCTTATCTTTCTTTTAGGGGTGTTATTCGATATTTTCCTTTTCCCTCTATGGGAATAAGTAAAGACCGGTGACGACTCTATTAAGTCCATCCCACGAGCATGTGATTACGCTTTGTAAGGTCGTTCTCATTTTTCGAGGTACGACATTTGTCTTTACTGTTGTGCCTCTGATTCTGCGTTAATTGGTCACCAACTTTATTTCTAGTTGTACCCGACATCCTTATTTATTGCCCATTTACTTTTTCCTCCGTTGTCTGCCACTTGCTTGTTGACCTTCACCTGATTCAATTTGTCATCCTTTCCTTGTCTTCCATTTAAATCATTAAATTTATTATCAATGATTTCCGCACTTAAATTATTGACGTTATTACCAATCATTTAGGCATTGATTTCCATATCCATTGTGTCTCTCTTACTCATTCTCATTTAGTGCATTAAAACGTGATCCAAAATTATCTCTTCCTGCATTTAAAGCCATCGGCCCCTTTCCTTGTTTAGTTCTGCTCAATTCTCCGGTCACTAGAGCTTTGTATCCACTTCCCCCGCTGCTACCATTTTTCCTTAGTCTCTTACCTTTCTGCACTACTAACCACGGTCCTTCCTGATTTGTAGGGAATTATTTCACACTCACCTACCCTCCTTGAAGCGGCCCTCCTTCTTCCACGTTTGTCTCCCCTATTTGTAGTTGTTATAAGTAGTAATTCAGTGTTTTTGAATGCAAGTTGTATTCGACTTAGGTGTATTCGAACTACTTGAATAGTGAGTCAAGTAAGAGTAAGTTGTAGTTGACAAAGTCTAATTCAATATGTAGTTGCCAGATTTGGGTAATCATGCATTCGATTGAGTCGAATGATGCAATTTGTAAGTTGGTATTTTGGTTGCCTATATAAAGAGGTGATGATGTAAGCACTTAGAAGCTTTTCAACAGCAATTCATTTTAGTCAAATTCCCTTTTCACATATAATCTCTCTCTCTCTCTCTCTCTCTCTCTCTCTCTCTCTCTCTCTGTCTCTCTCTCTCTCTCTCATTGTTCCAATAGATAATTAACCCATTTGCAAAAGACAAAATTGTCAATCTATCTTCTTTATTGACTATCATGTTGAGGTAAAAAGGGCTACCATATATCATGTGCAGACAGAATCAGTGATTACAACTATGTATATTATACATAGATGTCCTACAAAGACATTGAAGGATAGGGTTCCTAATGAAGTTTGGCCGATAAGGAAGCATAATATATCTAATAAAGTTTGGTTGGGAAGGAAGTTTATAATAACTCTTTTGAGGGTGTTTGAGTCATTGGGAATCAAGTACGTTTCAGGGTGTTCGAGTCATTGTGATTCAAGTATGTTTCTAATGCAATGAGGAGGAAACTAGAAAAGTGAACTATTAATCTTGGATGGCTAGGGTGGACAACTTTTTAATAAACCGACTTTATCCATCCGATCCACAATAACCACTTGCATGCGGTCGGATAGAAAACGGTTGCCGGGTCTACAGGGAAGAGTAAACCAGTTTCAATTGACATGTGGCAGTTCGGTTCGGTTGGAAAAATTCAACCCAAAAGAAACTGAACCCGACCGCCTTAAATTATATATTGGGTTGGATTGAAATTTTTTACAGCCCAATACACATATCCATCATTCCAACACCAATATATCACTAGAAAAACCCTAGCCGTCTCTTTATGTTTCTCTCACCTTTGCGTTACTGCTTCTTTTTCTCTATTCACTCTCTCTTCATTTGGAAGACCTCAAATCATTTCTTATAGATCTATGTGTCATGTAATTGTTTTCTTATCACTCTCTTTTTTCATTTCTGCTAGATCTATATTTATCTCTTCACTCTGTTAGATCTATATATTTAAATGTTGAACTGAAATTATTATATTAATGATCTAACTTCCTCTTATTCTTTATGTGTTGTGTTTGTCTAAAGTCTGATGTTGTTCTTGATTGTGAAGATGAATTGTAGAAGAAAGATGTGTTTGTTTAAAGCCTGATGTTCTTTTTGATTGAGAAGATGGATTGTTGAAGCAATATGTGTTTGTTTAAAGCCTAATGTTCTTCTTGATTGAGAAGATTGATGGTTAAAGAAAGATCTAGGAAGAAACAAGGAGCTTCATGTTGTAATTGTATCTGCTTATCATTTTTTTTCTTTTTAATTTTTGTTAATTTATAAAATCCAGTTATTGATGTTCGTACCAGATTTGTATTCTATATTTTTCATTGTCATTTTTTTATTTGCAAATCATGAAGAATATATAAAAAAATTAAAATATTAACCGTTCAAACCGATCTAAAGACCCGCAAAACCGTTAACCCGTAAACCGACTAAACCCATAATAAAAATGGGCGGAATTGGACCTTCCGTTTAGAACCGTAGTTTGCGACGGATTGAGTTTTTTGATCTGAATCCAACCCAATCCGTTCGCTGTCCAGCCCTATGAATGGCTATCACAAGACTCATTTATATATATTGCACAATCTTGTATTAAACAAAATTAAGATTTATAAATATGTAAAGGTAATGGAGGAAGAAGCTTGGAAGCATTATTTACACAATAGTGGAAATAATATAAAAATCTTAAGAAATATTAAATAAAGGGTCTTGAATATAGTAAAGTCTATTGTGAAATTTAACCAGCCTAATCATCCTAAAATTTATAGTTTCTAGAATATGACATAAATAATGAAAAAGATTAATTTGAAGTTTGAATTATATATAAGTTTATGTACAATAATAATGTTGAGTTCAAAATTAACAAACATTAGCGTTATAAAGTTGAAACTATCGAGAAAATTATATGGCTGCAGAATAATAAGTAGTAACAGATGATTCATCATGTAAAGAAACAATAATGAGATTGATTTTTTGAAATGAGACAAAAATATTCTAACATTGTATGACATGGTTGTTGCACCCTAAAATTTGACCAACCGATTCTCCTATCTGACTCATGGTTTAATTTCATATTCACAGCTCAGATGTATGATTTTTGTGTACAAGCAGGGGATATCAGAGTTTACAGCTTGATTTTTGTCTATCAGATATGGCAGACCCAGTCCAGATTATCGGGGTTTTATTTTCGGGAAATTGTGCGCTCCTCGGTGATTTTTCAGTGATTTTGGGATATTCTGATGCCCGGGGATCTCCGTTCGATTCAATCTGCTCTCGTGCGCTTTTATGGGAGTCATTTGCATTCATCTGCATTTTTAGGATTTTTATAGACTTTTTGTGAATTTTTAACAGGCTTTATAGAATTTTTCTGGAATTTAAATAGGGTTTTTGAATATTTTAATAGCTTAATTCTCTTTTTTAGGATTTTATAGATTTTTAAAATAGTTTTTAGAATAAATAAGATTTTGAATAGTTTTAGAATAATAAAGAAAAAGGATAACATAGTTTTTCTTTTATTGCTAATAGATAATCATTTTAGAATTTTCTATAGATTTTAAATAGGTTTAATGGTTTTTAGGTAATATAGAAAATGATATAGTTTTTCTTTTATTAATAGATATTAAATGATATTAGGATTTTAATAGAGAATTAATTGATTTTTAGAGTTAATTAGAGGTTAATTGATTTTTTTAGGTTTAACTAGTGTAATGTAGAATTAATTAGACTATTAATCACTTTTTAGAGTAATTAGGTTAATTGATTTTTTTAGATTTAATTAGAGATATAGAATTAATTAGAGCATTGATCTCTTTTTAGAATTTAATTAGGTTAATTGTTTGTTTAGGTTTAATTAGATTAATATGAGTTTTAATCTTTTTTTAGAGTTGATTAGTCATTAGTTAATTGTTTTGATATAATTAGGTTAGTTAATTGTTTTTTATTCAGTTTTTTTTACAGTTTTGTTTTCATTTTCGAATGGGCCCAGTGGGGTGTTTTTTTGTCTGTTAAGGCCCAGATCTCATCAATTCAGAAAAGTCCAAAAATGGTCCAGGAAAGCGTCCAAATTTCCAGCGCACTCCAGAATCTTCTAGAGAATTCCACGCGTCCCCAGGGTATAAAAGCAGACACGTGTCTGCAAAAAGGAGGCCCCACGCGTTTATTCAGAGATCACGCCACCACCCACTCCCAATCCACGCCACGCGTCCACACCTGTCCCCCACTCCCTCTCTCTCTCAGCGCATGTGCGCCACTTGGCACCCAGCCATCACTCACCGGAGCCTCGCCTGGAAACCCACCGGCGGCCATGCAAACGCCCTAGCAACCAACCGCCGGCGACCTCAACTAACTCCGGCCACCACCTAACCATCAATTCCCCAGAAATTCATCTTCTTCCCCAGATCTCCTCCGTCACCTTCCTCTTCTCATCGCCGGAAACATCATCGCCGCCGGAATCATCATCCACCTCCAACCAAAATTTCCAGAAACCAACAACCTTCATTGTTCTTCAACAAGCTCCATCAATTTTTCCAGAAACTCTTCGTTCTTCATCAATTTTTTCCAGAACGATATCAATCTTCATCAGTTTTTCAGAACAACATCGCTCTTCATCAATTTCTCCAGAACGTCATCATCGTCTCAAGTAACCACCAGACGTCCAATCTCAAGCAAAATTCCCAGAAATCACCTTGAATACTCAAACCTTCAACAAGCTTCAGGCGAGATTTCCAGAAAACTTCAAACTATATTCATCCTCCAAGCAATATCTCCAGAAACTTCATTCTTCGTCCAATCATCAAGAATCTACGAAGTTTTCTCCAGAAATCTTCAAGATCCCAGCGAACTCCTTCAACCTTCTTCAGTTCCAGGATCTTCGTCATTCCTCCAGGTTTGTTCATCCTCCTTGCAATTTGTTTACTCGTGCGTGGTTAGGGTTTGGGTGAATCGTTGTTGATATGACTCTAGCATAAACTGTGAGGCCTGATTTCGATCTAGGAGTGTTAGATGAGTTTGATTTCAGGCGTGATAGTGGATTAACGTGTGATTTTAGTTCATGATGGGTGAGGATCTGAGTTTGTTTTGAGAATCTCCGAGAGTTGCAGAGAAGGTGAGTTGGGGAAGACGAGAGGAAGACGGCGCATGGAGTGAGTGAACAGTAGTTAGGGTTGGTAGTGATTTAGGTTTTGTTTTTCTGAGTATTGGATGAGGGTTTGGACCCTGGGCTTAGGCCCAAACGTAGTTGCTAACGCACACCCCTCAGTTGTTCAATTACCTCCCTTAGCGTGTGAGACTGAGTGGATTGAATTGGGCCTTAGGCCCTGAGTGCTAACAGCACCCCCTCGTCCAAGCCCAGTAATGAGAACAACTGAGAAATTGCTAATGCAACACCCCCCCTGCGTTCCAGTTCAGTTCTTTATTGTTTTTTTGGTTAGTAAGCCTGGGCCCTGCGCCCAACTGCTGTTGGCACCCCCCAATCAGGGCCCAGCTAGAAATCCCTCATAAAACCATTGCTGATGGAACCCCCCATGTCATTTTCTTTTCTTTTATTTTTCCTTTTATATTTTCATGTTAAATAATTCCTAATAAATGTAAATAATGGTTTTTTTTCTTTCAATAATTCTTTTTTCATCCATTTCATGAAAAATGTTAAGAAAATTAAATAAAAATAAAAATGGCATTTTATTTTTACTTCCTATTTTGTGCATATTTTCCAATTAATTGATTTCTTTTTAATATTTTTAATGCATGCATATCATTAGAAAATTAATAAAAAATGGTAGATTTAGTCAAATAATTCCGTTCTTTTTTCTGTATACTCGTGATTCAGTGTAGAATTTTATAATACAAAAACATTAGCTTAATCATGCATTTTCATTTTAATTGCATTTTTCCCATTGTTATTGATGTTGAATAAATTGGTTTGTGGATATGTCTGTGTTGCTGATTCTATTTCTTTCATCTGGTGTTGAATTTTGTTCTGTTTTTTTCAGTAGGTTATCCTAGAACCATGTAGGTCTCCCGTTAGATTTTTGATAGATTTTTGTAGGGTGTCCTGATGTGATTTGTCTGAGCCTGAAGATAGGAGAAGTCTTGATGACTTCTGACTTTGAAGTTCAACTGTGGTTGAACTTCAGAGATAGTCTCTTGTGGTTTGTTGGCCTGTGGGTTCTTCTTGAAGGTGGGAGCTGATTGAAGTCCTGTTGGAGCTTGCAAGGAGGCATTGGATTGAGGCTTAGTCTAGGAGCTTGTTGTCTGTTTGTGAGGTTCGAGATCCTGAAGTTTGAAGGGAGTTTATGGTACTTTCCTGAGGAAGGCACTATGAATGACTTTCATTCTTTCTTCTCACCTCTTTCGTAAGTATCCAATGATGTCGGAGCCGACTTGTGAGTTTAATTCCTCCTGAGGAGGGATGTAAACTGATCACATGTTGTTGAGCCACATGGGATACGATTCCTAAGTGGAAGTCTCCTAGTACTTTCCTGAGGAAGGTCCTATGGGTCTATTCACTTAGTTCCATTAGTTTATCTAGGATTTCTTAAGTATCCAGTGATGTTGGAGCCAACTTGTGAGTTTAATTCCCCCTGAGGAGGAATGTAAACTGATCACAGTTGTTGAGCCACGTAGGATACAATTCCTAAGTGTCAGCCTCCTAGTACTTTCCTGAGGAAGGTCCTATGAGTCTGCTCACTTAGTTCCCTTAGTGCATATAGGTATTTCTCAAGTATCCCGTGATGCCGGAGCCTTCATGTGAGTTTAATTTCTCCTGAGGAGGAATATAAACTGATCACAGTTGTCGAGCCGCATAGGATATGACTCCTGAGTAGTAACCTCCTGGTACTTTCCTGAGGAAAGCACTATGAGCTTGTCTGCTTAGCTTCCTTTCTCTGGTAAGCTTGTTCTGAAGCTTGGAGACTGGGATTGATTCCTCCTGCTTAGGGTTTTGATTAGAGTTGTTGTTTGGATCTTTGCTTAGGGCTTTGTATAGAGTTCTGTTTAGAGCTAGATTAGGAGCTTGTTTCAGGTTTGTTAGAGGCCCTGCTCAGGGTTAGTCTCTTTGTGTTGTTTGACTTGTGTGATGTTATGTTGCATTAGACTTAGGTGTTCATCCAGATAGTTCTGAGTAGGTGCATCTTAGAAGTAAACTTTGTGTGCATGAGAAGTTGAGGTGGTCCTCCTTCTGCTTGTTTGTTATTGCGTGGCTTTGCTTGTTGGTATTCGGTAGAGCTGAGCTCCCTTGCCTTTGTGGTTTGCGGCCTCTGTGCCTTGTTTGTCTAGTTGTTGCATTCATGCATATTTTCAGTATTCCTTTACGTTGCAGTTTCTTGTTTGTCGTTTAATCCCGTTGCCATGATCCCTTAGGAGCTCTGACTTCTCCGCTGTGGAGTTGTTATGATAGACATTAGGATGGTCAACCAGGTGTGATAGCAGTATATAGATTCCCCTTTTCCAGCTATAGTTCTAGGGTTTCCCTTTCCTTTCTGTAGGAGCTTTTGAGTAGCTTGATCCGTAGTTAGCTGAACTACAGCTGCTCTGATTCTTCGTTCCAGACGAAGATATGTAGGCATAGGATGCGATATCCTAGCGAGCACACTAACGACTAACCTTTGTTCTCTCGCGGCTGTGCGATCGAGACTTTCCCGCTAACGACTAATTGTTTCCCTTTCTCTTGCCCGAGCGCATTTGAGACCAGATCGTATTTGTAGGTTCTAGAGCCTTAGAGACCAGTTTGTTTTCTCACTGCTGTGTGAGAGCCCCTGTTTACCCGTAGTTAGCCGAACTACGTTTGCTCTGATCTTTCATTTCAGATGAAAGTACGTAGGCACAGGACGCGATGTCCTGGCGAGCAACCTTTCCCCCGTTTAGACGTAGGAAGTCGAACTACGTTGACTCTGACTTTCCCATTGCACGAGGGAATACGTAGGCCCAGAACACCGTATGTTCTGTCGAGTCCTGTCCTTTTATTTTCTTTTCAGACCAGCCATTAGCGTAGATAGATAACACACCCTTTTACCTATGAACACCAAGCGTGGATCCCATCGAGTACGATGGACGTGAGGGGTGCTAATACCTTCCCCTTGCGTAACCGACTCCCGAATCCAGGTTTTGGTTGCGATGACCATACCTTTTCCCGTCTTTGCGAGGTTTACTTCGAGCGTTTCCTTTCCCGCTCTGAGGGATAAATAACGCACGGTGGCGACTCTCCTGTCAAGCCGGCGCCGATTTTCGCAGTAGCGACAGCTGGCGACTCTGCTGGGGACTTATAGCATCTAGGGACTTTTCCCATCCCTTATGCTGGGACCGTTTCCCATCCCCTACGCGAGTCAATCCTAGCGCTTGGGTGTTTATTGGTTGGGTGTTGTGCATATTGTGTTTTACTTTTCCGCACTTTACTTTTCTGTACTTTTACCTTTCCGCATTTATTTTCCAGCATTATATTATTATGATTATTGCTGTGGGCAAAGGGAGGTTACTGTGAGTGAAAAGCCGGACCTGGGCTTGAGTACACACCTAGATATAGTTGCGGAGAAGTAGTAGACGAACCTGTCTGCTGAGCAGGCACAGTTCCCTACGAAAATCTGCGCTCAGACGAGATTCTTGCAGAGGTGCTCCTTTCCGGTCCTGAGGATCTGAGGGGAGTCCAGACGTGAGGATTGTCGACTCTGGGGACCGATCATTTGGAAGTCAGCTAAGTGAGGCCTCTTCATGATTTGATGATGCCACTCCTTCTGGGAATCGTATCGTCACTCATGAAAGTCTGTGACGCTGACGACCGCATAGGATGCCGTACCTTTGTCCGTGGATTAGGTCTATCCTACCTGTGAGAGGGACTGGGTTATTGCAGGAAGACTGGCCTTCAGAAACCATGATTCGGTATCTTTATCAGATGGTGTTCTTGATTCATCTCCAGGTGTTGTCTGGGTCAGATGGGTTTCTTATCTGAGATTGAGGCTATTATCAGATGGTATTCTCGTCAGATACAGAGGTTCAGATGGTTTTCCTACCAGGGGATTGATATTTTGAATATCAGATGATAGTTAGTGGCATGAGATTCTGATGACCGTGATGGTTTTCTGTTCTTGATCACAGAGATATTCCTCTTCAGGCTACAGCATAGCCCCTGTGTTCGCAGATTGCATTATTTATCATATTGCATCATTGCATTACCATCTGCATTCAACTAACGTGTGTGTATTGCAGGTACATATTTTCCCTTCCAGTTCTGGTGTTCGTTCCTAGCAAGACATGGAAAACCTGAAGAGAGTATTGCCCTATAAGTTTCCGTCGCCGAATATCAGTCTATTGTTAGAATTGATGGCTATTGCTAAGAAGAGAGGAATGGGTGACTTCAGAAAGAGATATGGGAGGATTCTGACATACGTTTATCAGCCATCTGCCTACGAGACCAGCGGCATCTATACTCTGTTACAGTTTTACGACGCGGAGCTCAGGTGTTTTGTATTTCCCGACTTCGTTTTGGCTCCTACCCTGGAGGAGTACTCTGCACTTCTGGATATACCGATCCGTGAGCAAATGCCTTTTTATCGTCCGGACGCTGAGCCTAAGCTGGCTGAGCTTTCTGCCATCCTGTGCTTGAAAGAGTCTGAGCTGTCTGGGAAGATGATCAGAAGAGGAGACGTATGGGGATTTCCGTTGGATGTTTTAGTGGAGAAGGCTCGAGAGTATGCCAAGAAGGGTAGCTGGGATGTTTTTGACGTTATCCTTGCTGTATGTGTGTATGGCATTGTGTTATTCCCGAACATTCCTGATTTTGTTGATTCAGATGCCTTCTATATTTTGGCTGCGGGAAACCCAGTTCCTACTTTGCTGGGAGATATCCACCATTCAACTCATTATCAGAATGAAAAGCGACGAGGAAGGAATGTGTCTTGTTGTGTCCCTCTCCTATGCAGGTGGTTCACCAGTCATTTGCCTAAGTCAGGTCCGTTTGTCACATCTATCAATTCTCTAGGATGGCCCGAGCGCTTAATGGGATTAACTGCTGAGAACGTGGTATGGACCAATAAAGAGGTATTTGGAGCTGAAGTCATACTCAAAGGCGAAGGATTCCCGAATGTTCCGTTAATAGGAAGGAAAGGTTGTGTCAACTATAACCCTTCCTTATTGATCAAGCAATTTGGGTACATACCTCAAGGAGCGCCAAAGCCCGAGGAGATACAGGAATCTCTGTATCTCACCGGGGCAATAGGGAAAGAAATGCTGACCAAACTTGAGAAAGCCTGGAAAAACTTGCACAAGAGAGGGAAGCTTTCAGGTAGCAGAGGGGATACTCGAGGTCCTAGCTCATATGAAGAATGGATTCGTGAGCGAGCTGTGAAGTTCCTTATGCCGTATCCAGCAGTTCAGCCATTGCATCCCCCTCCGGTAGAGGAGCCTACCACTGTGGACATTCAGGTTTACAAGCAGCTAATGGCGGAGAAAGAAGAGCTAGCCAGGGCTAAAGAGGCTTTAGAGCAGGAGAATGCCCAGCTTCGGCATGAAAGGATTGAAACAGGATATATTTCCAAGCAACAGGCTGAAACTCTGAAACATCTGAAGACTACGCTATTGGAATTGACTGAAACCAAGAAGCGTCTAGAGTTAGATGTCGACTCAGTTAGTAGTGTGTTGGCCACCAAGAAGCAAGAGCTGGAAAGGGCCTACACAAAGCTAGCCAAATTCAGAGAACACTGGGATCTCACTATGACCAAGCGCAAGGAGCGAGAAGAAGGGTTGAAGACACAGGTAGCTCAGTTAGAAGAACGGGTCAAAGTGAAGAACGAAGAGCTTGAAGAAGAAGCCTGTCGCCGATACGAGGCCGAGCGCAAGTTGACAGATGCCATGAAGAATTTGGAAGATCTCCAGTATAGAGCAGATGCCAAGAGACCCAAACCTGGGGGCGGTGCCAATGATAAGGCTTGGGAAGACTTTGTCAGAGACATCCAGGGGACGGTCAGGAAGAGGGATCGACTGATAGAAGGTTTGATGTATCAACCAGATCATGCAGAGACAAAGAAGATGGTCGAGGACTTCCGCAACCGTACCCGTATTTGATTTCTCTTGTATTCTGTATGTTGAGATCACCACCAGGCATGTTGGCTGGGATCCTCTTTGTCATATCAGCTGTATGGAGCATAGTTATGTAACTTCTGGACAAGACTGTTATTCTAATCAATATATGAGGGTTTTTCCAAATATTGTCTCTATGGTTTACCTCGTCTCGCTACCACCGACACTGGAATTGGGGGGAAAATATCTCCAATGCACACATGCACGTTAGCATTTTTGTATTTCTGTTTGCATAAGCCATACTGCATAGCATTTCTCTAGCAGGTCAGAGCACTTATCCAGCCTTTGTTTTCGCCAGAAAGTGATTCTCGGGGAATTGTTTGAGGCAAGAGTGGAGTGTTGAAGACAACCAAGGGGCTGAAGCGGATTTGAGCAGAATCAAGCAGTGTAGTCAGTTACAGGTAATTGGTAGCTATGTCTGAAGGCGATTTTCAGGCTCCTGACGCCCAGGCAAGGTTTACTATGGCGTCCAACCATCAGTATGATTCTATGGAAGGCTTCCCGCAAGCAAACAATATTACTGCAGCCCAAGTTGTACAGCCTACTGTTGAGAATAGAGATCGGCATGAGCAGTTTGTTGCCCAAAATGAACGTTGTCCTCCTGTTAACAATCAATGTGTTGCTTTCCCTATGATGAATTACCGGAGAGATATTCCAATGACCGGGGTGGTAGATCCAAGAAGACTCCGAGTATTGGAAGAGCAAATGAAAGCCTTGGAAGCGAAAGATGCCGTTAACCTGGATGCTGTAGCCATGTGCTTGGTCCCTGACCTCGTGTTGCCGTACAAGTTCAAAGTGCCGGAATTAGAAAAATACACAGGAGATAGTTGTCCAAAGCTGCATTTGATGATGTTCTGCCGAAGGATGACTTCGTTTCTGCGAAATGACAAATTAATGATCCATTGCTTCCAGTATAGCCTGACTGGGGCATCCCTGAGATGGTATATGCAATTGGAAAGTAATCAGATTCGATCATGGGTGGATTTAGCCAGAGCTTTCATGAAGCAGTACGATTACAACTTGGATTTGACTCCTAGTCTCGTAGATCTGCAAGAATTGTCTCAAGCAGAGAATGAATCATTCAGAGCGTATTTGCGAAGATGGAAGGAATTGGCTGCTAGTGTTCAACCACCGCTTCCGGAAAGGGAACTGGTTGACATCTTCTTGGGTACTCTGAAAGGCCATTATTTTGACAAATTGTTCAGTTGCACAAACTTTGTGGGCCTGATGAGGCTGGGAGAGATTGTTGAGAGAGGACTCAGGAGTGGAAAGTTTCGAGGTGTTCCTTACGTCCCAGTTAATAAGATTGAGTCAGTTGTCAGTTCTCAAGAAGAGTGGGAAGGAGATGATGCTACCTCAGAATCTCTAGCATCTCAGGATCAGTTTTCAGACACTTCAAGTCAACGATCATCCTATCGCCGATCGCGTCAGCATGCTCCACGAAGACCAAGGAAACCTGAAAGGCAGTTTACTCAGCTACCAGTGTCGTACAGTCAGTTGTTGCCAGATCTGGTCAGAAGTGGATTGATAGTACCGAAAGAGACTAAGCCGGTGATTCCACCGTATCCTCCGGGTTTTGATGCCAGCGCCTGCTGTGAGTACCATGTTGGGGCACAGGGGCATTCCACAAATGATTGTAAGGTGCTTAGAAGCCAGATTCAGGATCTGTTAGACTCCAGCCGTATTTGCATCACGCCTCAGGGTTTTGTTCAGATTAATGATTTTCCATCTTCCAGTTGTGGGGGTTCGTCAGTTAATATCATGGAAGACTCCACAGGAAGTGTGTGCTCTGAAGATTGTCAATCAGAGAGTTCAGTTGAATATGGGGGAAGTTTCTAGAGGTTTCTATGCCGGGTGTCGCATCTGTTTCTCTGCCTAACCCGTTTAGCTTTTGTGCATCAGTATTTGTCGATCACCACCAGGATTGTTGGATGGGGTCATTATATTCATACTCATTTGTGCTTACCTGCTGATTTTGTTGGTTGTACATGTATGGGAGATGTTTGTCTGTGTGCTTATAGCTTGAGTTTCTCTTTGTCCCTTTGTGAATATGTGCTTGCTTTCTACGCTGCATTATCATTTAGCAGGTATATCAGAACCGTGAGTCTTATTCCTTCATCATCCAGTTTATTGCAGGAATTCCTTCAAAAGTATGGAACAGAATCAGATTGAATTGATCGAAGTCCAAAGCCAGCTGGGGCAGATGATGAGAGACATGCAAGAGATGCGTCTAGAGCAGAAGATTCTCAAAGAGGAGAACAGTCAGCTGAAGACCCAAATGAGCTTGATCATGGAAGTAGTCAAGAATGTGCTTAGAAAAGAAGACGATCAGCTACTTGAAGCTGCAATGAAGAAGCTTGCGCCACCTGTGCATGTGGAACCTGAGCAGCAGCAACAGAAGATGCATCCGGCTCAGCGGAAGATCCAGGAAGGAAAGCCAAGGAGAATATTTGAGGCACCGCCTATGACCTATGCTGAGCTCTTGCAGATCTTATTGAGGTTTAATCTGGTTGAGAAGAGAACGTTGTCGCCACCAACGAGAGTGTTTCCTCATGGGTACGAGGCCAATAAGCAATGTGAATTTCATTCCGGGGCATTCGGACATGACATCGAGGGTTGTCATGCTTTTAAGCACAATGTTCAAGACCTGATTGACTCGCACGATATTGAATTCACGCCGGGCGGCGTAGCTGTGCATATTGCTCCTGTCTCAGTCGATGCTAAGATGACAGATGTTTCTAAAGCTGCAGTGGGTCAGAAGCGTATCCTGGACTCCATGGTGTCAGAATCTCCAGGCCCACAATTGTTGCCTATTCCTGGGGCAGATCTGAGAAAGAAAATGGTTAAGCATAAGGAGAGCGTTAATCAATGCATTGAAGATCAAGAAACCAATGTTGCATTCGATACAAAGGGTGCTCAAGGGTCAACCCGATACCAGCAGCAGCAGCCTCAGCAGGGGGCACAGCAGGCTCAGCGACGATTCCAGGGTGGCAAGCCGAGAAGAGTGTTTGAGAAGCCTCCCTCAACATATGCCGAGTTGTTGCAGACATTGTTGAGATTGAATCTGGTAGAGACAAGAACTCTGGCACCAATAACGGGAACTCCCCCGTTTGGTTATGACGCAAGCAAGCACTGTGAGTTTCATTCTGGAGCCCCGGGTCACGATATAGAAGGTTGCCATGCTTTTAAGCACAAAGTGCAGGATTTGCTTGACAGTGCAGCAATCAGCTTCGGGCAGAGAGGTCCCCAAATCATCTGAATGAAGGAGAAAGGGCTCTATAATTTGTTTGAGTCATTGAAAGCAGATCAGGACAGCGTCGAATTACCTCTAATAAAGATAGCTGGTTCAGCAGCAGGGCAGATGTGAAAGCCCGATTCTCAGAAGCTAGCATATTTTCTTTGTTTTAGCTTGTCATTTCTTTACATTTGTAGTTGCTTTCCTGTTTGAATTTGTAATCTTGCTTGTAAAACTTGTTGTTTTCATTTCAAATTGATGATAATGAAATAAATATGCATGTTTTGATGAAATCCAGTCGTGTTCACTAACTGTTTTCACAAATGTCCAACGCTTGGTTAAGAAGGAATTTGGGGAGGATGACGAAAATGACCGACATGCAACTTCCGATTGTATGCTTTTGAAATAAAACCTGCTGATGATGTACAGGCATTGATTCAAATCCCTAAACACCGGAGATATAAGGAAGATAATCCCTTGTCAACCCTTTTGAGCCTTGTAGTAGGAGTTCTTTCTGAAAACGAAAAACCCTCAATCTTAACCTGGGGCAGGGTAGGTGTTAGCTAATTTGACCGAGCGTCCAAATTACAAGAGGAGTGTCCGTTCAAGGATCAATCACATCCCTAGAGGTCGTGCCTAAAGGACCACAATGATTCAATCAAGAGTGGGACAGCCACATCACTTCCCAAAGATTCAGGCAACCCGTGTCACACGACTTGTTCGAAAGAAAAAACGAAAAAAAAGAAGAATCAAAAGCCCGATAAGTCAAGAAAACTTCAAAGCAAATGACTTAGGCAAAAAGGAGGGCATCCCGCTGGACTTAAAAAATCAAAAGAAACTCGAAAGGGGTCAGTCCAGGCAAAAGTTAGGGATATGAAAAGAAAAGACGAAAAGGATCAAAAGAAAAAGCTTCGATGGAAATACGAGTCGTGTGACCTCAAGTGTCAAAGACGAAAAAGTGAGTGGCTGTCACTCCAAAATCCAAAAGTTTCTCGAACTATCATTCCTATCTTTCAACCTCTGAGAGGTGAGCGCTAAGGTCAAATTAGCTGAACGTAGGATGGGAGAACATCAAGGAGAACGGGTGGGTTAAAGTAAACTTTGAGCCTTTATCCTTTCTTTCAAAACCGTGAACCTGACCACGTTACAACCTTCAAAAGTCCTAATTGAAGCAGGCTGTTTCGAAAGCATACTCCGGTAAAGGTCGCGTCGATTCTGACTCCTAAAAAGGTTCCTCTTACCATGTTGATATTGATGTTGACGAATGTTTTGTGCATCATATACCATAAACTGTTTTTTCCTTTTCCCAGTGAACAGATTGGATGTCAAAGCTGTCATATGTGTTGCATTAATACATCTTTTATGCATAACAACTTGTTTTACTTGCGAGTAAGCGCTTGACAGCAGAAAAGCTTCCTACAATGGAAAGTATGGTCAAGATAGAATGAAGAGCGCCCGAATGTTCCGAGAGCAGGGGCAAGCTTTATTGTGATCCCCAGTCAGGTCAGCTTTCCGAAATCAGTTATTCTGGGGCAATCAGGTTGAGATTCGGTGAATACGTCATAGTCAGGAGGTACTGCTTTGGATCAACTAATCAGGGGCAAGGTCATTGCAGTCAGGGGCAGACCATCTTAAGCGCGCAAAGGTTATGCGAGAAGCAGGTGAGGCGAAGTATCTCTCAGAAGTTCAGAACGCTGAGGCATGTCATATCAGGCCATCAGGGCTCAGATTTGCAGATTTCCTTTCGAGGACTATCCCCACAGAGGTCCCGTAGGCTGGGGGCATATCAGAAGCAAAAGGATTGTTGTTCTCCGTACCTACAGGGTCATTCAGAGTTATTCGAGCGGATGCAGTCGATTTTCGAGAGCGAGATGAATGCGGGAAGTTGTGTCACTATCCCTTGACTCTTCACCAAAAGGCTGTGTATTCAGAAAGAATGTTTTCCAACGTCAGTTGTATCTGACCCAGTAAGATAAGCTTAAGAGCTCAAATCCATGTGTGCGATTACTGTGAAGCCCGTCCGTGTTGGTGCATCAATTTCCAGATCCAAGCTTCATCAGAACGCAGGAGGGCTCCCTCCATTGTCTCCAGCAAAGTCCAATTCGTCATTGGTATGGATAAGCTATCCCCAGAGGAGTCCAATCATATTCAGCACGTCTGCTATTTCACAGCGGAGTTATATACCCCAGCAGGGTATTACTTCGTCAAAGCGTTCGGTTGAGTTCCCAATATCCCCAGCGGAGTTGATTTCACTCTCCCAGCATTTATTTTGCTAGGACGATTCAGTGATATCCAGTTTATCCCCAGCAGATTGGCCTCGCTTTCAGCATTTATTTTGCCGAAATGGTTCTGTACCCAGCTCTCTCCAACAGCTCGAGCATTAGCATATTGCATGCATCATATTTGCATCATACTTGCATATCATTGTCAGAATGCGTAGCATTTCCATCTAGAATGGAGCATTACGCCATAGAAAGACTAAAGCATTTGCATAAGCATACAAAGCATAAGTCAGACTTTCTATCAGCCTCATATGGCGCGTGGATTACTCTGTGATCAGTTCAGAGACGTTTATCCAGCAACAGTATTCAGACAGTTCAGCGGATTAGTTGTATCAGATCATACAACAATTGTGCTTTGATCAAGCCGTCATCTGATGTCGACAAGCTTTTCTTCCCGTCAATTCATATTGGCGATGTGTTCCTCCAATGAATGGACTTCTCCGTCCATCACTAGACGTCTTGAGTACGAATATGGTTTTCTTTCCGTCTATCCATAGACGATGTGAAGTTGCGGGTGATCACAGTAGGGCTGCCAGAAGGGGTTTCCCCAGGATGTGCTTTTCTTCCCGTCTATCAGTAGACGATGTGAAGTTTTGATGGATTTTCAATAGGGTTCAGAATAGAGCTTTTCTAGCAAGTGGCTTTCCTTTCCGTCTGTCAGCAGACGATGTGAAGTTTCGAGCTATTGTTCAGCGGGTTTCTTATTGCCAGATCATACATATGATGAGGTGTTTCCCCAGCGAGTCTTCTCCGGCTATCCTTAGTTGTTGAGGGGTTTCAAAATGATTTTGAATGTTGGTTCTCTTTCTGTTCATTGGATGAGATGACGTTTCAAGAGGTACTTTTCTGATTGTCAATCCTTATTGATGTCGAGGTTCTTCGAAGAATGCTCAGCTTTCGTGATTGTCGATTCTTATTGACGACATGGTTCCTTAAAAGGTGTTTTTCTTACCGTCGGTCCATACTGACGATGTGGCCCCTTCAAAGATGTTGATCTTTCTATCAATTCCCGTAGACAGAAGGATTCTGAAATTCAAAGGATGGTGTTGAATTGCGTAATGGTGTCTTTCCGTCTATCAGTAGACGATGTGAATTCAGAGATTATTTCTTCCCGTCTATCCTTAGACGATGTGTATATGGAGATTATGGTGATGCCGTCTACCCTTAGACGATGTGAATATGGAGATTATGGTGATGCCGTCTACCCTTAGACGATGTGAATATGGGGATTATGATGATTCCGTCTATCCTTAGACGATGTGAGTTGTTTTGTTTCATCAATCAGGATGTTCCCGTCTACCCTTAGACGATGAGAATATTGATTTGTTTTATCAATCAGGATAATGCCGTCTACCCTTAGACGATGTGAATATGGGGATTATGGTGATGCCGTCTACCCTTAGACGATGTGAATAATGATTTGTTCATCGATCAGGATGATTCCGTCTACTCTTAGACGATGTGAATATTGATTTGTTCATCAATCAGGATGATCCCGTCTACCCTTAGACGATGTGAATTGATTTGTCATTAATCAGAATTCCTTCCCGTCTACCCTTAGACGATGAGAATATTGATTGATTCATTGATCAGGATGATTCCGTCTATCATTAGACGAGGTGAGTATCCAATCAGGGTGTCTTCCCGTCCATCTTTGGGCGATGTGAGTATATTTCTCTTCCTGCCTATCAGTAGGCAATGTGAAAGAATCAGGTATGTTGTTGCAACCCTCAGGGTTTGTCACATGGGGTATCACAAGCAGCGGGTATTCAAATCAGGAGTTCTTTGTCAGATGATTAATCAGTTTGGTGCCGCAATGACTGGACTCGGTTTTCTGGACTTTATTCTCCAAGCAGTTTACAGTATATGCTCGCGGTTGACAAATTTTCGGGTTTTATTTGTATTCAACCGTCTCGTACCTCTGAATGTTTGAAGGCTGAGCGCTCTTCAAACCCTTCAGGTCCAAGTCGCTTGAATAGGGGCAGCTGTTGCACCCTAAAATTTGACCAACCGATTCTCCTATCTGACTCATGGTTTAATTTCATATTCACAGCTCAGATGTATGATTTTTGTGTACAAGCAGGGGATATCAGAGTTTACAGCTTGATTTTTGTCTATCAGATATGGCAGACCCAGTCCAGATTATCGGGGTTTTATTTTCGGGAAATTGTGCGCTCCTCGGTGATTTTTCAGTGATTTTGGGATATTCTGATGCCCGGGGATCTCCGTTCGATTCAATCTGGTCTCGTGCGCTTTTATGGGAGTCATTTGCATTCATCTGCATTTTTAGGATTTTTATAGACTTTTTGTGAATTTTTAACAGGCTTTATAGAATTTTTCTGGAATTTAAATAGGGTTTTTGAATATTTTAATAGCTTAATTCTCTTTTTTAGGATTTTATAGATTTTTAAAATAGTTTTTAGAATAAATAAGATTTTGAATAGTTTTAGAATAATAAAGAAAAAGGATAACATAGTTTTTCTTTTATTGCTAATAGATAATCATTTTAGAATTTTCTATAGATTTTAAATAGGTTTAATGGTTTTTAGGTAATATAGAAAATGATATAGTTTTTCTTTTATTAATAGATATTAAATGATATTAGGATTTTAATAGAGAATTAATTGATTTTTAGAGTTAATTAGAGGTTAATTGATTTTTTTAGGTTTAACTAGTGTAATGTAGAATTAATTAGACTATTAATCACTTTTTAGAGTAATTAGGTTAATTGATTTTTTTAGATTTAATTAGAGATATAGAATTAATTAGAGCATTGATCTCTTTTTAGAATTTAATTAGGTTAATTGTTTGTTTAGGTTTAATTAGATTAATATGAGTTTTAATCTTTTTTTAGAGTTGATTAGTCATTAGTTAATTGTTTTGATATAATTAGGTTAGTTAATTGTTTTTTATTCAGTTTTTTTTACAGTTTTGTTTTCATTTTCGAATGGGCCCAGTGGGGTGTTTTTTTGTCTGTTAAGGCCCAGATCTCATCAATTCAGAAAAGTCCAAAAATGGTCCAGGAAAGCGTCCAAATTTCCAGCGCACTCCAGAATCTTCTAGAGAATTCCACGCGTCCCCAGGGTATAAAAGCAGACACGTGTCTGCAAAAAGGAGGCCCCACGCGTTTATTCAGAGATCACGCCACCACCCACTCCCAATCCACGCCACGCGTCCACACCTGTCCCCCACTCCCTCTCTCTCTCAGCGCATGTGCGCCACTTGGCACCCAGCCATCACTCACCGGAGCCTCGCCTGGAAACCCACCGGCGGCCATGCAAACGCCCTAGCAACCAACCGCCGGCGACCTCAACTAACTCCGGCCACCACCTAACCATCAATTCCCCAGAAATTCATCTTCTTCCCCAGATCTCCTCCGTCACCTTCCTCTTCTCATCGCCGGAAACATCATCGCCGCCGGAATCATCATCCACCTCCAACCAAAATTTCCAGAAACCAACAACCTTCATTGTTCTTCAACAAGCTCCATCAATTTTTCCAGAAACTCTTCGTTCTTCATCAATTTTTTCCAGAACGATATCAATCTTCATCAGTTTTTCAGAACAACATCGCTCTTCATCAATTTCTCCAGAACGTCATCATCGTCTCAAGTAACCACCAGACGTCCAATCTCAAGCAAAATTCCCAGAAATCACCTTGAATACTCAAACCTTCAACAAGCTTCAGGCGAGATTTCCAGAAAACTTCAAACTATATTCATCCTCCAAGCAATATCTCCAGAAACTTCATTCTTCGTCCAATCATCAAGAATCTACGAAGTTTTCTCCAGAAATCTTCAAGATCCCAGCGAACTCCTTCAACCTTCTTCAGTTCCAGGATCTTCGTCATTCCTCCAGGTTTGTTCATCCTCCTTGCAATTTGTTTACTCGTGCGTGGTTAGGGTTTGGGTGAATCGTTGTTGATATGACTCTAGCATAAACTGTGAGGCCTGATTTCGATCTAGGAGTGTTAGATGAGTTTGATTTCAGGCGTGATAGTGGATTAACGTGTGATTTTAGTTCATGATGGGTGAGGATCTGAGTTTGTTTTGAGAATCTCCGAGAGTTGCAGAGAAGGTGAGTTGGGGAAGACGAGAGGAAGACGGCGCATGGAGTGAGTGAACAGTAGTTAGGGTTGGTAGTGATTTAGGTTTTGTTTTTCTGAGTATTGGATGAGGGTTTGGACCCTGGGCTTAGGCCCAAACGTAGTTGCTAACGCACACCCCTCAGTTGTTCAATTACCTCCCTTAGCGTGTGAGACTGAGTGGATTGAATTGGGCCTTAGGCCCTGAGTGCTAACAGCACCCCCTCGTCCAAGCCCAGTAATGAGAACAACTGAGAAATTGCTAATGCAACACCCCCCCTGCGTTCCAGTTCAGTTCTTTATTGTTTTTTTGGTTAGTAAGCCTGGGCCCTGCGCCCAACTGCTGTTGGCACCCCCCAATCAGGGCCCAGCTAGAAATCCCTCATAAAACCATTGCTGATGGAACCCCCCATGTCATTTTCTTTTCTTTTATTTTTCCTTTTATATTTTCATGTTAAATAATTCCTAATAAATGTAAATAATGGTTTTTTTTTTCAATAATTCTTTTTTCATCCATTTCATGAAAAATGTTAAGAAAATTAAATAAAAATAAAAATGGCATTTTATTTTTACTTCCTATTTTGTGCATATTTTCCAATTAATTGATTTCTTTTTAATATTTTTAATGCATGCATATCATTAGAAAATTAATAAAAAATGGTAGATTTAGTCAAATAATTCCGTTCTTTTTTCTGTATACTCGTGATTCAGTGTAGAATTTTATAATACAAAAACATTAGCTTAATCATGCATTTTCATTTTAATTGCATTTTTCCCATTGTTATTGATGTTGAATAAATTGGTTTGTGGATATGTCTGTGTTGCTGATTCTATTTCTTTCATCTGGTGTTGAATTTTGTTCTGTTTTTTTCAGTAGGTTATCCTAGAACCATGTAGGTCTCCCGTTAGATTTTTGATAGATTTTTGTAGGGTGTCCTGATGTGATTTGTCTGAGCCTGAAGATAGGAGAAGTCTTGATGACTTCTGACTTTGAAGTTCAACTGTGGTTGAACTTCAGAGATAGTCTCTTGTGGTTTGTTGGCCTGTGGGTTCTTCTTGAAGGTGGGAGCTGATTGAAGTCCTGTTGGAGCTTGCAAGGAGGCATTGGATTGAGGCTTAGTCTAGGAGCTTGTTGTCTGTTTGTGAGGTTCGAGATCCTGAAGTTTGAAGGGAGTTTATGGTACTTTCCTGAGGAAGGCACTATGAATGACTTTCATTCTTTCTTCTCACCTCTTTCGTAAGTATCCAATGATGTCGGAGCCGACTTGTGAGTTTAATTCCTCCTGAGGAGGGATGTAAACTGATCACATGTTGTTGAGCCACATGGGATACGATTCCTAAGTGGAAGTCTCCTAGTACTTTCCTGAGGAAGGTCCTATGGGTCTATTCACTTAGTTCCATTAGTTTATCTAGGATTTCTTAAGTATCCAGTGATGTTGGAGCCAACTTGTGAGTTTAATTCCCCCTGAGGAGGAATGTAAACTGATCACAGTTGTTGAGCCACGTAGGATACAATTCCTAAGTGTCAGCCTCCTAGTACTTTCCTGAGGAAGGTCCTATGAGTCTGCTCACTTAGTTCCCTTAGTGCATATAGGTATTTCTCAAGTATCCCGTGATGCCGGAGCCTTCATGTGAGTTTAATTTCTCCTGAGGAGGAATATAAACTGATCACAGTTGTCGAGCCGCATAGGATATGACTCCTGAGTAGTAACCTCCTGGTACTTTCCTGAGGAAAGCACTATGAGCTTGTCTGCTTAGCTTCCTTTCTCTGGTAAGCTTGTTCTGAAGCTTGGAGACTGGGATTGATTCCTCCTGCTTAGGGTTTTGATTAGAGTTGTTGTTTGGATCTTTGCTTAGGGCTTTGTATAGAGTTCTGTTTAGAGCTAGATTAGGAGCTTGTTTCAGGTTTGTTAGAGGCCCTGCTCAGGGTTAGTCTCTTTGTGTTGTTTGACTTGTGTGATGTTATGTTGCATTAGACTTAGGTGTTCATCCAGATAGTTCTGAGTAGGTGCATCTTAGAAGTAAACTTTGTGTGCATGAGAAGTTGAGGTGGTCCTCCTTCTGCTTGTTTGTTATTGCGTGGCTTTGCTTGTTGGTATTCGGTAGAGCTGAGCTCCCTTGCCTTTGTGGTTTGCGGCCTCTGTGCCTTGTTTGTCTAGTTGTTGCATTCATGCATATTTTCAGTATTCCTTTACGTTGCAGTTTCTTGTTTGTCGTTTAATCCCGTTGCCATGATCCCTTAGGAGCTCTGACTTCTCCGCTGCGGAGTTGTTATGATAGACATTAGGATGGTCAACCAGGTGTGATAGCAGTATATAGATTCCCCTTTTCCAGCTATAGTTCTAGGGTTTCCCTTTCCTTTCTGTAGGAGCTTTTGAGTAGCTTGATCCGTAGTTAGCTGAACTACAGCTGCTCTGATTCTTCGTTCCAGACGAAGATATGTAGGCATAGGATGCGATATCCTAGCGAGCACACTAACGACTAACCTTTGTTCTCTCGCGGCTGTGCGATCGAGACTTTCCCGCTAACGACTAATTGTTTCCCTTTCTCTTGCCCGAGCGCATTTGAGACCAGATCGTATTTGTAGGTTCTAGAGCCTTAGAGACCAGTTTGTTTTCTCACTGCTGTGTGAGAGCCCCTGTTTACCCGTAGTTAGCCGAACTACGTTTGCTCTGATCTTTCATTTCAGATGAAAGTACGTAGGCACAGGACGCGATGTCCTGGCGAGCAACCTTTCCCCCGTTTAGACGTAGGAAGTCGAACTACGTTGACTCTGACTTTCCCATTGCACGAGGGAATACGTAGGCCCAGAACACCGTATGTTCTGTCGAGTCCTGTCCTTTTATTTTCTTTTCAGACCAGCCATTAGCGTAGATAGATAACACACCCTTTTACCTATGAACACCAAGCGTGGATCCCATCGAGTACGATGGACGTGAGGGGTGCTAATACCTTCCCCTTGCGTAACCGACTCCCGAATCCAGGTTTTGGTTGCGATGACCATACCTTTTCCCGTCTTTGCGAGGTTTACTTCGAGCGTTTCCTTTCCCGCTCTGAGGGATAAATAACGCACGGTGGCGACTCTCCTGTCAAGCCGGCGCCGATTTTCGTAGTAGCGACAATGGTCAGTTGTTCCAATGTAAAGAATCCATGACCTAAGTACATAACAAAAGTTACATGTATTTGAAGCATATTTTATTATTGATTTGAAGAAGAATTAATTTGACCAATGTAAGAGGTATTGACATGGTGTGTAGAATCCTTGATAACTGAAGTTCTATTGAGGGTTGGAATTGTCACTACAAATAGAATTTGCAGAAGCTTGACTATCATTTGTTGAATTGAGATAAGTCGAGGTTGCTTTATTGAGAGTGGATTATTGACTTGGCTTGTTCCTTTGTGGCAAACCATGTTTGAAGTAACTATTTTAGTGGTGTGATCTGTTGGGAAACAAGTGTGATTTGTGTTGAGAAAACAAGTGTGAGTTCTAAGTCTCACATTGTTTAGAAAAGTGGAGGTTGAACACTTTATAAGTAAGAGAAATCATACACCTATCATCTTAAGGTTTTGGGTGAATATGTGGTGTCTTTCTCATTTATCTGAACGAGTCTTTGATCTTTAGGTTAGTGTTTCACTCAATGTGAATACTTCCCCCTCATGATTCTCATCATGATCTAATCTAGTGCAGAAAATTCATTGTTTAGGAGGTTTACAACCATCGTTAAGGAGGAGAAACCAAATTTCATTGCAGAAAATAGAGTCCTTTGCATTTTGTTATTCAAAATATGGTAATTTGAGTTATTTAAAAAAGGAGAAATTAAAATTGTTCTTAGATTTTCTCCAAGATGAATGCAGTAAAAAGATAAATAATTTTTGCAGTATTATTATTATACAAAATTGCAAAATCATGAGTTCATTCTCAAGAAGATGAATGTTGTTCATCTTGCAACGAAGAAGAGGAATTTTTAAAAAAAAAATCGTTAATACTATATATTGGACTTGTAATTGAATGAAAAATACTAATAATTATTATTATTATTATTATTATTATTGTTGTTGTTGTTGTTGTTGTTGTTGTTGTTGTTGTTGTTGTTGTTGTTGTTGTTGTTGTTGTTGTTGTTGAAAAGGAATTAATACATCAGGATTGAAGTGTTAGTGTGTTATTCAAAATTTAACAAGCTGAAAATTTAAACCAAATCAAATTGGAAAAAATCAATATATTCAGGTTCTATTTAAAAACAAAATCAAACCAACAAAAATTGAACTAGTTAGATTTGGTTTTTAGTTTTCATTTTAAAATTTAATTAATCAAATTAATGCGTATAATCTTTTCATTCTTGCATCCCATCAATATTTGGTTCAAAACAACATTATACAAACACAAGATGTGTGTCGCTTCACTTCACAATTTTTTTATTAGTTTTCTATCTCTTTCGATTTTTGAAAATGAATAAATTTTTTATTTTAATTGTAGACTTAATTTTATGATGGTTTTATTTATATTTAATGGAACCTATCATAATTTCGAGTATGTGGTATGAATATATTTGTATTTAATAGTGAAGTGTCATCATTTTAAGTATGTTTTATGAATTTATTTAATTTGTGGGTGAATGTATATGTATTTTTTGTTTGTTTTCACCATCTGTATCTGGTCTACTGGACCGATTAATCCGATTTAGGGGTCAGTTATGGTATCAAGTGGTTTAGCTTACTCTCGATTATAGTTGCGGAGAATCAAACCATATTCCTCCCTATCAAGTCCAATGTCAATCACCACTGTACCAACTAACGATTGATAAATGTATTTGTATTTGATGGTGAACTATTATCGATATGAATTTATTAAATTGTGACTATGTTGTATGAATAATTTAATTTAATTTAAAATTGTTTTAAAATAGAGATAATGAAAATTTTGTTTGAAAAACTCGTATATGCGAGTATCCGCCCGAACTAACCTCGAATTTGACGGAGAAAATCCGTTTTGATTAAGTTTGAGTTTGGTTTAGTGTATTCTTCAATGTTAAAAGATAGATACATGAAGAATAATGAGAATATTAGTATTTACCCAAACTCGCCCGGTTGATAATTTGAAATATCAACTATATCAATTAATAGAAGATGCTACCATGCTTACTAAAATACCCTTATATGTTTCACTTTATTGCACTACCAAAATGATATATGAATATTTCACAAATGACTACGTTATTCACACTATCTATTCATCCTAAATGATATATGCATATTTCATAAATGACTACATTATTCACACTATCTATTCTTTGTGTTTTGAAACTCACAATGCAATTTAATACACTCCATTTAATTTATCACTCATTCCTTTCAAATCATCTTTCTCTCTTAATTGTCTTTTTCTACCTATTTCCTTTTTAATTAACAACTTTATTTGAGAGAGAATAACTTAAATTTTAAATTTTAATATTTTTTTATTTTATTTTTATTTTTCCATCTCCGGTTTTTTTAATAGTTATTTAATACAATTAAATTTATATTATCATTATTTATTTTACAATTAAGTAATTAATTTCAAATTTACATGTGAATTTAATTATATTTTATAACGTATTAAATTGGATAATACTCAATAGTCGTGCAGAAAAATAACTTTTTATCTTACGAGGAACTATTAGAACAATATCTATTTTTTAAATCAACAATTTTCTTTATTTGAAAAACTAAATCTTTATTTTCAAATGTCAATTTTTTTCTTTCTCCATCTTAAGTGTCCCTTTTTCTGTATGATTATTTAATATGATTGAGTTTATATGATCATTATTCATTTTACAATAAAGTAAATCATTTCAAATTTACATGTATATCTAAATGTTAGAACAAAAACATGAATGCAAATCAGAGTCAAAAGAAACACACAAAAGCTTTGTTCAAGCAGTTCTACCAAATTGTCTATGTCTGCGACTATAAAGTAGCTATACTTTCTTTTATTTATGTTTTGTAAATTGCATATAGATCAAGTGTTACAAGCCATATATATAATATGAGGTTTAGTTTATCTAAAATCCTAATCCCTAGTTTCCCTCAACAAACAGTATGAGATATTCTCTCAACAACCTATATTTATCTCAACAATATGAGATATTCTCTCATAATTATCTCAACAATATGAGATATTATCTCATAATTATCTCAACAATATGAGATATTCTCTCAACAACCTATACTTATCTCAACAACCCATGATTATCTCAACAATATGAGTTATACTTTCAACAATCCATAGTTACCTTAATAACCCATAATTATCTCAACAATATGAGTCATATTCAACAATCTGCGCATTGGCGACTATCAAACCCCTATGAAGACTTATTGCATAATGGTTCCTCCTGGAAGCTGAGGAGGTACACCTCCTACTTAACACTGAGAAATATGTAATAAGTCCAAAAAGTGTTTGAACTTGTCACTGGTGACGACTGGCTTGGTCAACATATCATCTGCATTCTCTGAAGTGTGAACCTTCTGAAGTAATATCTGTCTGGACGCCAACAACTCCCTGATTTTGTGGAACCTCACATCAATATGCTTGGTTCTAGCATCGTACAACTTATTGTTTGCGAAATATGTAACACTCTTACTATCACAATGCAACTGAACTCCACCTAAATCTTTCACTAACCTTGTAAGCCATAATGCTTCCTTGGTAGCTTCAGCTACAACCATGTATTCTGACTCAGTTGTAGTCATATCTACTATGGATTAAATTGATGATTTCCAGCATATATGTCCCCCTATAAGAGTAAAGACATACCCCATTATAGACCTTTTGTCATCCATATCACCTGCATAGTCATAATCTACATATCCCATAACAGATGGGACACCCTGCTCCTTGCTAAATACGATACCATGATTTTTTGTACCCGTCAAGTACCTTAGGATCCACTTGATTTCTTCCCAATGTTGCTTCCATGACTTAGACATGAACTTGCACACTTGACTAACTGCTTGTGCCAAATCTAGTCTAGTGCAAACCACAATATACATCAAACAACCAACTGCACTGGAATAAGGAATTTTAGACATATCTTTAATCTTTGAGTTTGTTTTCAGACATTGTTCTAAAGAGATATTAAAATGATCATCCAATGGAGTACTCACAGGATATTCTTTGCTCGTGTTAAATCTGCTCAAAACACCTTTTACATAGCTTTTCTGAGATAACGATAACTTATGAGGTCTTCTGTCCTTGTGAATTTCCATCCTAAGAATCTTCTTTGCAGCACCTAGATCCTTCATATCAAACTCCTTAACCAACTTGGTATTCAACTCATTTACATCATGCAAATAGTTTTCAGCAATCAACATATCATCAACATAAAGTAACAGAAAAATAAAAGAGCCATCATCAAGGCTCTTCACATAAACACAACAATCATAATCAACCATTCCATAGCCAATCTAGAGCATGTATGAATCAAAGGGCTTGTACCACTGCCTTGAATACTGCTTCAAGCCATACAAATACCTCTTTAATTTGCAAACAAGTCTGCCATGTCCAGTATCACTAAATCCTTTTAGGTGTTCCATGTAGATTTTCTCATCTAGATTACCATGGAGGAAAGTTTTTTTCACATCCATATGCTATAAATGCATATTCCTGCTGGCTACCAGGGCCAATTCTTATATGATAAAAGTGTTTCTAACGATCGGACTGAAAATCTCATCATAATAAATCCCCTTGTACTGTGAATTCCCCTTTGCAACTAGGTGAGCCTTGAACTTTTCTCTTTCTTTTTTTGTTATTGCTGGCTTTTTCTTGTACACCCATGTACAACCATAACTCTCTTTCTCTATGGCAGGTGGGTAAAATCCCATGTCTCATTCTTTTTCAAGGATTCCATCTCCATCATAGCACCCATCCACTTATGTTTTTCAGGGCTAGCCATAACCTCTTGAAAGGTAGAAGGGTCTCTTGAACTGGTAAGAAGAGCATGTGTTGCTAAGTCTTCAAACCTGTATCTGACTGGAGGTGTATTATGACGGGGCTCCCTATTACACGCATGTGTATAATCTTGTACTCCACCTAAATCATGCACTGCACTTGAATCTGAGTCTGGTTCGTCCTATTTTTGGGCTACAATTTGTATTGGACTTGCTGGTGGCTCCTCAATACCACCTGAATTTTGTCCTGAATGGAACTTTCTACATCAGTATCTGGCACAAATATCACATTTGAGTGTTTCAACATTGATTGCTTGTCAAATATAACATCTCTGATGATAATAACCTTCCTCTTAACTGAATCCCATAACTTGTACCTGCCATAACTTAATTTTTGATCATAAGATCACACCTCTTTGTGCATCATCTGGCATAATATCTCTAGGTTATATGATCTTGGTGCGCAAGCTTATTATGACTAGCAAGTGTGTGCAGGTGCAGTAATTTCAAGTGTAGATTCTCCGTCAAGTGCTTCAAAGGCGTGACCAGGTGGTTCTGATTCAGAATGGTTCTAGGTTTTTTATTGGGTCATTTTTCCTCGATACTTCTAAAAAGTTTCAGTGTACATACCCAAAGAGAATCAAGGTGTTGATGGGGTCGTGCGGAAAACTGTCTGGGGAATTTGTGGCAAGATGAATTCCGAGTTGTATCCTTATTTTCAAGAACTTCTCAAGGCATGGCCCTTATACTAAGTTCACTTTCGACTGCATGAGTAACAAAGATCAAGCAAGACTTGTTCTTATTCATAAAGTCGGATAATCATTTAATTTCTTTTGATCTTAAAGAAAATTTAGACTTTCTTGTTAATATTTTGTGATCAATGAATTTGAAGCGGAGGGATTCCAATTTTTACCATAAAAAATTCACCAGTTCAAGTATACAATGTCCAAATTCAAGATTACAAGACCTTTGGCTTAATAACATGATCATTGATCCATTCACCATCCAAATATCCAAGTTACAAATTCAAAAGTGTTTGTTTGGCATAATAACATTTTCATGTGATTTTCGTCAAATTCAAGGTGTACAAATATCAAGACTCATGTTCTTTACAAGAGCTTAAAATTAATTTCTAGATTCCTTGTTCTTTACAAAGGAAACTCAAATAGATTTCGTGCCGAAGATTCAAAATGTACAAAATTGATACAAGGTTCAAAAGTCTTTTACAATATGCAAGGATTGAAAGTTCACAAAATTCTAAGTGTTCATTACAAATACAAAATTCCATCCCAAAATTCAAAAGCTAAAGTTGTTACATGAGGTACAGGTCATTACATGAATCCTACAAAATCCTTAGAATCACAAAAGCCTAAACTCATTTGCTTCATGCTCCATCCCTTCACGACTTCATTCATACGAAACAAAATTGTTTGCCGATGATAAGTTCAATTGATTCATAATTGGAAAAACAAGGAAAATAGATGTTTTTGCTTAGAGATTCACAAATATTTCCAAGATAATATTTTGCTAGCGTAGTGTTTCTCCTAAGTTTTTTCAAGTATTTTCCTTACATGATGTTAGTCAAGGGAGTATAATACTTGAAACATTTTGCTTTGATAAAGGTTTTCGTAAAGGGTTTGTGTTTGGCGTTGAAAACCGCAGCTTAACAAGTAAAGGGTTGCGACGACTCCAATGACAAGTTTTATCTCCCGAGAGTACTTCCACGGCTAGTATTCCAAGCAGCTATGAACCTCTCCCAAAGCCTTGTAAGCTTCCACTACATTGAGCAATACATGGAAATTATTTCAGGAAAAATGGATGATGTCATGGGAATAACAGTAGCTATTCAATAGACCCTCAAGTAACACACCTGACAAATTAAAAATATCAACATAATGAATGTGACAGAAACTTGTCTCGGTAGAAAATCATACACCACTCATAATCAAATCAAACATTCAATGATAAATCAAATTGAATCAGGAAAGAAATCAGAACATGTCTGTCATACTCCAAATTTTGACCCCTAGATTTCATTATCATTCTAGGAGCACCAATCATTGTTTCCTAACCCTAACCTTGTTTCAAGTTTGTTGTTGTTAAGATTCATCTGAATTAGGGTTTTGCATTATCGGAATCAAGAGGACTATTACTTGATCAGTCAAAGTCTTGGATTGATCATCATCAAATCAAGTTCCCATACACTCCAGGATCTTATATTAAACAAGAATCAAGTACTAGCTTTGGGACATGATTTAACATGTTCATGTACATCATTGAAGCCTAGCTAGGGTGTTTGAGAAGTCTCAAGATGCAAATTCATTGAAGATTACACAGTTGAATTCACCTGATACAAAATTCATCTGACAAAGTCAACTCTTTGACTTTTAGGATTTTTGGTTCAAATTGGAGCTTCCAAGACAAATTTCATCAAAATATGTTTAATCAATGAGTTTGATCATGAAGAAATTAAGATTTGAGAGGTTTCTTTCAAAAGAAGAAAACTTGGATAACTTGAAAATTTTTCTAAGTATGGGAGGAAACCCTAATTTTGGTACCAACTTTGAGAAGCCATAACTTTCAACCCACACATCCAGATTTTGAGTTCCAAAGATCAAATTAAAGATATACTCATGAACTAAAAAATGTCCTAGTGACCTATGGGCAAAAGATGCTTAGATTTTGAGTTATGAAGCTTCAAAGATTGGGAGAATTTAAAAACACTTAGAAAATTTTCAAGACAGCTTTGTTACTCTAATTTTCAGCCAACTTCAAGACTAGTTTTCACTATGATCCCTTTGGATTCAAGAGTTTCACCAAACATGAAAGTTGTAGAGCATGTTTAAGGATTTTCAAAAAGTACAAGAACTTCTTTATAGCATTTGTGAGAAAGGAGTTTCAAAGAGAGGAAGTTGAAGTCCAAAACTTGATTTTTAGGTCATGCCCACATGGATTCACTTTGCAAAACCATTGAAATCTCCAATATGTTGTTTAGAATACCTTGTTACTTGTTAATATAGTTTAAATAAGATAATTACACATACTTTTGGTGCATTACCCAAGTGGTTGATGCTTTGTTTCAAAGATTTTTCCATTTTTGGCATAAAGGTATGACTTCCATTTTGATATAGGTGACTTTATGCATAAAACCAGCATTGAGCCATTCCCCTTGCTCCTCTTTGAACTCCATAGTACAAGATATCTTCAGAGGCGTGCCCTAATCACATCCACTCTTGTACTTGGCACTTGAAATAAGGAAAAGTGATGATCACAAGCAAGTTGGTTTCCAAGTAACTTAGCTAGCAAGAACATAGATTCTGACCACACCTCAACATCTTTACTCTCTTTATAAATAGGACCTCAATACTCACTCAAAGAGGAGGAGAAAAAACACTACAAACCAGCCTCAAACTACCTTGCATTCTCATAATCAAATGCTCTTGCAAAATACCTCCAAACTTGCAAAAACACTTCAAATACACATTCCACTTGTGCCAGACAAAAAAAAACACCACAAACCTTCTCTAAACACTCCATAGACCTTGTTCCAACCATCAAACAAGTTTAGAAATACCTCAAACCCTAATCACCATCTTCAAACTCCAAATTGCAAGAGGCCACAGGTTTTGCTCTTGAAGTTGTTTCCAATCCATTTAAGCATTCAAGTCATCTCTCTAAGGATTAACAAAGGCAAGGAGTTTGTGATTTCCTTTCTGTAAGAGCATTTGAAGAAGCTTTGGACTATATCCAAGAGGTAAGCTTCTTTCTGTTTGAACCTTTTGATTCATGCATCATTAGTGATTCATTTGTGAAGTAAACATGTAAATATTATCATGTGCTAGTTGTTTCAACCACTGTTTGTATTGTATGAGTTGCAGATGTAATGTTTTGACATGTGATATTCTTGATGTGTTACACTATTGTTGAGTAATTTGTGAATTACATGGTTTATTTGAGGATGGGATATTGTTATATTCATGATCCTTATGAAAAATGCTACAACTTTGATCTTTATATCATTGAAAATGGTTGAGAGATGAAGGAGTTACGGAAGGTTGAAAACTTGACCATGGATGATGTTGCTAGGGCACGAGAGAGAGAGAGAGAGAGAGAGAGAGAGAGAGAGAGAGAGAGAGAGAGAGAGAGAGAGAGAGAGAGAGAAGCGAAGAAAAAGAAGGAGAAGCTGACTTGGAAGTGATCTAGCATGATGTGGTGTTGAGGTGGACATTTTGGGTGATCCTCAAAATAAAAACAATTAGAAGCGTGTATTGTTTGGATGTAACAACCACCCCAGTGGTAGAAACTTGCCTTGTCGTGTCCTTGCTTGCCTTGTGTGCCTGGGTTTGATCCTGCTGATCAACCCTTTTGCTATTTTTCTCATTTTTTAGGCTTGCTTTACATGTATTGTCTCGCTTCCATTATTGTTTCACAATGTGCGTGTGGTTTCACTGGCTAAGGTTTTGATCCAATAGCCTTGAGGGTGTGGGTTCAAACCCCATTGAGTGAATCCCCTTATTTTTAATGCTTTGTTTTTATGTTTTCTTTCACAAAGTGAATTGATCATAACTTCTTTGATTTTTATCATTTTGATACCACTCTTTTTGCTAAATGCTCATGAGAATGTCTAATTTTTGTCTATGTCAAGTTAAATCCAAAAATAATAATTTTTATTGCCCTTGTGCATGTTCAAAGTTTGTGACTTTTTAGGGTTTCTTAGGCTTTCTCTTGATCTTTTTAATTGATTCCTTTGATTCTCTTTACTTGTATGCACCCAATATACCTTGTATGAACCTCACTTGATGTGTGAATTTGGATACCCTTGTTGTTACATGTTGGTTATTACCTTTTCAAGTTCATGTTCATATGTGAATGCATGTTTAAATATCATGAAAAACTTGGTTGTTACCTTTCCCTTGATATGTGATTTTCTTCCATGATCAAATGATTTAAATGTGTATATGCTTCATGTCTATCATACCTTGCCTTGAGTGTTCTTATACACTTGTTGTTTGCTTTGAAATATGTTTAGTATGCATGAAACACCTTTAAGATGTTTCTCATCTTCCATCATTGAATTCTTTTACATGTTGGTTGTTACCTACTTGTTTTTAACATGAATCACCATAATTCACATGTTGTTTTCGCACATGTCACACCCTTGTTCAAGTTGTTTTGGTTGTTACCTTGACTTATATCCATACTTAAATATTGTTATGATTTATGCATGTTAGTCTTGAACTTTGAAATTTGTTATAAGTAATGTTTTGACTTATACATGATTCTCTATTTGTATCCATGCTTAAATATTGTTGTGATTTATGCATGTTAATCTTGAACTTTGAACTTTGTTATAGGTAATGTTTTGACTTATACATGATTCTTGATTTGTATCCATGCTTTAAATATTGTTATGATTTATGCATGTTGATCTTGATCTTTGAACTTTTCCATGATAAGTAATGTTTTGACTTATGCATGATTCACTTGTCCTTTATGATGTTTGGTTTTGCTAAGAATCCTATAACTTAGAGCTTAGGTCTAAAGTTTTCTAACTCTATGCGTGTACCATTGTTATGGGTACTCATTCTTTCCTTTTTATATTTTGTTAAAATCAAACCCCTAGTTAGTATTTCAATATAGACTTAGAGAGTTTGTTAACTCTATATAAGTATCATTGTTACAGATGCTTATTCCCCTTGAGCCTTGACCATATTCAAGAGTTCTCTCCCTAGTTAGGAAAACTATGGTTGCTCTAATTCCATCCTTATTAGGATACGTAGGCACGAGATACGACGTCTTGGCGAGCATACTTAGTGTATATACCCATAGGTTTTTACCTTAGCACATAACCATTAGCAGACAAACATTAACATAAACACAACTACCAAACAAGAGGCTCCTGTAGAATACTACAAATACTTAGGATGTTAATACCTTCCCTTAGTATAACTAACCCCTGAACCCCCCGATCTCCTAGCTTCGTTGTTACGTAGCACACTTAGGGTTTTCTTCGATCTTTACCCATTCATTTGGATAAATCAAAGCTCGATGGTAAATATTTAAAGATTTGTGGTTCAAGTTAATCAATAGCTTGATATTTGATTCTCACCGCAACAATGTTCGAACATGTTCGAACAGAAATGGAAAACACTATCAAAGCAGTGATATCTTCAACATTCAGGGTACTCAAAATTTTACTATAAAACCAGAAAGGAGTCGCAACATCAAGGGAAAGAAAAATGGGCGAAGCAGAAAAACATCCACACATAAGGGAGTCATCACGAAAAAATCTAAGAGCAAAAAGTTCACACCCATGATTTGCAGATTACATACACACAAGCAGAAAATAACAGTGTCACAATACACACAAGCAGTATAAGCAAATTGGAGAAGAGGTTCATGACAACATAAATAAGAAGCCAATACACACAATTTTGAACGCACACGACAATGCAATACAAGCAGTAGACAAATTGAAAAAAAAAGCACACGCACAATTTTGAGATGAGAATAACATAAGAGTTCATGTTTCGAAATCACTAACCTTCGCCAACACCAGAAGATTTTCACAAGACCTCCGCATCGATATTATTTAGAGGTACGTAATCTCGTGTTTGAATTTATCACGTTTTTGTGTAAATTTCCATTTTTATCATTTGTTCGCAACATGGTCGTTGATTCGATCCGGAATGGGGGTGGGTCATTGACGAGAACTTTGATAGAATTTTAGTTTGATGGTAGTAGCAAGGTAATATTGAATGGAAGGTGAGAATTGGTGGTAGCCATATGTAAGTCCTCACGTTGTGAGGAACATGAGATGGTGTTTGAGCACCGAGCATTGTTGTCTTTGGTGCTGAGATTTTTTAGGATTCTTCTTTGTGTAGGTTAGGGATTACTCTTATTGGTACTAGATTATGGTTTCTTGGGCTAAAGATGTAAGCCCAAGTTGATTTGCTTCCCACCATGCTATGTCCCAGGCTCACACCCCTCATATTGCTGAACATTCGGATCAAACGAAAGCCCAATATTTCTTTCCACACCCCTGTTTCATGTACCATACCCTTTTTGGTCTAGATTTTTTCCCTTTTTTTTTTACTTTTAAAATTTACAACAATTTTCCAATTTTTTTTGAGTTTGTTTTTTTTGGATATTAATTGTGATTGAAATTTTTAAATTTTAATTAATCTCAATCCGTTTTAATTTTTGTTTTAATTTTAATAAGTGATCCATTTTAATATTGTTTAAGCCTGATGTTAATTGGGCTAAATTTTGATGAAACATAGGCGACTTGATCATGATTAGTTTCTTGAATATCTTATGAACCTCTAGTTGATTTCCTTGGTAGCTGTTGATTATTTTGGGATGCTCGTATGACTTATTGCTTCACTCATCCTCTGGGAACATTCCCTCAAATGGCTGAAATCTACCCTTGATTACCTGGTATTTTAATTACACTTTAGGGTTAGTCGATTCATGCCATGATAACATTAGGATTAGTTCCCTTCAACCTTAATCTTAAGACATAGAATTAGGCTTAGTTCCAATAGGATGATTCAACTTTAGACTACTTATAAATTAAATCCCATTCTCCCACGAGAGAATTAGGAAATAGTCATCTGTGTAGTCGAGATATAATTCTCCTACCCCATAACATAGTCGAGAAAGATGTAGAATCTTTTCCGCTTGAGAGAGGTATGCGGCGTACTTGTCGATTATATATTCGAGTGGGAGCCCTTCTCTCAATGTGAAATAAAGACCGTCTTCCACATGTTTGTGGTGGTTTAAGTCGATTATTCTCCTCAAGATGACGACTTATTTCTTTTCCTAAAATCAATCAATAACTTCTCCCCCTGGGACCTTGACCACAGTCAAGAGTTCCTTACCCATTGAGGGGAATTACGAATGCTTTGATTCCACTCCCGTCAGGATATGTAGGCACGAGATGCGATGTCTTGGCGAGCATACTTAGAAATAACACCTAAGGTCTCCCTTTTTCCTTTTCACCCTTAGCAGATAAAATAAAAAATAACACAATAAAACAAGAGGTTCCTGTAGAGTACTACAAATACTTAGGATGCTAGCACCTTCCCTGGGTATAATCAACCCCAAAGCTTAGATTCTCTTTATTGCATTGCATGATTATGGGTTATTCGTTCTTTTTCCCTTCTCTCGGATAAATTAAAGATCGGTGGTAAATAATGATTTGTGATTTAATTTAATCAATAGTTTGATATCCGATTCTCACTGCGACAGCACCCCTTCACACCTTTATTGTATCCAATAAAGATGCATTGCTTTGACTTCGGTCAAGTTTAGACTGATCCTCAATGGAAATATGCACATATGTTGGACACCCCAAAATCCTCAAATTACTTAGATCAATGGGGTTACCTATTCACACGTCCTCTGCAACTTTGTCATCCAATGAAGCCTGTGGTGATCAGTTAACTTGATAACATGTCATATTGAGTGCTTCTGCCCAGAAACCTTTTGAAAGACCAACATTCAACCAAAGGCACCTTGTCTTCTCCGTTGGTGTCTTCCTTACAAAAAAGTGCCTCTTGGTTCCATTATCCCATAGAAATGCATGAAATTTTGTATGTGTATTCAGTTTCATTATCAGACTGCAAATACTTTATTTTTCTCTTTGCCTGGTTCTCAACCCCCTCCTTCCATAGTTTGAACTTGAAAAAGACGTCAAATATATATTTCACGAAATAAACCCAGAACTTATAAGAAAAATCATTAGTGAATGTCACTAAGTACTTGAAATCACCAACAAATGGCTCTTTTGTAGGCCCCTAAACATCAGAATGGATATAGTCTAAGATTCCACTGGTCTTGTGTTGCTTGGTCTTAAAACAAACTCTATACTATTTCCCAAGAACACTATACTTGCACAATCCAATTGTACAACTGTGAACACCCTTCAGCAAATTACTCTTATGTAGTTCCATCATCCCATGTTCACTGAGATTACCCAAGTGCATGTGCCATAGTTTGGTTGCATCATTATTTGTTTTAACAGATGCTACATCATCCATAAATGTGCCCCCTAACAACTTATAAATGTTTCCCACTGTCCTCTTTGTCGTCATCATTTTCATTGCACCCTTGCTAACCCTCATGATGTCTCTAACTCTATCTAAATGGAATGAATAACCATTTGCTTGAAGAGTACCTAGAGAAATCAAATTCTTCCTCAATTTTGGAACATAACGCACCCCAATCAACGTGTGCACGCCACCATCATCCAAATAAACTATAATTTTCCCTTTTCTAGTGATGGTACAAGTTTTATCTTCACCTAAATAGACAAAACCAAAATCATTTGATTTATAAGAGTTGAACCATTCTCGATGCGGCGTCATATGGTAGGAGCACCCAAAATCAGGAATGCATGCAACAATGCACTTTTTAGATGAAATGCAAAGCAAATCCTCTTCACTACAGGAGCCATCAGATTGAACTACATTTGACGAACCACTTTTTCCTGATTTGTCTGGATAACCCCTTTTCCAATGGCCAATTTGCTTGCAACCATAACATTCTGATATTTTTCTATCCTTGGACTTGAACCTCTTTTTCTTTCCAGAACTCGCTGCCTCACCCTTGCCTCTGCCACAATCTTAACCTTCCTTTACAAACAAACCTTCACTTGTGCTTCCTTCACTTTCTATTACACTTTGGAGATGTTGTGTGTGTTGCAAAGAGTAAAAATATAATTCAGCGTGATTATTTCCTTCCCATATATGAGAGTGGCCACCAAGTGATCATAAGAGCTTGGTAAAGAGCACAACAAAATAATGGCTTTATCCTCATCACCAACCTTCACACAAAGTCGTGTTACATCAACGAGGATGTTATTGAAAGTGTTAACATGAGCCTACAAATCGTCTCCTTTCTGCATCTTCAGGCTATAAAGACGCTGCTTCATGAACAATTTGTTCATGAGCGTCTTGGACATGTACTGATTTTCCAATTTTTCTCAGACATCCTTCGGAGTTAAAAGGTCCAGGATATGATTCATCACGTCATCAGAAACCCAAAATCTTATTAAACATGCAACCATCTCCTTCATTTCGTTTCAATCAATGGTTGTGATGTCTCTCGGTTTCTCATCACGAAACGCCTTTTATAAACCTTATTGAGCCAACAAATCCTTAACCTTCCTTTTCCATAAACCGAAATTGCTCATTCCATCGAACCGAGTCACTTTGAATTTCGCACCTCCTGGACTAAGCGTCATCTAATACTAATTATTAGAACATAAATATGAATATAGATCAGAGTAAAGAGAAACACATGAAAGCTTTGTTTACGCAGTTCGACCAAATTGCCTACGTCTGCAACTATAGAGTAGTTATAGCTCCTTTGATTTATGTCTTGTGAATTACATATAGATTATAGTGTTACAAGCCATATATATAATATGAGGTTTAGTTTATGTAAAACCATAATCCATAGGTTCCTTCAACAAATAATTATCTCTGGTTGGTATTTTATAATTTAAAATATTTAAATATATGTTACAATTTTCACGATTGTTTAATTTATTATTTATAATATTTATTAGAGTTTGATTTGAAAAATTGATTATTTCAATTTTAAAAATTATTTACAATGCGTGAATGAGATAAAACGGGGATATCTGAAACCGTTTGAGATGAATTTTAGATTTATTTATTTATCTTTGTTTGGATTTGAAGCGGATAATGAGTATTTAAATGTCATTTGAGTTTGAATAAGAGGAAGGTAAAATCCATCTCCACTCTACCCTATCACGTCGATATGTTTTTTCTATGATTTTTTATTATATTATTTATCATAAAAGTTTTTCTATGCTCCCAGTGAAAAAAATAGTGTTCTAAATTGATCAATCGAATCGAACTAAGTAAAACAGATTAATTCAATTTGATTTTATTTTAAGAAAACACTCAAGTAGGGATGACAATCAGTATGGTTTGGACAATATACTATAATACTCGTCCCAATATACGTTGTTTGAGAAAATCTTCATATCAAAATATATCGGTGTGAGCATCAACAATTGTACCTATATTCTATGGGTACCTAAGTACTCATGCACATACCCGTTTAACCATATTTCAAATAAAAATAATAATATATCAATTATGATAATTTATGATGTCATTTAAAATTTTTCACAACATTAAAAAAAATTCAAGGATGATATTGTTGAGTTAAAAAATAAACAAACATTTTATTAAAATACGTATAAGTTTAATAGTAATATATTTAATCAAATTGATAAATTAATGTTTAAATGCATTTTTAGTTTTTGTAAGTTATCGAGTTGTTGAGTTCAGTCCCTGTAATTATTTTTTTGTCTGAGTCCGTATATCTCATTTTTTGCGTGTGGATTAGTCCTTAAAGTCAAAATCCGCAAGTTTTCTGTGGATTTTCCTTCACATTTTCCTACAGATTTTTGCTTTAGGACTAAAACGCACGCAAAAAGTGAGATAGAGGGACTCAAACAAAAAAAAAATTAAATTACATGGACTAAACTCAAAAACTCGATAACTTATAGAGACTAAAAATGCATTTAAGTCATAAATTAATATATTATACGAGTATGGATGTGGTGGGTAGTAAGATAATAATAATAATAATAATAATAATAATAATAATAATAATAATAATAATAATAATAATAATAATAATAATAATAATAATAATAATAATAATAATAATAATAATAATAATATAATAATAATAATAATAATAATAATAATAATAATAATATATATTGTACGAGTATGAAATATAATGGATACTAAGATATTCGTATCCACGTTTATATTCGCTTATTTTTGTCTATAATTGTCCGTGCTGATATCCATACTCGTTTTACAAATTTTTATCTCATGTGTTAGTATAGATAATTTTTACGTACCAGTGTTTATTAAAGATGAATCAAATTATCATCTCTACACTAAAAAATAAATCAAACAAACATTTTTTTTTAACTTAAAATCGATCTAAACCAATTTAATTACACTTTTACCTGAGTATTTTTTGAGAAGACAAAACACCAACAATAAAAGAAAGAGAATAATTGCTAATAGAACCTAACTAGTACTAATTAATCTTTAACATTTTATTTTAGTTATTTCATGAGCAAGTTCTCTCTCGGTAACTGTGTATGAAAAAACAGAGACAGGATTAAATTTAATTTTTTAATTTTAATTTATTTAATTTATATTTGTTACATATCACACACACATATGCACTGAAATTAATATATAGAGCAAAGCTGTAGTGTGCACTCTCACTACCGACTTTCTTAATTTTTATCAAATAATACCACAAATTCGACATCTTCTAAGGGGAGGTGGTGGATTTTGTGGACCAGTTTTTAGGACAAGGACACATTCTCTGTTGCAAAGAAGTAGTGGTTTGCATGAAATATCTAAGAAGCTACGTGTAACACAGAAGGCATTCCTCTCAAACCCACCCCATACACACAGCAGGTAGCTTTCAACTGAAAATGAGAAGAAAATGACAACATAACAATGATCCACCGACAGCTTTGTAGTTAGCTGAGTCATCATGATAATAATCAACCAATGATGCGCTTATGTTCCGCGTCAGATCCCATGTCTCGGTTCGCAAACGCTTGCGTGGAGTGGGCCTAGAAAATCCAACCATGTTCAACTAAACCCACTTATTTCAGATTTTAAAACAACGTTTTCCTTTTCTTTCTTTGTCTCTAATTAAAACTATGCGAGTTTCTAGAGGATTCAAAGTCTCCACTATTCTAGGCCGGCTTTAAATAGAGGAGATAAGGAAACAGAGATATTTCCAAAAGTTTATAAAGGTTTGGTATTAAAGAAGTGACTTAATCTTCTTTTTAAGAAATAATATTGAGAGTATTAAATAATGTTTTAGAGTTTTTATAAGATTAAGCAGGAAATCTCTTATACAAAGAAATGATGTTTTTGGCTAACTTCCAATCAAACAATGAACTTAAGAATGAAGTGGTTAGCCTTCTTGCCAAACAATAAATTTTGAGCGGTTAGTCTCTAAGTTAAACTAAAATTTTGCACAGAATGATCTCAAACAAATATGGAGTTTTAAATTGGTTATCCTTCGAACTGAATCGAGCTTTTATGTGGGTTGATCACGAAGCGAATCGAGATTTTTACTGGAATGATCTTGAATCTACCAAGCTTTTACATAGGTTGAACTTAGAAACCGAGTGAGATTTTATATCAGGCTAATCTCGAAGCGATATAGATTTTGACCGGGTGAGCTCATGAGCAGTTGTGGAGATTTTTTCTAATTATTCTCCACAAACCCAAAATAAGAGATTTTCATCATTAGCGGAGCTCACCAACCAAATAGAGACTTATACTAATCTTCAAAAGAGCTTTTATATTGATTTAACTCTAAACCAAAATGGTTACTTCAAAAAGACGAACGATTTTATCAAGAGAAAATATTACTCTTGGTAAACTTACAATAAAGCCCTCACCCAAAACGGTTTCCTCACTAAATTCAAGACCACTCTCAAAACAGTATGACTTAAATATGTGAAATAAGGAAATGATTTGAGAGAGAGAGAGAGAGAGAGAGAGAGAGAGAGAGAGAGAGAGAGAGAGAGAGAGAGAGAGAGAGAGAGAGAGAGAGAGAGAGAGAGAGAGAGAGAGAGAGAGAGAGAGAGAGATGTTTCATGTTTTATGGATGACTTGAAATGGTAGAAGACCTCTCTATTTTTAGTTCAAGAAATGGTTTAAATTAGGAATAAATACATGAGCCATTTGGTTGTCCTAATCTATTAGGTAATTACAATAATTGATTATTATTGCCTAAATGGATGGTTTTGATAAAAAGTCGTTACCATTCATTAAGTGACTATCATAATCGATTATTGACTTGTTTCACCCTCACCTAATTAATTAGGTATTTTGTTTTAATTGGTTAGACAATTCAAAAATGTGTCCTAATCATTTTAATAGTTTCCAAATCAATTGACTCAGTTCCAAAAACATTTTATGGTTATTTTATTTTAACAAATGAGAAGCCCTTATATTTTAAGTGTGTGTGTGTGTGTGTGTGTGTGCGCGCGCGCGCGCGCGTATGTGCGTGTGTGTGTGTGATTTAGCCATAATACTTTCAAATTTTCCATTATGTCTTTCAAATACTGTAATCACTCAAATAAACACGATCATGCAAGTTTTCACAATTACTCTCTTTCACACTCTAAAGCTTCAAGTTCTTTTTTCAGGTACATCAATCATATAAGCACTTCACTTGAATCTTCTTGTGTATGAGGCTTGAGATATCACTAGTGATCATAAGCCTTAATTCTTTAGCTTGATTCGGAGGAATAGCTTGATCAACCACCTTGTGAATCTTTGACCACTTGAGTTATCCTTAGGTCATGCTTCTTGAGTTGTCATAAATCAAAACCAAAACATCATCAAGGGTAAGCATTTGCTTCTTGAGTCTTTCTATCCATGAACTTTATCATTTTGGATAACTTCTTGTTATATTTATAAGTACATAGTTCCATGTGTATATCTTGGTGACAATTTGATTTCATGTTCTTCCAAACGACAACACATTCTATCTTAGACTAGTCCAGAAGTCGAGTATTGCGGAGTAGCTAATGTAGTATTAGAATCATGTTTGACTAGAAACTTTCTCTTAAAACTACATTGCTCAGTTACAATAGTAACTCTAGTCTATTGTGATTACATTTTATCTATCTAATGATCCATTTCAACATCAACACGCCAAACACATGGAAATGAATATACATTTTGGGCATGAGAAAGTTGCTCGCAGTCAGTTTTACATGTTCCTTTACGTTATCAAATTCTTGACATATTCACCAAAGACTTTCGGTGCAACTCTTTGATGATTTTTGTGATAGCCTCAACATTCATCAACCTCTAGTTTCAAATATGGGGGTGCATTAGACTATTATGTGCATATCTCTATATTTTGAATAACAATTAGGGATGACAATCGGTAGCCATGGGCACATGAACTAGTCTTTTGCTATCCATCTCGTTGGATACATATGACACGTGTATCCTCCCTATACTCACGCGGGCATCCACCAAACGTGTATCCGTGGATTTTGAGATATACGCAAATATTTATAGATATCCATGAATACTTTTATTTAATTAAAAAAAATTAAAAATTTATGATTAATTAAAATTTGTTTATCCTCTTTTAAATGACATATAGAATGATTTTCAAATTTAGCACAAAATAATAATAAAAACAATAACAAAATAAATCACATTTATTTTATTCCTTATTTTAATACATAGTTATACTAGATTTTTTTTTATAAATAAAGGTCAAATATATCAAAAAAAAAAAAAAAGGAAAACGTGATACACAAAAAGAAGAAATGAGACTGAGACAAGACCCTCTCAAAAGGAAATAAATCTAAAAAAAGGCAATCCTAACTTATTTTTTACAAAATCATTCCTTAATCCCAAAGGAATTGTATCAAAAAAGGTTAGTGACGGAAGCGTGCAGTCCAAGTTAACCAAAAAATCCATACACGAAGTCCATTCTTTAAAAATGTGATATATGATAAAAAAAAATGACATATTTTATATGATATTTTTACAGTGATTCCATCAAAAGACAAGTTTCCAAGGAACTGAATTGTATTTGGAGAAATCTTGGACATCCAAGAGAGAGTCATTCTCTATCCAAAGATTGGTCCACCTTTTATCCTTTGTTATCTCAATAGCTATAAAAAAATGCAATGAATTCAACATTCCAAGAAAAAAAGGAATTAGAGGCTTGACAAAATCCATAAGAAAATCCCTTTTGGAGTTTCTACAATGACCATGAGAGCCACTTGAGTGGTGAGAAAAATCCTCATTCCAATTATACTTAAGCCACTCGCCATTAGGAGGCTGCCAAAGCACTTCTTTGATTTGAGGAGCGCGAGTAAAATTGATGTTAACTTTGAAATCCTTAATAAGGTTGAAATAAAAAATGGAAGAGGAAGACTTGAGAGATGTGTTGTTTCTTGTCATCATAACTTGAGCTTTGATGCTGAAGATTGTGGATTGGAGAGGAGGTTCTTTGCTGTGATGCTTAGACAAATTTCTAACATGTCAAATGGTAAAAATCGTGTAATCAATTGTTGCCTTGATGATTACGACTCTCTAAGGAGAATTTCTTTTTGAGCAGAGATCTCACAAGTCCTCAATAGAGGAAATTAGAAAAGAGAAACTAATTATGTGTCATATCCAGTACCATAATTTAGAAACAAAAGTGCATTGAAAGAAGACATTAGTAGAAATTTCAGAGGGACATATTACTATGAAAACCCCCTCTTAACTCGGTTGGAAAATGAATTTTACCTCAGTTTCATAGTCGAGGTAATAAAGGGTGTCATAAAAACATGTCACTTTTCCCCTCGCGTAAAGTTCTATTGAGGGGGAAATGGTAGTGGTAAAGGGTTTGATCCCCAGCAACAACATTTTTAAAAATTTTAAAACTGCGCTACTTTTTACCTCGGTTGGAAATAATAACCGAGGTAAAATAGTATATTTATAAAAGTTTTGTTTTAACCTATTTTTTTCGTTTCAATCTGGAAAGCATGAAATTTATGGACAAATTTTGAATCATCATCATCATCATCAACAACAACAACAACAACAACAACAACAACAACAAAAATAAATAAATAAAATCATTGAACATTAAAATCTCAACAACAACAATAAAATATTTACACATTAAATCTCAAAAACAACAACAACAACAACAACAACAACAACAAATAAACAAAACCAATAAAATCGCTGAATACTAAATCTCAACAACAACAACATTAAAATTTTTACTTAACATAAACAACAACAACATTGTTATGTTACATCCATGCTTTTATAACTATCATTAAACATTTTTAACAAGCAATTATAAGAGAAGAGATTACACTAAGGAACCAACCTTGAAACTTATTCATGCTCTTACAATCAATCCCAGAGAATAGTGTTGTACTTCATTATGCTACTTTCATTATCATTTTTTCATTATGTTAAGTTTGTATTTCAGCATTTTACATTCAAGATGGGTCTTTAAGGCATTCATGTTCTGGTTGATTGCTGAGGGTTTCACGTTGGTCAATGATGTTTCATGTGAATTGACAAGTTGACAATATCTTGATCATTGTTGCAATATAAATGGATGATAGATATTCATTACTTAACTTTTTTGTCAAATTGAATAAAAGTTTTCCCCTCGATTGCTAGCTCAACCGAGGTAATATGACATAAATAATAATAATAATAATAATAATAATAATAATAATAATAATAATAGTAATAGTAATAATAATAATAATATGTGCTAATATGCATTTGTTGAAATTTGAAAGGGGCGTTGATCAATATTTTTCCCCTTGGTTTCGAACTCAATCGAGGTAATAAGTTATAAACAAAAATAAATAAATAAAAAGGTGCTAAAATGCAGTTGCTGGGATTCGAATGCATGCCCCCTGTGATTGAATGAACTCATGTATTTTTTTATCAAAACATAATGAAAAAACAACTTTCAATGAGAAACCATTAGAGAGTGGAGTAGACTCCTGCGAGGATGATAAAGCTGAACCATTATAAATCCTGGTGTACTCTCTCTCTCTCTCATTTTAATTTTTGTAGGCTATTGCATGTTTAGGTAATTGTTTCTTAGTGTAGTTTATCACTGATTCCTGTTGGTAGAGATTTATTACATAAGTTTAGGTTTTTTTTTTATAATCGGAACCTATTTATGTTTTAGTGTAGATTATATTCTGCAAACTGTGGTGTTAGAATCCTATGGGAATTGAACTTTATAAAGAACACATCTCGTGTAATTTACGAATTTTTATTTCATCCTAGCTTGTAAATATTTGGATATTATCTATAGTCAATCTGAGATAGTTGTTAATTATGTAATTGTTTATGTGGTTAATTTCTACTTCAAGCATAAAATCTCTATTTTTCGCTATAAAACTTCCGCATCAAAAACTTTAATTTTTTCATTTTTAAAATCAATCAAATTTTTCAAAATGGTCAGTTCACCCCCCTCTAGACCATTTTTCTATTCCATATTCTCACCCAACAATATGCCTCAGAGTTGGTCTTTTGATTAGGTCTAAGCGACTCAAAAGTTTGGGAATATGGGTGATGCCGAAGATCCAAAAAAAGCATATAAAATAGCACTAGTTTTTAAAGGCGGGAATTATGATAATTGGAAATAAAACATGTATGTACATTTACTATAAATTGAAAAAATCTACGGGTATCAGTTATTGACCGTCCTTTATCCCATTGGGCGATGATGACACTCTTAAGCACCCAAAGGATTGGACAGATGATGAAACCAAAAAAGCTTCATATGATTTGAAAGCAAGGAACATGCTTATCTCAGCTTTAAGCGTGAAAGTATTCTACTTTATTTCATATCATAAGAGCGCAAAAGCTATGTAGGATGCTATTCAAATCCTTTATGAGGAAACTGATGACGTCAAGGATTCTAAGATCAATAAGCATGTTAAAAAAGGATTCTTAACCTTTTTGTATGGAACCCAGAGAATCAGTGGAATCCATGTAAACTTGTTTCCTCCATTTAATAAAAAAACTAAACAACTTAGGAAAGTCCTTTTCTAACAAAGATTGTGCTAACAAAATATTAAGGTCTATGTGCAGGGAATGAAAGTCGAAGGTTACCGCCATAAAATAATCTAACAATCTTAGTACTTTGGACATCACAAAGCTATTTGTGAAAATTTCCGAACATGAGAATGAGATGAAATGACTCACGGATAGTGAAGTAAAGTCGAAAAATAATGACAAAGGTAAGTAAGAGAAAAAGAATATTGCTTTGAAAGCTTCTTCATCTAAAGCAAAGAAATCAAAGGAAGAAAGTGATAATTCTTATGAATAATCTCCTAAAGAAGATTAGATGAGGTCATTCATTAGACGCTACAATTGATACTTGAAAAGAGATAAGCTCAAGCATTTTGTCAAAGGTTTGATGAATTTCAAGAAGACTCATCCACCTAAAAAATAACATAAGAAAAAGGACGATGATATCACATGTTATGAGTGCAAAAAATCAGGACATTATAAAAACACTTCTCTAAGTCTCACTAATCATCATAAAAAGAAGGATAAGAAATTCTACAAGACAAAATGCAAAAGCGCCAAACGTCGTAGAGCCTATATCGTGTGGGAAGGAAAGGATGAGATCTCCTCTTGATATTCATGCTCAAGCTAGGATGATGAATGTGCTAGCATATGTTTAATGGCGTAAAAAAAAGTGAAGACTCATAGGTATATACTTCTGATCCTGAAAATGATCCTTCATATAGAGAATTGTTGAAAGTGTTTGATTAAATGTATGTGGATTACTAAAATATTTTAAAGAAAATTTCTCTCTAAAATAAAATCATTTTCAAACTTGAAAAGGAAATTAATGGTCTTAATAGCGCTTTGGATTTCTTAAAAGAGGTGCATGCATCTCTAATTGACGAGTGCTTTAATGTTTTTGACACTTTACTTAACAAGGTAGAAAAAGTAGAGTGCGTTAATTGTCCAATTTTAAAATCTGAAATTGAAAATCTCAAAGGACAATTAACACATAACATTTCACTATGTACTACTAGCTCTACTTCCTTAAGTGATAGATGTAACATTTTTAAGAAAAACCCTCAAGTTACTAGAAGAAATAGAAAAAGTAATTCATCTAAAATTGTATGTCATTATTATGGTGATAAGGTTCACATTATACATCTTTGTCATATTATGAATGTTCAAAATCCTAATGGTAAAATTACATGGATACCTAAGTGTTCCTTAACTAACCCCTAAGGACCCAACTTAAATTGGGTACCTATTTCTATCTATTGATATCTTGTGCAGGAGTGTATAGGAATATTAATGGATTCTCAAGACAAGTGAAGGAAGATGTATCCAATCATATGTTTGAACGTTTTATGATCTTGTCATATTAGTTTTGTTTTTTGCTAACTTTACTTATGTGGCAAGTTAAGTCCTAGATAATCATATGTGGTATGATTGTTCCTTTCTTCTCTATCTCCTCATAGTCTTATTTAATTTATCTTATTGTGTTTACATCATGATCATTCAGCTATTTTTCATTTGCATCAAAATTATTTCTTCATCTTCATTAATTTTTTTTGATTTACATCAAAATAATGTGTTAGTTGCATTAAAGTTATTTTCCTTAAATTCACCTTGCATTAAATGGTTTTGGAATTCTTTTTTTTCATAATCAAAGTATATTATTTAATTCTAATTTACAATTAATGATATTATATTTGGCGCCACTGATGATTTTCTTTGCAAGATGTTTGCTAATGTCATGTAGTGAATTTTAAATGTCTCTTATGGGAGAGCTCACATATTTCTTAGAATTGTAAACTAAGCAAGCTGAAGAAGGAACCTTCATAAGTCAAACAAAGTATTGCTTCTAGATTCTCAAGAAGTTCAATATGAAAATTTTGCAAAGTATCTCAACACTCATGGTTTCAAACATGTTAATTGACAAAGACGAAAATGAAGTTGAAATTGACATCACCAAATATAGATGTATTATAGGATCCCTACTCAATTTAGCGACGAGTATGCCATACATTATGTTTTGTGTGTGTGTTTGTGCCAAATATCAGGTGTCACCAAGGAAAAGCCACTTTAAGATTGTAAAAAGAGTTTGGAGGTATCTTAACGAAGCCTCGCAACACAATATTTAGTTTTTCAAGGATAGCACATGTAACTTAATAGTTTTTTTATTATGATTTTGCAGGGTGCAAGTCAGATAGGAAAATCACTACTGGTACTTGTCACTTGTTTGAAAGCTATTTGGTTTCTTAGCACAGTAAGAAGTAGCATAACATCGCTCTTTCTACCGCCAAGGATGAATACATAGTCGTTGGTAGTTGTTGTGCTCAAATTTTATGGCTAAATCAATCATTGCTAGATTATGATTTAAAACTTGGTTGTATTCCAATCAAGTGTATTATCACTAGTGCGATAAACCTCGCTAAAAATTTGGTACTTCACTCGCGAACTAAACATATAGAAATGACACCATTTTCTTAGAGGTCTTGTTGAAAAAGGGAACATTGTTTTTGAATACATTGATATAAAAAACCAACTTGCTGGTATTTTTACAAAACCATTATCATTATAACCTTTTCACAAGATTTATAGGGAATTGTGAATCTTGGATTCCTCATGCTTTAAATAGATTAGATTTCTGTTGAGTTTCTTTTGCTATTTGTATTATGTTATCCACTAACACTCTCTTGTAGAAAATTATAGTTTCACCAACCCCATTAGTATGTTTCTATAACTCTTGTATCTGATTATATCATTGTATGTATGTTTGTTCTACATATGTTCATTGGTTTGATTATTACATTCTTTTTTTCATTCATTCCTCTCTAGCATGCTTATGATTATTCATCATTGCATTTAAATTATTTTTAAATGTTTGTTGTTAATGATGTGCATTTGAGAATTCATATACATGTTCATGCATTATTTAATATTCCATTCATAGTAGTTTTGATCACATAATCTTTTGCTGAAATGTTGTTACATGTCTATTTGCATGTAAAATGTCTATTTTCGTATTATGTATCTGATCTCTAATGTTGCATATTCTTCTTAGCTATAGAACTAAAATGTTTATGTGGAATTTATCTTTTGTTGCTGGTTATTTGGTGTTTAGATTCACTACCATCTGTCTCTTTTTAATCTTGTCAAAAGGGGAGAAGTTGTAATCTGTGTTTAGATTTTTTTTTATTCGTTTTATGTTGTCATGTGAGTACAATGTTTCAGGGGAAACACAAGAATTTGTTTAATTTGGCTCAATGTCGACTCAATTCCAACTGAAAGCTTACTAAACATCAAAAAATGAGAGGCTGGAGTTGCATGTCTCTAATACAAAAGGGGGAGAAACCCAATATGTTTTGTTGCTTGTCTCTAAAGCTTACATTTTGTAATTATTATTTATTGAAAATTATGCAGAATTTTTTGTTGCCAAAATGTTACAAACACTTGAAAAATAAAATCCACGTTCATGAAGAAGGTGTCATGCAATATGAATCATTTTTTCAATTTATAGTCATAAAGAAACCCTTTGGAAATCATGACAATGTTTGAAAATAATCAGAATAATTATGAAATGATTTAAGAAAGTGTTTCATGAAAAAGAATTGCATTATTTCAAAACATTTTAAAGAAAAACATATGACAATTGATTTCAAATCTCTATCAATTGATTGCATCCTTTTAACATTCAAAAATATATTAAAAAATTGCATTATGGCAATAAATTGGCCATCCCTTACAACTAATTGCACGAAACAGTGAGTGTAGTGAATTTTAATAATCATTGTTGCCTCAAGACAATTGGTTGACACAATAAAAATGTTAAAAAAATTTTAAGTTAAAATGACATACTCAAGGATTGAATCCATGACACATAAGTACTTTAACATGCCCACTCATCCACTAGGGAAAATATTTCCTTGTTAAAAAAGTGCTCATTAAACATTCTTATGAGAAAGATTAAGATTCCTTTTTAAATGAAATTTTGAAACAATGCATGTATAAAGATTAATTCTTTGAGCATCTTATATGTCTATAACCATTGTTTTAAACATTTTACCTTTGTTTATAATCCAATAGCATTAAAATCCAAAATTTGACATAAATTTGATACTTGATTCAATATTTTTCTTCTTTGATCTTTCCTCTTATGATATCCTTTTGCCTTCATCAAAAACAAGATAAGAAGGATGAACATATTTTTTCGTAATCTCCCCCTTTTTGAAGATGACAAAACCTTTTGATGGGAAGTTTTTGCTTGATGTTTGATTTCTCGCCTATCTTGTATATCCCTCATATCTTGCACATCTCCTCTTTTCTTTTGTAGTATATGCTATGATGTCTTTGGTATCCTGGAAAAAAAACCATCTATTATCCCACTTTTTGACATTATCAAAAATAAAAAGAGTAAAATCTAAATGGAGTATAATAATGTAAGGGAAATTGTTCCGGACTGGCCCAATGGCTAGACATGGCCCAATCCATTTCTGCTCCCAAAACGGTCCAATTGCCTAAGTCCAACCTCTTTGGTGGAGAGTTTACCTTTCTGTCCCTCATACAGGGGAGGCTGGCCAATCTGTCCTTGGATTGAAGCACCTCTCTCCGTCAGTCTCTACCCGTCACGCATGGTTCCACTATGCAGAAACAGCCAAGACGCTTGTGCCCGTAACTACATCCCTGCCCGTGTCAACGGCTAGTTATGGGCACAATTGCCCTTTCCAACGACTATTTCTAGCAGTTTCCTATTCTTCTTGAAACGGTTATCTCGCCCCGAAAATAGGGACCAATGGTCAAACGCTAGGGGCATTATAAAAATCCTTTCACTTGAGAGGGTCAGGTATCCAATTTCTCACCTTGAAACACACATATTATGTAATTGCTCGCTCTATTGCTCATTTTCTTAATTTAGCATTGGAGTACCTTTCAGGTACACCCCCTCATCCTCTTTCACACCTAACATCACAGACGTTTCTCATTTGTCCATCTCAGGTTCTGATCGTTCGGTAAGATCAGAAATGATACATTAACCACAAAAGGATTTAGCTTATTCATAATATTATCATACAAAGTCAAATATGATATCAATGTTGTTGCTTCATCAGAACATCTTTTATTCAATGAAACTTTTAGAATTACCATATCAAATGGTTTTGTATCTTGAAAGATCAACCTTTATTTTACAATTCTAGCGTATTATCTTCAAGTACCTACAAAACAATTAATAATTTTTTGGTACCCAATATTCTTTGGGTTAGATTCCTTTCTCACACATACATACTCACCATAAGGAATACCACAATTTCTTATGTAGCAAACATTATAAGTATGACCTTTTTCATTATAATAAAAACAAATAGGTCTAAAAGCATGATTCCTTATATTGACGTAAAATTTATTTCTATAAGACCTTTTATGACGATTTACAATAAGTTCTTTCTTTGATTCTTCATTGTTGAATTTCCTAATAGTATTTACAAAGATGGTTTAACTTGTACAAGGATTATCAATATTAGTAAAGTCGTGTAAATATTTATTACTTGAAAATCTTTGACTAACCACGTTTCTGAACTTGGTATCAGAGCCTCGTTTAAGATTCGGTAGGCCACCTTCTATGGTTTCCGCTACCGGGCCACCCACCATTTATTTCCACGCTTCAGTTGTCTAGTCCTGAGCGTGAGGGGGTGTGTTAAGAGTTCCACATCGGACAATATATGGCATGAACATGTGTTTATAAGTGGGAGCAATCCTCACTCTACTAACCGGTTTTGTAGGGTTGAGTTAGGTCCAACCACGTTTCTTAAAACATTTTCTAAACCAATTTGACATTTTTCATATTTCATGATCACTTGGTTTAATTCAGAAATTTTAGACTCAAAAGAAGAACAATTATTGCATTCTGAATTTTTGATTAAGTCTAAATCCAATTTTGTAATATTAGCCTCACTTTCTAGATTTAAAATGATTTTCTTTTGTATTGAAAATTTTCTAGAAAGTTTCAAAAACTCATCTTGTAATTCATTTGAAGAACTTTTTAATTCATCATAAGAAGGTCTATCATCAAATTCATAATCACTATAACCTTATGTTCTTCATCATTTGAATGATGTGATGCCATTAATGCCTTGCTTGCATGATCTTTATCTAAAGATGAACTTATTTCGTTGTCATCCCATGTTACATATGCTTTCTTTAGGCTTTTGTCCTTTTTTCTCATGAATTTATTCTTCTTTTGAAGTGTAGGGCATTCACTTTTAACATGTCCTCTTTCTCCACATTCAAAGCAAGTAACCTTCCTTCTTGGTGTTTCTTTTTGAATGATCTCCTTTTTCTTTTCTTTTCTTAAGAACTTTTCAAACTTCTTGATAAGATCATCATCTTTATCACTAGTGGACTCATAGTTTTGGTTGCTATAATGATTTTTGACTTTTGTCTTTATGAAAATATATTTTGAATCTTTTACTTGAATTTCATGCTTCTCTAATCTTTCAAGTTCTATTTCATGCTCTTGCAGTTTTCCTAACAATGTTGCGGAAGTCATGTTGGATAAACTCTTCTTTTCTGATATCGTTGCCACTTTTGGTTGCCATTCCCTGATCAATGATATAAATACTTTATAATTAAGTTCATCTTTAGAAAAAGTCTTACTAAGAACGATCAAGTGACTGGTCAAATGCACAAATCATTTCTACAAGTCAAGTATTGATTCTCGGGGTTGCATTATGAATAATTCATACTCTTGACATAGAGTGTTCAATTTTGATCTTTTTACTTCAGCGGTACCTTCATGAGTAACCACTAACGTATCCCATATTTATTTTGTTGTTGTGAATTAAGAGACACATAAGAATTCATCCATGCTTAGGGCCTCTTGAAGTAAGTTTATTGCTTTCTTGTTGTAGAGAACCTTTTTCTTATCATCTTCACTCCAAGAACTCTTATTCTTGGTTGTACCAACACCATTGAATACACTTGTAGGAACGAACAAATCATTTTCTACATAATCCCAAATTTTATTCTCCTTGTGCTTTGAGATGTGCCTTCATACGAATTTTCCAAAAATCAAAGTATTCACCACAAGACAATGAAGGCTTATTGTTGCTACCACCATCGTTAAAAACCAGATTTATGAAAGTCATTCCTGGATATTTAGGAGAAAAAATTATCTATAACCTACTCTGATGTCAATTGTAAGTATTAGAGTGCACAATCTAAAATGAGGATTAATTAGGTTTAATGATTTTTAGAGAGAAAATAACACTTTTTCCATAAGAATTTTGTTGTTTTTCTTTTACTGGCTTCATGAGTAATGAAGTTATGACATTATTTTTCTAGTTTAAGATATATATATATATATATATATATATATATATATATATATATATATATATATATATATATATATATATATATATATATATATATATATATATATATATATATATATATATATATATATATATATATATATATATATATATATATATATATATATATATATATATATATATATAAGTGATATGTAGAAAAATAAATGCAGTAGAGTAAATTGACACAAGGATATATACTAGTTCCCCTTGTCAACCAAGGGTACATCTAGTCTCCGCACACCCTGTGAGATATTTTCACTATTGTTAGACCTTTGTACATGCCTCACACCAAGACTTCTTCTACAATATTTTAACAACAACAAAGAAGTAAACCTTCCCTAATTTCCCAAAACATCAACAACAATGGTGGACTTTGAATTACCCTGATTCAAAGGACCTTTCCAACAAATGGAAAAACAACCTTCCCTATTTGCAACAACCACAACAGCGGTGAAATATACAAAAATTTGTATGAAATATATTATAAACAGACTTTGCAGCAATTGTGATGAATGTATGAAAGTTTATTCTTCTCATTCAATAAAAAATTCAATATAATATAAACATTTAGGTACTCAAGACTTTTTCACATATCATTTAAAAATTACGCAGAAAAGGTTTTCTTTTAAAATGTTACAAACACTTAAAAAACAAAAAATATGTTCATGAAGGTGTCATGCAATATAAAAAATGATTCAATTTATAGTTACAAAGAAACCCTTTGGAAATCATGGCAATTTTTTAAAATAATTTGAATAATTATACAATGATTCAAGAAAGTATTTCATGAAAAAGTGCCATGAATAAAAATTGCATTTTTTCATAATTTTTCAGAAAAAAAATAAATGACAATCAATTTTACATCTCTTACTATTGATGACATCTTTTTAATGTTAAAAATATATATATTCAAATGACAATCAATTTTTACCTCAAGACAATCAGTTGACACCATAAAAATATTAAAATATTTCTATGTTAAAATGGCATACTCAAGGAATGAACCCACAACACTTAATATTGTGAATCAGATATCTTAAAACTAAGTATAAACAGTTTCTTAATGATCAAGAAACACACAAGGGTTAGGGTTAATAAAGAAGAAAACAACTGGGATTGGTTATTAAACTGTCATTCTTTCCTTTCTCTTAGAACAAGATTACAAGATTACAAGTATACAAGAATAACAAAATAACCTCTCTTTCTTGAAATTAGGATTTTATCTTCCTATTTTTCCTTATGACAAGATTGAGAAACTAGTATCCTGTTTATAAGAAAAATAACACACTAACCTAATGGGCTTTTTAACAATTATCTATTACAATTTAACTTAGGGTACAAGCTAACTTAAACAATTGGGCTTACAAGCAAGGCCCAATTCAACATGCTAACAACCCCAACAATATTGACTAATGCATGTTAGAACAAACTTCGACTACAACACACATCGCTCGTGAACAGACTTCGACCATACTAGAGTTCGATCCAACATCTCACAAATCTCCACCTTGGATCTAACTCTGTAACATCAAGAAACTAGCTTTCTTCATGCATCTTTATTAATTGTATACAGTGGAAAAACTTGCAACTGGGCAGTATCTTGGTAATCATATCAGCAACATTATGATCTATCGAAACCTTCAGCATTTAGACTTCTCCATGCTCGATTACCCCTCTGATGAAATGCAACCTCACATCAATGTGCTTGGTTCACTCATGATAGGCTGAATTCGTCGACAGGTGTATTGCACTTTGACTATCACATTTAACCGTGATAACTCGACCTTGAAGTTTTAGCTCCTTTGCAAAACCTTCAAGCCACAATGCTTCTTTCACAGCTTCAGTTAGGGCAATATACTCCGCTTCAGTGGTTGATAAGGCAACGACCTTCTGAAGTGTTTCTTTCATACTAATTGTTGTCCCAGACATAGTGAACACATATCCAGAGATAGACTTTCTAGAATCCATACAACCTGCATAATTAGAGTCGACATATCCTTCGATTGCTGCTTTACTATCTTCACCCAAGGCTCCACCATAAATTAGGACTCTATTCAGAGACCCATTTATATACGTTAAAATCCATTTCAATGCTTGCAAGTGAGCCTTTCCAGGATTCACCAGGTACCTGCTTACAAGACTTACTGCATATGCTATGTCGGGTCTAGTATAGACCATATCATACATCAAAGAACCTACTATGTTAACATATGGAATGCTATTCATATAAGTTTTTTCAACATCGGTGCTAGGACACTGATCTATACTCAGCTTGAATTAAGGGTTTTTCAGAGTCACAACAGACTTTGAATTCGACATACCAAATATTTCGAGAACCTTCTATACGTATGCCTCTTGAGATAAGCATAATTTCGACTGCTTTCTATCTCTCTGGATGTCAATCCCAAGAATCTTGGACGCAGCTTCCAGATCCTTCATGTCAAACTCTTTATTGAGTTCAGCCTTCACCCTCATTACCTCTTCGACATTGTTGCTTGCTATTAGAATATCATCCATATAGAGCAACAAAATAAAAAATGAATTACCCGGTCAAAATCTGAAGTAAACACAGTGGTCGAACTGACTTCTGATGAAACTTATGTGTGCAATAAACTTGTTGAATCTCCTATTCCACTGTCGAGGAGATTGTTTCAGTCCATATAAAGATCTATTTAGTTTGCACACAGAGTCTTCCTTCCCCCTTTCGACATACCCTTCAGGTTGCCTCATCAGGATTGTTTCATCTAGATCACCATACAAGAACGCAATCTTCACATCCATCTATTCTAGTTCAAGGTCAAACTGGGCCAACATGGCAAGCAACATTTGAATGGATATGTGCTTCACAACAGGAGATAACATATCATTGAAGTCGATACCTTCTTTCTGAGTGAATCCCATAGCAACCAATCTTGCCTTGTATCTCTTCGACGTTACTCCTTCGATTCCTTCCTTAACTTTGAAAATCCATTTACAGCTGACTAACCTGGCTTCAGTAGGTTTTTTGATCAGTTCCCAGGTGTTGTTATCATGAAGAGATTTCATCTCATCATCCATGGCCTTCATCCATTTAGTTTTTTTTCCGACTCCACATAACTTCCTTATAGTCTCTAGGTTCTTCGTCTAGAACCTCACTTGCAGAAATTAAGGCATAAGCTATAAGATCTGCATACCCAAGTCTCTGAGGTGGCTTGATGACTCTCCTCGACCTGTCTCTTGCTAGCAGGTAATCATTATCAGTCTCCTCATCTTCAACAACATCTTCTGCGTCTTCTTTGACTTTATTTGGGGTACACAATTCAGCATCAACATGCACCACCTCAACAAGAATCTCTCTCTGTTCCAGTTCTTCGTCAGCATCATCAGTTTTCTTGAAAGCCATCTCTGCTTCATTGAAAACTACATCTCGACTGGTGATACACCTCATGTGACCTGGATCTAGGCACCATAGCCTATAAGTTTTGACTCCTTCAGGATATCCCATGAACATGCATTTTAGAGCTCTAGGTTCGACCTTGTCTTGCCTAATATGAGCATAGGTCACACGACCAAATACTCTCAGTTTGTCGAGACTAGGTGGATGTCCCAACCAAACTTCTTCAGGTGTCTTCATTCCCAAGGCAGTCGAGGGACATCTATTTATCATGTAAGCTGCTGTCGAAACAACTTTCATCCAAAACACCTTCTTCAATCCAACACTAACCAACATGCATCTAACCCTTTCAAGGATTGTTCGATTGAATCTCTCAGCCAAGCCATTTTATTAAGGATTACATGCTACAACCTTATGTCTTGCAATCCTAGACTCAACACAGTAACTGTTGAACGCTTCGTTGCAGAATTCAAGGCCATTGTCAGTTCTCAACCTCTTAACCTTTCTGCCAATTTGAGTTTCGACCAGAATCTTCTAATTTTTGAAATTCTCAAAAGTTTCATCTTTCGTCTTCTGAATGAATACCCATAGCTTTCTGGAATAGTCATCAACAATGGATAGAAAATACCTTGCACCTGAGTGTGAAGGATTCCTTGTAGGCCCCCAAAGATAAGCATGAATGTAATCCAGGGATCTATGTGTTCTTTGCTTTACTTTGTTAAACTTCGCCCTACAGGATTTACCAAATACACAAGATTCACAAAATTCCAACTTTTCGACTTTGTCACCTCCTAGCAGGTTCTGCTTCCCCAATTCGACCAGGCCTCTTTTGCTGACATGGCCCAATCTCACGTGCCATAATTTTTTCTTCGACATAAGTTTCGTGGATGCAACATTTGTCGAACCACTTACAACCTCAGTCTCAAGGGTATACAAGCCTTGTTTCTTCACGCCTCTCAAGACTTCCTTCGACCCATTTATGACTCTTAGGATATTTTTCTCTCCATGAAAAACGTATCCTTTTCTGTCGAATTTACCAAGAGAAATCAAATTTCTCTTCAAGTCAGGTACATACCTGACTTCAGTCAATAACCTTATTGACTCATCATGGAGCTTGAATCTCACAGATCAAATACCTATAATTTTGCAAGATTTGTTGTTTCCCAGCAACACAGATCCACCATCTTGATCACATAGCTCCTCGAACAATTCTTTGTCTCGAGTCGCCACTTGAAACCACATGAACATCAGACGAGTCGAAGTCATCTTGAACAATGGCTGCATTGCCATTACCTCCATGATCTTTCAGGCGTTCAGGGAACACCTTTCTTATATGATCCTCCTTCTTACAATGATAACATCGAATACTAGATGTTTCGCCACTATAAGACTTCTGTTGACTTTTACCTTTCTTCTTGTCGAACTTACCATCCTTTCGCAAGAATTTTCCCTTAACGGCCAAACCGTTGCCCACCGTCGAAGGTTTATGCTCCTTTCATTCGTTCAAGTCCTTAGAATATAAGGCTGATTAAACCTCTTCAAAGGTCAGGGACTCCCTTCCATACAAGAAAGTTTCTTTGAAGTGAGCATGTGTTCTGGGCAAAGCACACAGTAGCAACAGTGCTTGATCTTCATCATCGATCTTCACATCAATATTTTCAAGATCAAGAATCAGCTTGTTGAACATATCCAACTGCTCAGCCAACACTTTGTCTTCACTCATCTTGAATGAATATAAAGCTTGCTTCAGGTAGAGCCGATTCACCAGAGATTTGGTCATGTACAAACTTTCAAGTTTCACCCATAATTCTGATGTTGTAGTCTCCTTTGATACTTGCCGAAGAACCTTATCACCAAGGCTCAACAATATTGCATTGTGGGATTTCTCGATCATGCCCGTCTTTTCTTTTGCCATTAACGCAGCGTCCATGGCTGCCTCACCCTTTAACGCTTCCAAACAACCCTGCTGAACCAATAGGGCTTTCATCTTCAAGCACCACAGACCAAAGTCGTTCACTATGGTGAAATTTTCAATCTCATACTTTGTTGAAGGCATCTTCTCCATGCTCACCGCACCAATTTGTTGTGAATCGGATACCTTAAAACTAAGTATAATCAGTTTCTTAATGATCAAGAAACACACAAGGGTTAGGGTTAATAAAGAAGAAAATAACTAGGATTGGTTATTAAACTGTCATTCTTTCCTTTCTCTTAGAACAAGATTACAAGTATACAAGAATAACAAAATAACCTCTCTCTCTTGAAATTATGATTTTATCTTCCTATTTTTCCTTATGACAAGATTGAGAAACTAGTATCCTATTTATAAGAAAAATAACACACTAACCTAATGGACTTTTTAACAATTATCCATTACAAGCTAACTTAGGGTACAAGCTAACTTAAACAGTTGGGCTTACAAGCAAGGCCCAATTCAACATGCTAACAACCCTAGCAATATTGACTAATGCATGTTAGAACAAACTTTGACTACAACATGCATTACTCGCGAACAGACTTCGACCATACTAGAGTTCGATCCAACATCTCACACTTAAGTACTTTAACATGCCCACTCAACCATTAGGGAAAATCTTTCCTTGTTAAAAGAAAATGCTCATTAAACATTCTTATGAGAAACATTAAGATTTCTTTTTAAAATTCAATTTTGAAAAATGCATGTATTAGAGATTAATTATTGAGCATCTTATGTATATAACCATTAATTTAGACATTGTACCTTTGTTAATGATCCAATAGAATTGAAATCCAAAACTTGAATAAACTTGATACTTGATTCAATCTTTTTCTTATTTGATATTGTGAGATATTGTATTGAACTCTAGTACGATCGAAGTCTGTTTGCGAGTAGTGCGTGTTGTAGTCGAAGTTTGTTCTAACATGCATTAGTCAATATTGTTAGGTTTGTTAGCATGTTGAATTAGGCCTTGCTTGTAAGCCCAATTGTTTAAGTTAGCTTGTACCCTAAGTTAGCTTGTAATGGGTAATTGTTAAAAAGCCCATTAGGTTAGTGTGTTAGTTTTCTTATAAATAGCATGCTAGTCTCTCAACTTGTATAAGGAAAAATAGGAAGATAAAATCCTAATTCAAGAGAGAGAGGTTATTTTTTATTCATGTATACTTGTAATCTTGTTTGATAAAGAAAGGAAAAATAACAATTTATAACCAATCCTTGTTGTTTCTTGTTGTTTTCCCTTGTTTTTATTGTTAACCCTAACCCTTGTGTGTTTCTTGTCTATAAAGAAACCGTTTATATTTTGTTTCAAGACATCCTATTCATAACAAATTGGTGCGGTGAGCATGGAGAAGATGCCTTCAACAAAGTATGAGATTGAAAAGTTCACCGGAGTGAATGACTTAGGTCTGTGGCACTTGAAGATGAAAGCCCTACTGATTCAGCAGGGTTGTTTGGAAGCGTTGAAGAGAGATGCAGCCATGGACGCTGCGTTAACGGCAAAAGAAAAGATGGTCATGATTGAGAAAGCCCACAATGCAATATTGTTGAGCCTTGGTGATAATTTTTTTCAACAGGTATCAAAGGAGACTACAACATCAGGGTTATGGGTGAAACTAGAAAGTTTATACATGACCAAATCCCTGGTGAATCGACTTTACCTGAAGCAAGCTTTGTATTCATTCAAGATGAGTGAAGACAAAGTGTTGGCTGAGCAACTGGATATGTTCAACAAACTAATTCTTGATCTTGAAAATATTGATGTGAAGATCGATGATGAAGATCAAACACTGTTGTTGTTGTGTGCTTTGCCCATAACACATGCTCACTTCAAAGAAACTCCATTGTATGGAAGGGAGTCCCTGAGCTTTAAAGAATTTTAATCAACCTTGTATTTTAAGGACTCGAACAAACGAAAGAAGCATAAAACTTTGACGGTGGGTGAAGGTTTGACTATTAAGGGAAAATTCTTGCGAAAGGATGGTAAATTCAACAAGAAGAAAGGTAAAAATCAGCAGAAGCCTTATAATGGTGAAACATCTGGTATTCGATGTTATCTCTGTAAGAAGAAGGGTCACACAAGAAAGGTGTGCCCTGAACGCCTGAAAGATCATGGAGGTAAGGATAATGGCAACACAACCATTGTTCAAGGTGACTTAGACTCATATGATGTTCTTGTGGTTTCAAGTGACGACTCAAGAAAAGAATGGATTATGGGTTCAGATTGCACTAGGCACATGACTCCAAACATAGAATTGTTCGAGGAGCTATGTGATCAAGATGGTGGATCGGTGCTGCTGAGAAATAATAAATCTTGCAAAATTACAGGTATTGGATCTGTGAGATTCAAGCTCCATGATGAGTCATGATGAGTCAATAAGGTTATTGACTGAAGTCAGGTATGTACTTGATTTGAAGAGAAATTTGATTTCTCTTGGTGAAATCGACAGGAAGGGATATATTTTTCAAGGAGAGAAAAGTATCCTAAGAGTCATGAAGGGATCGAAGGAAGTCTTGAGAGGTGTGAAGAAAAAAGGCTTGTACCCTTGAGGTTGAGGTTGTAAGTGGTTTGACAAATGTTGCATCCATAAAACCTGTGTCAAAGACATAATTATGGCACATGAGGTTGGGCCATATCAGCGAAAAAGACCTGGTCGAATTAGGGAAGTAGAACCTACTAGGAGGTGACAAACTCGAAAAGTTATAGTTTTGTGAATCTTGTGTATTTGGTAAATCCTGTAGGGAAAAGTTTAACAACGGCAAGCAAAGAACACATGGATTCCTGGATTACATTCATGCTGATCTTTGGGGGCCTCCAAGGAATCCTTCACACTCAGGTGCAAGGTATTTTCTATCCATCATTGATGACTATTCCATAAAGCTATGGATATTCATTCAGAAGATGGAGGATAAAACTTTTGAGAATTTCAAAAGTTGGAAGGTTTTGGTCGAAACTCAAACTGGAAGAAAGGTTAAGATGTTGAGAATCGACAATGGCCTTGAGTTCTGCAACAAAGTGTTCGACAGTTACTGTGTTGAGTTTGGGATTGCAAAACATAAGAATGTAACAGGTACTCCTCAATAAAATAGCTTAGCTGAGAGATTCAATCGAGCAATCTTTGAAAGGGTTAGATGCATGTTAGTGTGTGTTGGATTGAAAAAGGTGTTTTGGGCGGAGGCTGTTTTGACAGTAGCTTATCTAATAAATAGATGTCCCTCGACTGCCTTAGGAATGAAGACACCTGAAGAAGTTTGTGAAGGTGAGAAAAACACTTAGAAGAGGGGGGGGGGGGGGGGGGTTGAATAAGGGTTTAGATATAAATATGGCAATAAAAACAACACAATATTTTTATCCTGGTTCGTTGAACTCAACTAATCCAGTCCACCCTATCAAGGTGATTTGCCTTTCTCCACAAGGACTTAATCCACTATATTCAAACAGATTACAGTGTCAACCACTAAGAACAATTGTCTTAGTCTTCTCTAGAAATCCTGACCACAACTTGGTCTTCTTAAGGAACCTTTTACAAATAAATGTAAACTAACAAGTGTTTAAGTTGCTTCTAAAAAGTTGTATCACAAACTATGATTTTTACACTTAGATTAAGAACGAATATAACTATTCAGCTTTGAGTAAGAATGATTGTATGAGAGTTTGGTGAATAGTTTGTTCAAGATTCGTTGTATGTTCGTTAACCTTGAAGAAATGTTGAAGACGTCCTTTTATAGTGCTGAAAGTCCAATGCTTGAAGACTGTGCAAGTAGAGTAGCTGTAGCCTTTTGTCTTCACATGACTTTTCCTTTCTCAGAAGTATAATGTTCAGAGAAATGCCTTTTGCCTGAATCCTTGTGTCTATCACAAATAAGGAATAGTTCCGTTGGAGAGGACAGTGAGAATAGTACCAAGTCTATTCACGTGCTGACATCTTTTCAAACATAAACAACATCAGATCCTCTGATGTGCTTCTTTTTCGTCATATCAGATTAAATAATATCAGAGTTGCAGCAATAATGCTTCAGCGTGAGTGATCTAATCAGAGCATACTTATTTTTCAGAGCCTCTGTACTTGCAGCGTAAAGTACATTTAGAGTCTTCTGAAATGATGCTTTAAACTCTTCATACAAAATCTTCAGCTACGCCTCAGATGCTTCAGCAGCTTCTGCTTCAGAGTCTTCTGTAGCTTCTGCTTCAGAGATGCTTCAGAGCTTTACGTAGACTACTGCTCAGATGCATTTTTGCTTCCATAAGAATATTTAATTTAATATCTGAAACAAAAACACTTGAACCAAATTAGAGTATATATTTTCTTAATACAAAATTTCATTAGAGTTATCATCAAAACATAGAGATATAATTAATCACAAATTTGTGTTCTAACAATCTCCCCCTTTTTGATGATGACAAAACATAGGAAATTTTGTTCAATAAAAAGGATAAATATATAACTCCCCCTGAGATAAAGAATCTCCCCCTGAGATGAATACTCTAAATAGAAGAAAATACTTCCCTTTTTGCATGAATATACTTTTCAGATTAAGAGCCTGGTTAAAAACTTCTGGTTATAATCCAGGTTAGAATATACTTTCCAGAATCATAGCTTGGTAATAGCTTGATTTGCTTTCCAAAACCAGAGCCTAGTTTACTCTTACTGATTTTCTTTCCAAGAACAGAGCCTGGTTTATTTTCCATAATCAGAGTCTGGTTAACTTCTAGGATCAGAGCCTGGTAATCAAAACCTGGTTTGAATTATCAGAGCCTGGTAAACCTGGTTTGAGTAAAATTCTGGTTTGGGGATTCTTAGGGTAACTTCAATGAATTTTGTCAGATGATACGTTATAGTTCTGAAAGACTAAAATTCAATATTAGATATAATTTGTTATGTCTGAATTCCATTTTAGCAACTGTTTATATTTGAACAAACAAAATTTATTTTTCTCCCCCTTTTTGTCATAATCAAAATGAAAACTTTTAAAGACAAATAAAAGGTTAGCAGAAGAAAATAATATAAAGCTGATAACATCAACAAATGTAAAACAAATAATCAAACATACAGATCCATTCAGAGATAATCAGAGTACATCCAAAACAAAACATGATTCAGAGAAAGCAGAAACAGAACAAAATAACACTTAAAGTGCACAAACATAAGAACTAAGATAAGCGTGATGCAAGAAGTTTAAGGATGTTGGTTATCTCAGAAGTAGATTCCTCTTGCTTAGCCATCCATTTTTGTATGTTGTCTGTTTTCTCATCTTGTTTTGCCATCCAAGATTTAATTTCAGATTAACCAGCTTCCAGCACATCAATCTTGTCTTCTAGGTCTGGATTCTATTTCTTAACTTCAGAAGAAGTAGAAGGAGCAGATTCAGATGTAGGAGTAGGAGCAGAGTCAATGATCATTGCATATGCAGATTCTGGAGGCACAGATTCAGATGGTTGGTCTACAATCATCAGAGCTAAAGGATTGGTTTCCAGAGTGACTTCAGGAGCAGATTCTTCAATAGCCACAGAAGTAGCAGTTACTCTAGAAGTTGAAGGTGCATCCTCAAGAAGCAATGTTGGAGATCTGTTCACATTCCATAGCGTATGTCTGACAACTTCAGCAAATTTGACCTTTGCGTCATCAGAGTAAATGGTCTTCAGATTAGAAGCCACATAGTTGAATCTGGCAATGAACTTAATCCAGCATTCTTCAGAAGCTTCTGGATTAATGCTTGAGAGACATTCCTTCTTTACAGCGTCTAAACCCATCCTTATTTCTTTCTTAAAATTCGCAAATAAGACATCAGCATCTAGCCTAGATTTAGGTTTAAGGTAGGCTTCCAGAGGTGATGGTTTGGGTTGTTCTGGTGGGGGTGGTATGGTAAAGGTTGGGATAATAAACAGAAGATGAGGATAAGAAGGTAATGAAGGATGTTCAAATGAAATGAATGCTTTGGATCTGGATGAAGATGATTTGGGAAACAAGAACTGTTTGAAATTTGATACATAGGGAATGACATCAAATGATGTAGAAGTATAGGGGATAAACACAAAATTATGAGAATGCATAGGTTCAGGTGGAATGATATCTGGTTGTTGTGTTAGATAGACTTGAAGTACACAGAGAAGGATAGTTGAAGAAATAGGTTTATATGGAGTGTTAGGGTCAGATGCTTCTATTCTGGTATAAAAGTTTTTGAGTTTTAAAACATATGGAAGGGGATCAGAGGGATGAGGTTTGAAAGAAGCAAAGGATACAAACTCAGATGTTCTAGGTTCATAGCCACGGAGTGAGGGGGTGAGTTAATTTTTGGTGGTAAGTCAGATTCAAATGAATGACAGGATGTGGAAGAGATATCAACCAAAGTTGTCAGAGGTTGAATATCTAAAACATCAGAATCAGGTATGAAAGGTTCAGATGGTTGGATAGATTCAGGTTCAGGATTAGAAGGAATGGATTGTTCTGGTTGTGGTTGTTGTTGTTCTGTTGGTTTTGGTTCTGATGGTATTGGTTCAGTAGGTTTAGAAGTTTGTGGTTCTGGTGGGGGATTAATAGATGATTGTTGTGGTACAAGTGTTTGATTGTCAGATGGGGGAATATCAGATGGTTGAGAATGTGTAGGTTCAGAGTTATACTTTTCAGATGGAGTTGCTTGTGGTTGGGGTACAAAAGGAACTGTTATAGAAGGTTTCTTAGGTTTAGAAACACGAGGAGGAGAAGGTGAAGGTGATGGTATAGGTTCATGGAGAGTTTGATCAGATGTTAATACCTCTTTGACAATTTCCAGAATAGAATCCAAACTTTCCTCTGGAGGATTAACCTTTTGCTTCTTGACCCTCTTAGGTTTGACAGCAGCAGCTTCACCAATAGCCTTCCTCTTAGGTTTTGAAGATCCTTCTTCAGAAACCTTTCTCTTCTTCTTGTGTCTGGCCTCATAAAGATCTGGAGCAGGTTCACCTGCCTTCTGAACCAGATTTGCTGGCAGAGGAGTTCCATCCTTCAGACACTCTGCAATGTACTTCAGAATAATCTCCCTTGTGTGGTTCATTAGCGAAGAACATATGAAAATTATCCACTGGTATTCTTCTTTTAGTGACCTCTTCAGAACTTATCTGATTTGGTGCAGAAATGAGTTCTTCAACAACCTTCATCCTCTGAAGACTCTTCCCATTCAGAGGTTTTCCTATTGCAGAAGCTAACTCTTCCTTCATTCCAGCTTCTACCAAATGTCCAACCAGACCATTTTTAGTCAGAATGTCTGAAATAATTCTTCCCATTGGAATCCAGTTCCTCATCTTCTGATGTTTGGTTCTGACTTCTTCCCTTAACTGTTTAACGTGTGTCCACAAATGATTAAACAAAAGATACGGCAGATCCACCTTTGTGCTCTGACTCAGACAATACATGAAGTATAGCTGATCAGTGTTAACATAGTCTGGAGAATTGGAAGATTTTCTATGATGAATGCAACCCATGAAAATCATAGCCCAGATCCTGTAAATTGGCTTCAAATCCTTTACCTTGTTAGAAGCTTCTCCAGATGAGTAAACTTCTCTATACACATCAGTCATATCCACTCGCCCAGCTGGCAGATTTGTAACACCATCAATTTCCTCATACCCTATGAGTTTTCTTATAATATCTTCAGTTATTATGATTTCTTTACCCAGAAAATAAGAGACAAGGAACTTAGGGCATGTGGTAGCATGTATCCAAAATTCCTTCATTAAACGAGGATAAGCTGGCCCCATCAGCCTATCGAAGAACTTGGTCCAGCATTGAGCATCAATAATGGGACGAAGATCATACCCATTTTCAGCAAAAGATTCAAAGTTTACAATAGATTCACAATATACCTCAAGTTTATCAACTGGTGTGAGTAAAGTTCTAATGGGTTCCTTGAAGGCAACAATACCCATATTTGAAGATGAGACAGCAGCCATTGATGATTGAAACTGAGCAGAGGTTGATAATGAAGTAGCCATGGATGTTCTTGAGAAAGTTTTAGGGTTGCAAATAGTTTTGGGTTTGGGAGAGAGATGGAAACAATGAAACAAGAAGAAATGCATACAAGGGTGTTCGTGAGAGTGAAAAGTGTGAAATGTGTAAAGTTGTGGCATTTATAGAAGAAATTAGGGAACACAAGAGTCACACGTTCAACACACTTACACTTAGCATTTAATAAAAAGAATATAATTATTTCAAGCAATTAATGATTCTGACAATTGGGAGGAAAACGAGAAACTCAATATTCAAAAACAGTACCTCAAGCGTCAATTCAGTATTGTGCACTCCACCTTTTCAGATTCAGAGTTACACGTGTTTGCTTGCATGTGCTTCTAAAACTTCTTTGAGAAATGAAACGTTACCCAACGTTCAGATCCTATGAGGCTTGTTAGTTCAGATTTGCACACAAATGAGTAAAATAATAAACAATTAAATAAATAGATGTAATACTTCAGAGTTAAAACATTTTCACCTGAGAAAAATTTCTTCTGATAAACATTTTATTCTAGACAGAAATCCATACTTATATTTTTCAGAATAAATTTAAATCTATCTTCAGCAAGGGGTTTTGTAAAAATATCAGCCCATTGATGATCTGTATCAACAAAGTTTAAACTGATAATACCCTTCTGAACATAGTCTCTGATGAAATGATGTTTTATCTCTATATGTTTTTCCTTAGAGTGTAAAATAGGATTTTTAGACAAGCATATAGCAGAAGTATTATCACAAAAGATTGAAATGTTACTCTCATGGATCTGATAGTCTTCTACCTGACTCTTCATCCAGAGCATCTGAGTGCTGCAACCAGCAGCAGCAATGTATTCTGCTTCTATTGTTGAAAGCGCAATAGTGGGTTGCTTCTTGTTGAACCAAGAGATCAGATGACTTCCAAGAAACTAGCAGCTTCCAAAAGTACTTTTTCTTTCTACTATGTCTCTAGCGTAATCAGCATCACATAATCCAACTAATTTATAATCATCTGATCTTCTGTAACACAAACCCACATTAGTAGTACCTTTCAGATACCTTAGAATCCTCTTAACAGCTGTTAAGCGTGATTCTCTAGGACCTTATTGGAATCTGGCACATAGACAAACACTGAATATAATATCAGGTCTAGAAGCAGTCAAATACATAAGAGATCCAATCATACCTGTGTAAAGCTTTTGATCTACTTTCTTACTTACCTCTTTCTTACCAAGAGTGCTTGTAGGATGCATTGGAGTTTTGGCCAACTTGCTTTCAGTCATATTAAACTTCTTCAGAAGCTCCTTCACATACTTAGTCTAATGTATGTAGGTGCCTTCTGGATTTTGATTGACTTGGATTCCCAGAAAGAATCTGAGTTCTCCCATCATGCTCATCTCAAATTCAGCCTGCATAGAAAGAGCAAACTCCTTTCCCAACATAACATTGGTAGATCCAAATATAATATCATCTACATAAATTTGTCAAATTAACAAATCTTTCTTAATTGATTTATAGAAGAGAGTTGTATCCACTTTGCCTCTGATAAAATTCATTTCCAGAAGAAAATTACTTAATCTCTCATACCAAGCTCTGGGAGCTTGTTTTAAACCATAGAGTGATTTTTTAAGTTTAAAAACATGTTCTGGAAATTTATCATTTTCAAAGCCAGGAGGTTGGTGAACATAAACTTCCTCTTCTATAATACCAGGCACTCTTAACATCCATCTGATAAAGAATGATGTTATTTTGTGCAGCAAAAGAAATGAGTAGGCGTATAGACTCTAACCTGGCCACAGGAGCATAAGTCTCTGTGTAATTAATTCCTTCTTGCTAACTATACCCTTGAGCAACTAGCCTTGCTTTGTTTCTTACAACTTCTCCATGCTCATTAAATTTGTTTCTGAAGACCCATTTAGTTCCAATAATGTTGAAACCTTTTGGTCTTGGAACTAGATCCCATACTTCATTTCTGGTGATTTTATTTAGCTCTTCTTGCATAGCAAGTATCCAGTCATTATCGTTCAGAGCCTCATCAACAGAAGTTGGTTCAATGATAGACACCAACCCAAAAAGTGAAGTTCTAGATGATCTAAGGAAAGACCTTGTTCTGATAGGGTCATCCTTCTTCCCAATTATCACATCCTCTAGGTGAAAGGCTTTGATTCTGGATGATGATCCCTTAACATTTGGTTCTTCAGAAATATTCAAATTGTTCATCTGAGCAGCCAATGGAGTTGCATTTGGCGTTGCTTTTGGTTCTTTCACTTGAGCCTTTTCTGCCTCTGAGTCTTCAGAGTCTGTGAGAATTACTTCTCTATCTGCAGAATTAACAAGCTGCTTTGGCCTTTGATTGCCAAGCTTATCATCAAATCTAACATGTATAGATTCCTTCACAATCTGTGTCTCAGTATTTTATACTCTGTAGCCTTTAGAGCGTTCAGAATACCCAAGCATGAAACACTTCTGTGCTTTAGAATCAAACTTGTTGAGATTCTCTTTAGTATTCAACATAAAACATACACATCCAAAAGGATGGAAATAAGAAACGTTGGACTTTCTATTCCTCCACAATTCATAGGGAGTCTTCTCTAGAAGAGGTCTTACAGACACTCTGTTCTGAATATAGAAAGCGGTGTTAATTGCTTCTGCCCAAAAATGTTTTGCCAAATTAGTCTCGTTGATCCTGGTTCTGGCCATTTCTTGCAATGTTCTATTTTTCCTTTCTACAACTCCATTATGTTGTGGAGTTCTAGGGAAGGAGAAATCATGTGCAATGCCATTTTGTTTATAATATTTTTCAAAATATTTGTTTTCAAATTCACCACCATGATCACTTCTGACTTTAACAATTTTAAAATCTTTTTCAATCTGGACTTGTTTGCAGAAGTCAAAGAACACAGAATGTGACTCATCCTTGTGTTTTAGGAATTTCACCCATGTTCATCTGCTGTAGTCATCAACAATAACTAATCCATACTTCTTGCCTCTGATGGATGCAATTTTCACTGGTCTAAACAGATCAATATGAAGTAACTCTAATGGTCTTGAGGTTGAAACAACATTTTTAGTTTTAAAAGAAGATTTTGAAATTTTTCCTTTTTGACATGCTTCACAAAGAGCATCTGAGTTGAACTTCAACTGAGGAAGTCCTCTGACCAGATTGAGTTTATTAATCTGAGATATACGTCTCATACTAATATGCCCCAATCTTCTGTGTCAGACCCATTGCTCATCATTAACAGAAAGAAGGCATTTTACATTCTGAACCTTAAGTTCTGAAAGATTGATTTTATAAATGTTGTTCTTCCTCTTTCCATTAAATAGGATTGAGCCATCCTTTTGACTGACAGCCTTGCAACATTTTTGATTGAAGATTATGTCATAACCATTGTCACTTAATTGACTTATGGACAATAAGTTATGTGTTAATCCTTCAACAAGTAAGACATTAGAAATGGAAGGAAGATTATCATTGCCAATAGTTCCAGAGCCAACTATCTTGCTTCTCTAGTTCCCTCCAAACTTGACGTCTCCTCCAGATCTAAGTTCCAGGCTTTGGAACATAAACCTTCTTCCTGTCATGTGACGCGAGCAGCCAGAGTCCAGGTACCAAGATTGGTGTTTTGATTTTACTGCTAAAGATATCTGCAACAGGTATTATTTTGTGTTTAGGTACCAAGATCTTTTTGGGTCCTTTAGGGTTAGTTGCCTTAAAGTTTTGTCTGAACTTCTGTCTTCTGACAGCAGGTTTATTCTGACTAACTTTAGGTTTAAACACAAGAATGTTCTGACCAGAACGTGTGTGTTTAATATCATTAAGATGACCAAACTTAAAAGTAGAATACAGAGGAGTATGCTTAATGATTAGTTTATCAACAGATGTTGGATTTAAATCTTTCTCAGAAGAAGATTCATATCCAATACCCTTTCTGTTATTTCTGCTTACACCTTAGATCATTGAAGCCATCTTGCTTCTCTCTAGGCTTCTTGTCAGAAACTTCTAAAAACTATAGTCATATTCTTCTAAAATGTTTTTAGATTTTTACTTAGTTTCAACTTCAGAATCTTGTTGAGCCTTTTTTAATTCATTTTTAATTTTCAAATTGTTTTCTTTGAGCTCAGCAATTTCTGATTTCAGAAGATCATTCTCAGATACAAGATTGTTTTCACTCTTCTTGTATTTGAGCTTAATCTTACTATAGTTTTCCAACATTTCAGATAAACTCTCAATAAGTTTTACTCTAGAAAGTTCAGAAAATACCTCCTCAGAATTTGATTCTGATTCTGATTCTGATCTAGATGTTTCTGCATCGTCTTCTACGTCAGCCATGAGTGCCATGTTTGCACATTCCTCATCTGAGTCTGATGAAGATTCAGATGCATCTGAATCATCCCAGGTTGCCATCAGAACTTTCTTTTTATGATCAGACTTCCTTCTTGGCTTCTCCTTCTGAAGCTTTGGGCATTCATTCTTGTAGTGCCCAGGTTCCTTGCATTCATAGAAAACAACCTCTTTCTTTCCAGATCTTCTGTGTCCAGAAGACTCTTTACGTTGATCTAGTTTCTTGAAGTTCTTGAACTTCCTTTGTTTATGCTTCCAGAGTTTGTTGATCCTTCTGGACAGCAGGGACAAATCATCTTCTTCTTTATAACTTTCTTCTATAACCTGCAACGCTTTAACAGATTTGTTAGACTTTAAAGCAACTGACTTACCTTTCTTTTGAGGCTCGTCTTCCTCTAGTTCAATCTCATGACTCCTCAGAGAGCTGATCAGTTCCTCCAGCGTGATCTTGTTCAGATCCTTTGCTAGCTTCAGAGCAGTGACCATTGGTCTCCATCTGATTGACAAACTTATGATGATCTTCTTAACATGATCAGTAGTGGAATAACCCTTGTTCAGAACTTTCAAGCCAGCTGTGAGAATCTGGAATCTAGAGAACATAACTTCTACAGATTCAGATTCCTCCATTTTGAAGGCTTCATTTTGAGTCATCTTCAAAGATTCAAACATACCAAATGATGTTTCTCTATTATTAATCTTCTCATACTCAGTATGAGATATAACATTTAGTAGTATGGTTCTTGCTTTATGATGATTCCTGAATTCTTTCTTCTGAGCTTCAGTCATAGATTTTCTGTCTATCTTTTTGCCATCCCCATCAGTCGGGTGAACATAGCCATCAATGACTAAGTCCCAAAGGTCATCATCATATCTTAGAAAGAAGCTTTCAATTCTGTCTTTCCAGTAGTCAAACTTCTCCCCATCAAACATAGGGGGTTTGGTGCTGGTTCTATCTCTGTCCTTATATCTGTTGTTGTTGGATGTTGAAGCTTCAGCCATAGTGTATCAACCAAAATATATCAAGAGTTTTCTCAACTGGATCTTTTTTGTTCACGGTGAAGTGAGAGCACTAACAGAACCGGAGCTCTGATGCCAACTGAAGGTGAGAAAAACACTTAGAAGGGGGGTTGAATAAGGGTTTAAATATAAATATGGCAATAAAAACAACACAATAATTTTATCCTGGTTCGTTGAACTCAACTAATCCAGTCCACCCTATCAAGGTGATTTTCCTTTCTCCACAAGGACTTAATCCACTATATTCAAACAGATTACAGTGTCAACCACTAAGAACAACTGTCTTAGTCTTCTCAAGAAATCCTAACCACAACTTGGTCTTCTTAAGGAACCTTTTACAAATAAATGTAAACTAACAAGTGTTTAAGTTGCTTCTAAAAAGCTGTATCACAAACTATGATTTTTACACTTAGATTAAGAATGAATAAAACTATTCAGCTTTGAGTAAGAATGATTGTATGAGAGTTTGGTGAATAGTTTGTTCAAGATTCGTTGTATGTTCGTTCACCTTGAAGAGATGTTGAAGACGTCCTTTTATAGTGCTGAAAGTCCAATGCTTGAAGATTGTGCAAGTAGAGTAGCTGTAGCCTTTTTTCTTCACATGACTTTTCCTTTCTCAGAAGTAGAATGTTCAGAGAAATGCCTTTTTCCTGAATCCTTGTGTCTATCACAAATAAGGAATAGTTCCGTTGGAGAAGACGCTGAGAATAGTACCAAGTCTATTCACGTGCTGACATCTTTTCAAACGTAAACAACATCAGATCCTCTGATGTGCTTCTTGTTCTTCAGATCAGATTAAATAATATCAGAGTTGCAGCAACAGTGCTTCAACGTGAGTGATCTGATCAGAGCATACTTATTTTTCAGAGCCTTTGTACTTGCAGCATAAAGTACATTTAGAGTCTTCTGAAACGATGCTTTAAACTCTTCATACAAAATCTTCAGCTACGCTTCAGATGCTTCAACAGCTTCTGCTTCAGAGTCTTCTGCAACTTCTGCTTCAGAGTTTCTTCTGGCAGCGCTCAGAGTCTTCTGATGACTTGCTTCTGATGCTTCAGAGCTTTGCGTAGACTACTGTTCAGATGCATTTTTGCTTCCATAAGAATATTTAATTTAATATCTGAAGCAAAAACACTTGAACAAAATTAGAGTATATATTTTCTTAATACAAAATTTCATTAGATTTATCATCAAAAACATAGAGATATAATTAATCACCAATTTGTGTTCTAACAGTTTGGCCGAGACATCCACCCAGTCTCGACAGACTTAGAGTATTTGGCTACGTGGCCTATGCTTACATTAGGGAAGACAAGGTCGAACCTAGAGCTCTGAAATGCATTTTCATGGGATACCCTAAAGAAGTCAAAGCTTATAGGCTATGGTGCCTAGAGCCAGGTCACAGGAGGTGTATCACCAGTCGAGATGTAGTTTTCAATGAAGCAGAGATGGCTTTCAGGAAAACTAATGATTCTGACGAAGAGCTAGAACAGGGAGAGATTCCTATTGAGGTGTAACATATTGATGCTGAATTGCGTATCCCATATGAAGTTGAAGAAGAAGAAGCTTCTGTCAAAGATAAAGAGACTGATAATGACCACCTGCTAGCAAGAGACATGTCAAGGAGATTCATCAAGCCACCTCAGAGACTTGGGTATGCAGATGTTATAGCTTATGCCTTAATATCTACAAGTGAGGTTCTAGACGAAAAACCTAGAGACTATAAGAAAGTTATGAGGATTCGAAAGAAGACTGAATGGTTGAAGGCCATGGATGATGAGATGAAATCTCTTCATGATAACAATACCTGGAAACTGATCAAGAAACCTGCTAGAGCCAAGTTAGTCAGCTACAAATGAATTTTCAAAGTTAAGGAATAAACCGAAGGAGTCGCGTCGAAGAGATACAAGGCAAGATTAGTCGCTAGGGGGTTCACTTAGAAAGAAGACATTTATTTTAATGATGTGTTCTCTCCTGTTGTGAAGCACAGATCCATTCGAATGTTACTTGCCACAGTTGCACAGTTCAACCTTGAACTGGAGCAGATGGATGTGAAGACTGTGTTCTTGTATGGTGATCTAGATAAAACAATCCTTATGAGGCAACCTAACGGGTATGTCGAAAAAGGGAAGGAAGATTATGTGTGAAAACTGAATATATCTTTATATGGACTGGAACAATCTTCTCGATAGTGGAATAAGAGATTCGACAAGTTCATGGCACACATAAGTTGCATTAGAAGTCAGTTCGACCAATGTGTTTACTTCAGATTTCGACCTGGTAATTCATTTGTTATTTTGTTGCTTTATATGGATGATATTCTAATAGCAAGCAACAATGTCGAAGATGTAATGAGGGTGAAGGCTAAACTCAATAAGGAGTTTGACATGAAGGATTTGGGAGCTGCGTCTAGGATTCTTGGGATTGACATCCAAAGAGATAGAAAGCAGTCAAAATTATGCTTATCTTAAGAGGCATACCTATAGAAGATTCTAAAAAAGTATGGTATGTCGAATTCAAAGCCTGTTGTGACTCTGACAAACCCTCAATTCAAGCTGAGTATAGATCAGTGTCCCAATACTGATGTCAAAAGAACTTATATGAATAGCATTCCATATGCTAATATAGTGAGTTCTTTGATGTATGCTATGGTATGTATTATACCTAACATAACATATGCATTAAATCTTGTAAGCAGGTACATGGCGAATCCTGGAAAGGCTCACTGGCAAGCATTGAAGTGGATTCTAAGGTACATAAATGGGTCTCTGAATAGATTCCTAATTTATGGTGGAGCCTTGGGTGAAGATAGTAAAGAAGCAATTGAAGGATATGTCGACTCTGATTATGCAGGTTGTATGGATTCCAGAAAATCTATTTCTGGATATGCATTCACTATGTTTGGGACAACAATCAGTTGGAAAGAAACACTTCAGAAGGTTGTTTCCTTATCTACCACTGAAGTTGAATATATCGCCCTAACTGAAGCTGTGAAGGAAGCATTGTGGCTTGAAGGTTTTGCAAAAAAGTTGAAACTTTAAGGTCGAGTTATCATTGTTAAATGCGATAGTCAAAGTGCAATACACATGTCGAAGAATTCAACTTATCATGAGCAAACCAAGCACATTGATGTGAGGATGCATTTCGTTAGAGGGGTAATCGAGCATGGAGAGGTCCAAGTGCTGATGGTTTTGACAGATCATAATGCTGTCGATATGATCACCAAGATGTTGCTCAATTGCAAGTTTTTCCACTGTATGCAGTTGATAAAGCTGCATGAAGAAAACTAGTTTCTTGATGTTATAGAGTTAGATCCAAGGTGGAGATTTGTGAGATATTGGATCGAACTTTAGTATGATCGAAGTTTGTTCGTGAGTAATGCGTGTTGTAGTCGAAGTTTGTTCTAACATGCATTAGTAAATATTGCTAGGCTTGTTAGCATTTTGAATTGGGTCTTGCTTGTAAGCCCAATTGTCTAAGTTAGCTTGTACTCTAAGTTAGCTTGTAATGGGTAATTGTTAAAAAAACTCATTAGGTTAGTGTGTTAGTTTTCTTATAAATAGCATGCTAGTCTCTCAACTTGTATAAGGAAAATAGGAAGATAAAATCCTAATAGAGAGAGGTTATTTGTTATTCTTGTATACTTGCAATCTTGTTTGATAGAGAAAGGAAAGAATAGCAGTTTATAACCAATCCTTGTTGTTTCTTGTTGTTTTCTCTTGCTTTATTTGTTAACCCTAACCCTTGTGTATTTCTTGTCTATAAAGAAACCGTTTATATTTTGTTTCAAGACATCCTATTTACAACAAATATTTTATCTTATTATAGCATTTTGTCTTCATCCAAAACAATCTAAGAAGGATGAACATATCTTCTTCGCAAAATCCAATCGTTTAGCATGCATAATTCAAGTGTTTGTATTTGAGTATAATCATTGTATTTTAAGTAAGTTATTTGACCTAATGGAACAAGAACCATAGTTGGTGCTGGTTCAAGTTATGTGGGAAGTGGATCTCAAACTATTTTAGAAAAACTTGAAAATTTGATATTTCTTGTGTGTGACTCAATTCACTCATAAGCAATGACTCGAATCAGATCACATAGAGAAAAATATAAAATTTTTTGCATCTGTGACTCAAACCAAAATTTTAACTTGAATTGAATCATGCAACACAGTGACTCAAATCACAATTTGCACATGATTCGAATCATACAAATTATTTTGGCCATTCCCCAGCTTGATTCGAATCACACTTTACACGTGAATCGAATCACATAGTTTTTCACATTTTATTGTTTGCCTCTGTCCAAACTGATTTGAATCAGGGTATCTACATGACTTGAGTCATGAAATTTTATGAATCGAATCATAGATATTACTTGACTCGAATCATAGGAAATGAGTCACATCTTTCATGTTGATCATATTCCAGTCTACTTGCTTACTTAACTCAAATCAACAAACGTTCTTGACTCGAAGATAACAACCATTTTCACCTATTTCTGTGCTTAATCTCCAACTCATATAAATTGTTGTCATCTCATTTCATAACAACCAAGAACATGACAACAACAACAACCATATTTTAAAAACTCATAATCTCTTGCAATCAAAATTTCTTTCATCTTCAACTTCTAGATTAGATTCAGATCTTGATTATGAATATTCATAATTGTTGAGGGAGACGTGACTTGAAACTAATATTTCTTGAAGAATTTTTAAATATTTTCAGGAGGCTTGCAAGATTAGGATTGTTGTGACTGGTGCTGACAAAATCCAGTGAAAAAAAGGAGGTTTTTCTCTCTAGGATGACCTTGGTAGTGTTGCGTGGAAGCCCACAAACAATGTAGTATTTCTTCTCAATCTTCTAACAGCTCATCGCTCAAGAAATCAGTGGGATCAGAGGTGATTTCCACACACAAAGACTAGAGATATTTGGTAAAGCTGGAAGATTCAAGAAGTGAGAATCAAGTAAATATTTCTCAGAGAGTTCGACATAAAATTTGTATACAAGTCAAGATCCAGATAAAAGATTTATTTTCTCAACATTATTATGGATACTATGATTGTATTAACTTGTGTAATTTTTGTCAAAACATAGTGGAAGAACAACTTTCAATGGGAAACCATTGGAGAATGGAGTAGGCTCATGTGAGGACGATAGAACCGAACCACTATACATCCTGATGTAGTCTCTCTCTCTCTCTCTCTCTCTCTCTCTCTCTCTCTCTCTGGCATTTTTATTTTCGTAGGATATTACATGTTTAGGTATTCGTTTCTTAGTATAGTTTATCGTTAATTTCTATTAGTAGAGATTTATTACATAAATTTATCTTTGGTTAAAATCATAACATATTTATGTTTTATTTTTTATTAATTTTGCAAACTGTGGTGTTATAATCCTATAGAAATTGAACTTTGTAAAGAACACGTCTCGTGTAATTTAGGAATTGTCAATTCATCGTAGCTTGAAACTCTTTGGATATTATCTCTAATCAATTTGAGATAGTTGTTAATTGTGTGATTGTATCCGTGATTAATTTCCAATTCAAGTATAAAGTCTTTATTTTTCACTATAAGACTTCCTCATCAATAACTTTGATTTTTTCATTTTAAAAATCAATCAAATTTTTCAAAAAGGTTGTATTCACCCCTTTAAACCGCTTCTCTTCTCCATATTCTCACCCAAATAAAAGTAAACATAGATGGGTTGGAGACTTGACTATATGCTTGAGAATACATGGAAAAAATATGTGTCAGAGTTGTGATGTTTGAATTTTTCCTTTGAAAAAAGATGAGAATATCATTAACATACAAAAGGTGCAATGGTATGTTGACATTTCTGATTTCTTTAATGAGGCCAATGTTTCCATCATTGACAAGCTTAGAGATGTTCCTGCTAAACACCTCTGCAAGACAGAAAATAAGAGGCGATAAGGGGTCGCCTTGTCTAACACCTCTTTGGCAGGCATAGTATCTATGAAGAGATTCATTCATGACAATAGAGATTCTAGCATATTCTAATATATAAGAACTCCAATGTTAAAATTTGTGATTAAAATAGAATTGCCTTAAAACTTTGATGGTGAAAGTCAAACTCATAGTGTCAAAAGCTTTTTTGATGTAAATCTTGATGGATAAATCACATATATGAGACTTTTTATGGCGAATATTGGCTGCTTTAGAGGCTAAACAGATATAATCCTTAATTGTCCTACCTTAAATGAACCTTTTTATTCTTTTGAGACCAAATAGAGCATAATCTTTGCAAGCTTGTCACCAATAATTTTGGAAACGAGCTTAAACTTGAATTTATCTATATCTATTGGCCTGAACCTATCCATGATGTCAGCTGTTTTGGTCTTAAGAATAAGAGTTATGATGTTGGCATTGAAAATAGGAAGGATCCACCCATAGTTGAAAAACGGCCAAACAAAATTACAGACATCCTGGTGAATGAATGATACTCGAATGGAGCATTGTCCATATTCAAACTGAAAACTCCCCTTTGATTTCATAAAAAGTAGAGGTAATTATGAAAATATTCATTTGATCATCAATAGGAATGACCTCTATTAGACATGTGTCATAAGGAGTGCCTACAAAACTAAAAAAGGTTAGTAAAATAATTAAATGCATGAGCATTCAGGTCAGAAGGCTCTATAAGAAAGGATAGTGTATCCATATTTCAAAAGATTGATCTTATTTCTAGTTCCTTTGATCTTGTCTATTATGTGAAAATAAGAAGTCCCCGTAGTATGTAAGTTCAATTTAGCTTTCTCCAAGGCCGACCCAAGGGTAGGCGACCCACACAAGGGTTTAAGGCCTCAAATTTTTTTGCTGTATAAAGGTCTCAAAATTTTTTAATTTGGTCATAAATATTTCAAATGACATATTTCTTACATAAAATCTCACTGTTCAGTTGATATAAGAGAGATCCCTATCTTTTAAGTCTTTAGTTCAATTCTTATTTAGTATAAAATTTTATTTTATTTTATTTATTTTGAAATTTTGATTTTAAAAATTTCTTTGGACCTTAAGCAGGTTGGACTGACCATGGCTTTCTCCATCCAAAAGAGTCCATCTTTTGCTAAAGCTTGCTCTATTTCATGTTGAGCTTATATCTCTGTGTCTTAAAGAATGATTCATTCTTTTATTGCGAATCTCCTGTTGGATTTTAGTCTGGTTAGTAGTGGAATATTTGACCAGTAAAAGTATATCACCAAAAATATCATGTTCCAAAAAATGAACATGCGGTATGTTTGTAAGTACTAGATTGGGATCTGGTTAAATTAGATGGTCTTGGATTTGGCTTTTTTGTCTTACTTCTAAGAATCTAGTTATTTCTTTGGATTTCTATAGTAGTGTAATCAATATCATCATTAACTTGGGGTTTATTAACAAATTATGAGTCCTATAAGTTGTGTGTCCACTAGAAATTCTATTTTTGCTTTTGTCATAAACACTCAATTGTTTCTCAGAGTTTGTTGTTTTCTCATGGTCTTGGCTACTTACAGCCTCAGCCTGAGCAGTGTTTCGATCTATTTCTACATGATGCTCTAAGGGATCTTCTACCTCAAAAGAGGTTGTTTAGGCACACCACTAGTTCCCCACTCTGTTGGCATTTTGGTTCCTTTTGGTTAACTACATAGTTCTTTATAGGGTATTAGTCTCAATTTCTTAGACTCTTTTTTTCAACAAAATAAAAAAATAGCTTCATATTTATAATAATAATAACAATAATAATAATAATAATAATAATAATAATAATAGCTTCATATTTAAAAAAAAAAAAAACAACAACAACAACAACAACAACAATAATAATAATAATAATAATAATAATAATAATAATAATAATAATAATAATAATAATAATAATAATAATAACTTCTTATTTAAAATAATAATAATAATAATCTTCATATTTAAAATAATAATAATAATAATAATAATTTTAAATTCAATAAATTATTTTTTAAATAATTTTGACAATTATTTATGGATATGGATATCCACTTATACAAATACCATCAAATTCGTATTCTCACGTATAATTAAATATCTATTAATTTTATTTATGAATATCTAATAAATCGTTAAATCGTATCTGTGACACATTTTATCCACGGATATCTATATGTATTCATTTCTTTTCATATCTAATAACAATAATTTTAAATAGATTATGTACATATCTTTACATTTATAATAATAATAATTGAAATTGATTATTCATAATTTTATAAAAAAATTCATTATAAAGCTTTTTATTGTTTATGACAAAACACAATGAATGGAAAGGACAAGACCTATTATTCTTCAAATATATATAATTTCACCACCATTGCAATCAAATTAATGACTTTTTTGACAACTTTTTTTTGTTAAATTTCGAGTAAATATAATAAAATAAACTAATGACTACATTTTTCAAGTTTTGTGGTTGCCACCAACCGCAAATCTACTGAAACATCGTCAGCATTTAAATATAGTATTACGTTTTTTTGTTGTTGTATACATACGATATTATGTTTAATGTCAACCTTTATCTATATCTCTTTTAATAAATTATTTTAAGAATATTCCCGATATTTAGTAAAGAATAAAAGTGCTAACAACACTTATATTTATTAATTGAAATATGTATAGATCTTTCATTTTGTAAATAAGTCTCACATAAAGTGTTAGAACCCACACATATTTCAACTAACGAAAAAATAAGTATTAAAAAAAAAGAGTGTTATTAATATTTTGAAACATTTTAATAACTCAAAGTTAAGAGATAAATATAACAAAATATTCTTGAAAATCGTGTGTTGAATTTAATACAAATTTATAATTAATAATTTTTTTTAATATGAATTTTTTATTTGTGGATTTTTTAACATGTGCTCTAAAGGTATAATTAGGAGTTACGGTTTATTATGTTTGTTACTTAGTAGTCAAGTCATTTAATTGCATATAAATAAATATTTTATAATTCAGTTTTGTAACACAATTATTATAATTCAATAATAACAATCCTTATTTTCATTCTCTCTCATTCTCTCCTCACTAAAAGTGTCTCACATACTAATAAATCGATATCTAGAGTTTCGGTTAGATTCTCAATCGTGTTTTCAAGAATCACACGTCGGTGATCGCGTTTCTGAGATCGTGGGTTGTTAATAAATCGCTGCAAAGATGAATGATACTAATGTCATTTTGAATTCTCTTCCAATTCTTGATGACAAGAATTAGATCTAATGGAGAAAACATATGTAATCTCTGTTTTCCTTTCATGAACCATAAAAGTGGTTACTAATGGCGTTTATGAGCTTGTTGAGAATGCAAATGATGCTCAGAGAGTCGCGACAAGGAGACCAATAAGAAAGACTACAAGTCTGCGTTTTGTATTCAATCGACGGTAGATTCGACGAATTTCGACAAGTAATATGAAATAGGTGAGAAAGGCAAAGTCGTCAAACTGTAGACTTTGTAGCAGCGGTATTAATTGCTATAGATGGAAGAAGACGAAAAGATTGAAGGTTATGTGTTGAAGGTGCAGAATCTCGTCCTTCTCATGAAGGGTTGTGGTGAAACCCTAATTGATAAGATGATAGTTGAGAAGGTAATGCATATGTTGACCTCTCATTTAGATCACATTATCGTAGCTATTCAAGAATCCAACAATCATGAAACCCTGGAACTAGAAGATTTGGTTGGTTCGTCGGAGGCGCGTGAGATTAGGATTGTCGAAAGGAAAGGGGTTCAAGATTCAATACAAGCACTGCAGGCTCAAGCTTGGAAGAATCATCATGGTTCGAACAAGTTCAAAGGCAAGAGAAAAAAGGTGTGCAGTGATATAATTGTATAAAGTAGGAAAAGGAAAATCTTATTAGAAAGACAAAGAGAAAAAAGGTATGCGGTGCTATAATTGTTAAAAGTGGGGTCACTTGGTCAAGAATTGTTGGTACAATAAAGACAAGGGGGCGACAAAAGGCAAGGAGGAAGGAGCAAACCTTGCACGCCAAGATTCAGATAATTCTAAAGATATGATGGTTATGGTTACAGTTTGAGATTATCATGTCGATTTCAAGATCTGACTCTTTGACTTGGGTTGCTTGAATCACATGACTAGTTGAAAAATATGGTTAGCCAATTTCGACTCATCGAAGAAGAGCAAGGTCAAACTTGCTGATAACAGCTCTTTGAAATCTAAAGGTACTGGAGACATAGTTATTCAAAGGAGAAATGAAGGAAAAGCTATGATCAAAGATGTACTCTATGTACCTAGAATGGAGTGCAACCTGCTAAGTGTTAGATAAATGGTCGTAAAAGGTTTTTTCCAGTGATTATGAAAGATGAAATCTTGGAACTGTTCGACACTCATAATAATTTGTTCTTAAAATCTCCTTTGTCGAAGAATAGGATATTCAATACCATGATCAGTTCAGCTGAAGTACAATGTTTGAAAATTATTGTCGACCATAAGCATAGTTGGTTGTGACATTTAAGGTTTGGACATTTGAACTTTCGATCACTCAATCAATTTTTTACTCAAGATATGGTAAGTGGTATACCAAGTCTTGAGATGCCCGACAAACTCTCTGAAGGTTGCTTAGTTGGAAAGCAATCCAAAAATTCTTTCGTTTCAACTATGCCGATGAGATCCTCTTGCGTACTAGAAGTAGTACATTCACATGTATGTGGCCCATTTGAGGATCATACCATTGGTGGAAATAGTATTTTGTCTCACTTGTTAATAAGTATAGTTGAAAGCTTTGGATCTATGTGATCAAGCAAAAGGACAAAGTATTTGCAATCTTTAAGAGATTTAAAATACTTGTCGAAAATCAAAGTGAAAACATGATCAAGGTTTTTTGAACAGATGGAGGTGGTGAATATACATCAAAGATGTTTGAAGAATTATATGTAGAACATAGTATTGATCATGAGATAACTGCTCCTCACATGCCTCAACATAATGGAATAGAAGAAAGAAGAAACATGGCCATATTTGACATGGCGAGATGCATGCCGAAGAATTTACCTAAATCCTCAGGGGCGAAGTTGTTTCCCTAGTTGTTTATATTCTGCATATGTGCCCTATCAAGAAGTTGAAGAACAAGGTTCCTAAAGAAGTATGGAGTGGCAAAGGACCACCAGTGACTCATCTGAAGGTGTTTGACTCTATTTGTTACAAGCATATTTATGATGCTAGGAGAAGGAAGCTTGATGATAAGAGTGAACCTATGATTCTGGTAGGAAATCATAATACTGAAGCATATAGGTTGTTCAATCCATTTAATCAGAAGATTGTGATGAGTAAAGATATTGTTATTGATGAAAATTCTTCTTGGGATGGGAATTCTAGTGATGCAATTGACAAGCCATTGATGAGATATGATTTGGAAAAACAAGGAACGATGTTGAAGTCAAAGATATTATCGATATTCCAGTTGAAGCAGTTGCTGACATTCTCGACATAGTCGAAGTCCAAGAGGATATGGCTAGCATAAGCCAGAGAACTCAAAGAACTAGAGTTCGTCCAGCAAGACTTCAAGACTACGAAGTGACTGGTGATGATGAAGTCACACCAGATGGAGAATTAGTACATTTGGATTTACTTGCAGGTTCTGAACAAATCAACTATAGCGAGGCTTTAAAGAATATGAAATGGAAGTTGCTATAGTCGAAGAGTTACAAGTAATCAAAGAAATAACACATGGGAGTTAGTCGAATTGTTGGCACATACAAAAGTTATCGAAGTGAAGTGGGTGTTCAAGTTGAAGCAAATGCTGATGGATCGATAGCAAGATATAAGGAGAAATTGGTAGCTCGAGGTTTTCTTCAGAGAGCAGGAGTCGACTACTCTGAAATATATGCATCAGTAGAAATATTGGAGACTATTCGGCTAGTAGTCATCTTAGCATGTAAGCAAGGATGGTCCCTTAGATGAAGAAGTCTATGTCACAGAACCTCTTGGGTTTGTGATACAGCAGGAAGCAATGAAAGTGTATAAGTTGCACAAAGCGCTATATGGCCTCAAGAAGGCACCTGAGACATGGAACAAGAAAAATGACTCATACGTAATCAAATTGGGATTCATCAAATGCAGGTCTGAGGATGGTGTCTATGTTCAGGTTATGACACAAAATATAACAATCATATGCTTATATATCGATGACTTGTTAGTAATTGGAAATAGCTTTGAGAACTTGTCGAAGTTCAAAGAGCTAATGAAGAAGGAATTTGAAATGTCAGATATGGGAAAGTTGTTGTATTTCCTAGGCATGGAATTTCAAATGTCGAAGTAAGGTATGGTGCTACATCAAAGAAAGTATGTCAAAGAGATACTCAAGAGATTCAGGATGGATGGTTCGACTCTTGCCTCTTCACCTATCGAACCAAATTTAAAGTTGGAGAAGCATAGAGAGGAAGTTAAAGTCGATGCAACTTTGTTCAAATAAATTGTCAGATCTCCGAGATATGTGTGTAACAGTCGGCCTAATATAGGTTTCTCACTCAGATTAGTGAGCAGATACATGAGTGAACCAAAGGTGTCACACATGAAGGTTGTAAGAAGAATCCTGATATACTTAAAAGGATCGACAAACTATGAAATTCTATTTCGACGAGATTCTGAAAGCAAATAAGTTGTGATTAATTTCTATTCAAATGTTGATTGGTGTGGAGATAAGGAAGAGCGAATAAGCACAACTAGTTATTTATTTCAAGTATTTGGTGTTCAATCTCATGGTGCTCGAGAAAGCAACTTGTAGTGGCATTGTCATCATGTGAGGTTGAATATATAGTAAGATCATATGTTATGTTTGAAAATTCTGGCAAGCACACGATGGATGTTATTCCCAAAGTTATAACATCCACTATGACATCTGCTACTTAACAACTACTAATTAGGAATAATAAAAGCAGTAAGTAACACAACAATTCTTTAAGTCACTTAGGGTCCCCCTGTAAACCCTAGCAAGTACAATAATAACTTAGGGTCCCCCTCTTAAATTTAAGTCACTTTCTTTGTATGATAATAGGGATTTTGTAAATAGATATAAATAGGTAAGCATTCAATTAATAAACAAACATACTCTAGAACTTAAGGAGGATCTTATTTATTACAACAAAAGTGAGAGATGCCTAACAACTTCCTCCCGTCTAATCGACTCCCGAACTTAGTGTCACACTCTTAGAATTTAGGTTGTATAATTATTTTCCTGTCTCTTAGAACGAACAAAGTATGATGACGACTCTGTCATTTTGCCGACTGCGGCAGCACTGATTAATTTTCATGTTTTTTTAAAATAGTTTTGGAGATATATCTCCAGAATAAATCTTTATTAACTGCATGGGACACCATTCAGAATGACCTTCCTTGAGTGTGAAAAGAGTATGTCCAAAGATATATCTTCAAAAACTAAAGGTATTATCGAAAATCCTCATGATATCTAAGAAATACATAGGATGACTCTAGAAATTCTCTTAAGTTAAAGTATAATTTATACTATTTATTATTTTAATTTGTAATGCTTTCTAAAATATTTTTAGGACTTTAAAATGTTACTGAGCTGAGCTTTAATCAGTTATTGGGCTTTTAGTTTATTAATATCATTATATATCTAGTGATTTTTGACACATTTTAGAATATCAAAAGAAATCAAATTAAATTTATATTTTATTAGTTTAATTTTATCCCTCTCTTAATTTTGATTTGTATTTTTTATTGTAGAATTTACCGTTTTTATTAGTCATGTTATAGTTTTTATTTTAGCATCTTAACTGTTACCATCAAATTTTATGTAGAAATAGTTGGTTACCCGTATTACTACACACTATTTTATTTTTATAACTGTTGTTATCCATAACTATAATATATTATTAATTAAAAAATAAAAAATAAAAAATTTCTTGAATTTCAAAATAATGCTCAATCACTTTTTATAAAAACTAATTATTAAAATGTTAGGCTAGAAAAATTATTCCTGAAATTAAGTTTTATCCCGTAAAACAAACTCCCTTTTATATTATCCATATACCTAATTTTAATTATCTCAGTTATATGTTATATTGTTTTTTTATAATAATTTATTACAATATTTTTTATTTAAATCCGTCCAATAGGACGGATACTTTTCTAATATTTAAAAAACTCTAACAAAAGATAGAGAATATTTATACCAAAATGTGTTTATTATATATTGCTGTTGTTTTCTTTATTTGAATAAATGCAAGCTGCATAATATTGAATTTCGAGCTGGGGATAGCAAAAGAGGTCTAACTTATTGGGTATGTGTGCATGCTCGTATAGCCTACGCTTTTTTTTTATAATAATTTATCAAAAGGTTATTTTTACACAACATTAATAAATAAAAAAACACAAACTATCACTACTAAATAAAATTCAAAGGATCGACTCTTATCAGTTTTTTTATGTTTAATTTTGTAAATCAAATTCAAATAATAATAATAATAATAATAATAATAATAATAATAATTATTATTATTATTATTATTATTATTTTAGGGCTTCAGATTAATTAATAATAAAAAGACCTGACACAAGAGAAGTAAAATATATATTTTTAATATATTTAATAAAAACACGACATTTCTCAATTAAAAAAGAATTGATATACTTAATATAATATTTTGAGATTTTATCCTGTCACTCTCCAATTTTGATTTGACACCCCCACATCCCCTATGTTTTTATTATATTAACCTTGTTCAATATTATAATTTATTTCACAGAAAGTATTTTAATAATTCGGTTTTTTATTTAAAATCTATGTAATTTTTCGGATATTTCATAGACACTATTAGATCTTTGCTATTGATGACAAGTTTATTTTTTTAAGCATTTTAAAGATTTTTCTTGATTTATTACTGCATGTTTGGAAAAATCCAATAAAAATGCAAAGTTTTTATTTTTTGTATTTTTTGAAACATCAAGTAAAATTTTATACGTTCAACCGATTTTTTTTTTAAAATTCGATAAAAATGTATATATTTTTTTGAAATTTTTAAAAAATGCGGTAAAAATGCATAAATGTTTTCATATTTTTTAAAAAATCCGGTAAAAATGCATACATTCAATCGAGCATTTAAAAAAATATAAAAAAAAACTTTTTATTTTTATCATATTTTTCCAAACATACTGAAAGTTCATAATTTCCTTATTTATTGTAAAATCTGGTTCGATTGTTGCTCGACAGCGTGATAGAGATGCTGGTGTGAGGGCTCGAGAGAGAGGAAGGTGACATTGAGGACTCACATCTCTGGGTAGGGACGGTGGCACCGACCGGTTCTCACAGGAGGCGGATGACCCATTAGGCTTAGTTTCGTCCATCCCACACTATCTAACGTAGATAATCTAGATCTGCTTCTAGATGGACGATAGACGATCAGGATGAGTCATTTGATGTTCGGGCACTAATTCAGGATGACGTGCAGATGGTGGAAAACACAAATGTGCCCCATCCGGCAGAGGAAGAGGCGCCACATACTTTTGAGATGGCAAAGGTGGCTCATCCTTTTGAGGCTGAGGCATCAGGTACTATATAGGTTACTCCGACGACATTTATTGAGGCGCCTACTCCGCATACGGCTACTGAGGTGCCAACTATTGATGATATAGCGGTTACTCCTTCTGTTGAGACAAATGTCACTACTCTTGCTTCGACACACTCGCCTATACACATGAATGAAGGATTTTCCGGTGGGCCTAGTGTCAGTTCTATTTTTACAGGATATGCGGATCATGTGGCATTCAGTTTATGGTAAGGAGAGGTATGCATATGATATACAAATGATGTGACTTTATTTATTATTGACACTTTGAAATTAAATGATGTTTTTTTTACTTTGTTTGTTACATGATTATATTCCACTTATAGTGCCCACCCATAGGTTGAAGCTGAAGAACTTTCTCTGATGTCCTGATTCCATCGGAGGTGAATGCGATAATTGAGGATTACATTATCCTTCCACCAGTGAATTATTCGCTTACCATGCTCAACGGTCAGTTATTGGATGCCTTTGTTAAGTGATGGCACAAGGAAACATCTTCCTTCCATCTTCCATTTGGTGAGATGGCTATTGCATTTGATGGTATCTCATCACTTTTTCCATATTATGTTGGTAGGTAGTTTCTTCACTGCTCCTATCATTAGTCAGGAGACCTCACGTATGACAGTTGTACATTACTTGGGGGTTATTAAGCAGTCGGTGAAATATGTGTTTAGGTTTATGAGGGGTGCTCACTTTCGCCCATCTTGGCTGCGGGATAGGTATGATGATCTAGTGCATCAACGAATGTATGAGACAACCGCTAAGGTATACATGATAACTCTTGTAGGATGTAATATCTTAATGGATAAGGCTCATGTATATATTAATGCAAAGTACATGTGGCTGTTTAATAGTCTTGTGCATTGCAGTTGGATATGAGGGTATGCTACATTAATTGTTCTATGTATGCTGCCCTTAGAAAGGCGACTGTTTTTTAGACCAGGAGTCTTGTCGGTTATATGAGTCTATTTCATGTATAAATAAATTATCATTTCTTATTATGTTAGTTTTATTTATGATATTATTTCTAGTTATCCGAGTCTTTGTTATTGTGTAGTGCTAGATATACGAGCATTTACTATCCATTTGTGAGAGAGGGATTATTGCTACCATTGTTGGGTCCCACATGCTAAGAGATAGAGGGGCAGACATGCATAGGAGGTGTTGTGGAGTACATGAGGAGGATTGATGTGATGACTGTAGACGATGTCATATGAACACCTTACAGAAGCCATAGAGAGGATGATGAGTTCGATGACACTATAGTTTTTTATGGTTATCTGCGATGGGAGGCATTAATGGCTAGACACTCACCTGAGAAGTGTCTGAACCAGTTTTGATATGTCCAAGACATCCCACGACCAGTCCCTGCTATTTCATATGAGGGCATTGATAGCTGGTTTTGTGGTAGCATTATACGTTATGCATATCCATTAGAGATTGTGTAGTGGTTGTTCGATTTCCTGCGGAGTGTGTGGATGAATACTTGAAGTGGTACCTTACTGTATCACACTCTCGCATCATCTCAACCAGGCAATATGGAGTGATGTTGGATCTTCTCATGTTGGATCTTCAGATATTAGATCTTCAGAATTGGATCTTCTCATGCTGATGTTGGGGTACCTTTTATGATGTTCTACCACCTCAATTGCCTTCATATGGTGCAGGTGACACTCAACACCTACGATAGTAGTGATTATGGATAACTCATGGGTTTGGTAAATCCAAATAGTGAGGTTTATAGTTTGGCATCACAGGCAGCACACATAGCCCATGGGGGGGGGGGGGGTCTATTTAGATATTATTATTATTATTATGCACTATTTGTATATTATGTGTAGCATTACTCAGTCATTTACACAACATTATTTATTAGATAACATTTCGGTACTTCCATTGATGCATGATGAACATAACTTAATATTTGACAAACAGTTTCAGAACTTTGACAAATGATTACATAAATTAAATAAACATTAATAAATATAAAAACATAAACACTACCAAATGATTATGAACGTTTCAACATCTTGATTATGTCATCGAAAAATCTAAAAATTTTCGCAACAAACTCTATTGGTCCCTTAGTTATCCTACGGTGATATGATCTCCACATAACTTTCAAATCTTCAACGATTTTCAACTCAATAAAGTTGTATTTCACCATTCCATCAGTATTAATCTAGTCTTCATAAAACTCGATCTTACTCACCTTTTTGTTATCAGTGTCGGACAACAAATCATTCAACTTGGATCTCAAGACAGCGAAACATGCGGTGCCCTCCGAAAGTCAAAAATCTACGGGAGATTTCACCCCGTTGAAGTACACTTCTACCTTATTTGTACAACTATTGTAAGATGTTATTATTAACAACACACGATCCTTATTTGTACAACTTTGGATTTATTTTAGACCATACAAAATGGTCGATGCAATCACAGTCCTACAAAAGTGTTGGCAAAATTTCAACCTTTCAATTTTCACTCTTTTATAACTACCAAAATTTTTACTCATAGACAAAATATTCGATAACTTCTAGGTGTTTTCAAAAATTCGGTACTTAGCACACATTTTAGATATTTTGAAAAATCCATTGCATTAGATCTTTCATATATATACTACTATCGTATTTTTTTTGCTAAGTACCAAATTTTTTAAAATGTTCTACAAGATATTTCTTTTTTGAATTTTTAGCTTAAATTTTCTCAAACACAATATGAATATCATTGAAATATATGGGGTGTCAGGTGTAACCAGAGTGATAGGATAAAACCTCGAACATTTTTAGTCAAATGATATTGAGGTAGTAACAGAAAAAAAAGTCCAAGCCCATTATATAAAATAACCCCAATTTGTCAATTTTCTTACACCTCTACTACCTAACCGTCTAGCATTTTCTCCTCTCTCTCTCTTTCTTGTTTATTTTATTTTCTTTTTGAATACATTTTTTTTTCGAAACAAATAAATAAATACGGTAGCACCTTCTTCAATACATTTTTCAATACATTCTTTTTCAATACAATTATATCGAAACAAATAAATACGATAAATAGTACATATTTGTCCTTTTGTGTATTCCAAGGGTCTTTTTTTTTCTTTATGGAATGTAATCTATTAAACAGTTATATGATTTAATGGAATTCCTAATTTTAATGGGTTTGACATGTGCAAGAGATACGGTAGCACCTTGGCCAAACCAAATGTTTTTCTATGAACCTATGTTAAGAAAAACAAAAGTTGTTAAAATTCCCTTAAATTTATGCCTCCACTCTTTTGTCCTCATAATGCAAGCTACGTTTTTCCAATTTAAAACCCTACCTAGTTTGTTGAGGATAATAAATTGTAGGCTAACCCTACTCAAAATAAAATTTGTGATTAACTTGGAAAAACATGATTATCCCTTGTGTTTAATTCTCAAATACACATGTATACGGATGTTTGTGACTTTAATTGCTCATGTGAAACTGTCTCATATATTGATGATATTATATATATGCAATTTTAAAGATTACAACATGATTACAATCATGATTAATACCTAACCCTTGAATAGTACGAGTAAATTTATTGCTCATTATATAATTTGAAATATGTTTGCTCCTTTTAATGTTGCATTATTTGCTTCATGATTGACATATTAATGGTACAAGTAGTTTTTAAATTTAAAAAAAAATAGTTTTGTTTGTTTTACCTTTAAATTTTTTTTTAAAAGAAATATATATTTTTTAAATTAAAAAATTAATATTGATATCCAATAATATAAATATACATTAATAAATACTCAAAAATACCTAATTTTTCAAAAATAAATATTTTAAAAGTAATTTTTTCAAATAGATTCAAATGCAAGTTTTTTTGAAATTTTAATGTTTAGTAAAAAGTTATAATAAAAATATGAAATATTTAAAATAAAATTCTATGTAAAATTATTTAAATGATTTTATATTTGAATATTTTTTTAAAAAATAAATTACAAATATATTTTTTTTAACAATAATACATAATATTTTAAATGTCCGCGGAGTGTTTTGGCTATGACGGTTATGGTAGGATGATATGTTGGGGTGCGGGTATATCAATGTTGGATGTCCTAATATTGATCATCTTGTTGGAGGTGGCACGGGGTATGCTCTTAGTATTGTGGTTAGGTGTTTGACATGTTAAGGTGGTTGGTTTGTCTGTTTGTGGACCGATAATTCTGTTTGCGAGAAACCAGTCTAATAATTTTTTGGGGGGTTAGAGGTTGAACCTTCTTGTGTGTATGTGACTTGGCGTGGATCGTATAGGTACATATTCTCAGCGAGAAACTCATATTCAACTGATCTATACCAAGTCATATAATTACGAGTTGGTTTTTCTTTGGTTGGCATCCCAACGTCAGTTAAGACATGATCAGATCGGTGCTTCCATTTTGACACTTAGATCTAGCGAAGTTGTGCGAAGGGTTAAAGTTCCATTAGCCATTAACTTTTTGTAGATGCCAGTCTCCAAGGTTTGTTGGGGGATCTGGGATGTGTTAAAGCATGTCAAACTGCAGTTTAACACGGTCACTTTGGTGCATCTCCACAGTGGTGAACCGAATGATCAGTGTGCATGCAGTCCAAACAGATGTGTCTTGTTCGTTGATTTCATGTTCATGATCCAAGTTTAGATATGGACATCAAATGAACGGAAGAGGAAAAATATATTAGATTATAAAATGGACGATATTAAAAAGAAATTATTATGAATAGATTTAGTTAATGGGATTACATCTGCTGGTCTAAGGTTATCCAAGAGATTGTTATATTGGGTAATACAATGTCTAAGACATCTGTTGTAAGTCATATCATGAGCCGACCATCTGCACCAAAAAAGTAAATATACTATTTAGAGATGATAACTTGTAAAGTAACCAAATATATTATTTAGGGATTACATCTATTTTTCCATTTACCGCTTTACCCTCGATAGGCAACCCCGATAACATGTACACGTCTTCTAACGTTACTGTATATTCACCGGTTGGAAACCAGAAAGTGTGTGTCTCGGGACGCCATCTTTCACATAAAAATGATATAAACTTATTATCAACTGACCAAGACACGATTTTGCTAACATGTTCAAAATTGACGAGGTCGACATAACGTGAACACGAGTACGAAACATAGAAACATCCTATAAAAAATAATAAAATAAGTCTTTCATAAAAAAATGTCACCTCTTAATTGTTAGGTGCAATCGCCAATTGGATTGACACCAGTGTTTTGCTGATTTTTTTTTGAAAGTGAGGCATTTTGGGAAATTTTTTGAAATGTAAGTTATTTTTGGATTTTTAAAAAAAAATGGGTTATTAGAGTAAAAAATTTGAAATGTATGGTTAAATAGTTGAAAATAACCTATAAATAAAATAAAAATTAATATTGGCCTTATTGGTACGTAGGATTAGGTTAATCTATAAAGGGTTGTTTGGTTCAAAAGAAGGAGAGGAGAGAGATTTTAATGGATGGAAGGAGATGAGAGGTGAAAGAATTTTAATATGAAAATATTTTAAATGCGGAGAACAATTATAATAAAATGATGGAAACAACGGAGAAAATCACACCAAATCTCTCTGATTTAGAGAGACGCAAAATAAAATTGAGAATATTTTAATAAATATAAAATAAATTTAAATAATAAAAATCATATTACTCCTCCTATGGAGGATGTAAAAAATGTGTTTTTGGAGGGGCCCCTTCCTCTCCTCTTCCCTTCTAAAATTTAAACTAAACATATTTAATTAAAAATATTTTTTTTTCTTTCTTCTCTCCTCCTTTTTATCTATCTCGAACTAAATACACATAAATTGAAATACTGAATTACAATGGAGAGATGATTTTTTTTTAATCTGAAAAATAAGTTTTCAATTTAAATATCTTTTATGTGTAGAATAATTAAAATTATATTTGGAAACATAAGTAATAAGTGTTGACAATGTATAGAAACTAGAAATAGCCTTAAAGCATGAAACCATGGAGCTCATGAAAGTAGATATCAATTTTATTGGCAATATTATGAACACTTTTGTGGCTCTCTCATTAATTAGAATTATGCCTAAGAGACAAAAACTAAAGGTGCTAAATATATTTCTTTTTAAACATACAAAAGAAAGTAGATTTGTTGCTCAAAATATTTTTATTTTGGGAATGTCTTTTTTAATAAAATTGTTCAAGACAGAAGTAAAATTTGATAGGATTACAAAATAGAAATTGTTTGTAAGTCGTATATATTAAAAACAAAAACAAAAATCATATTCGAATAAAACAGAAGTTATTGTTCTTTTTCAAAAGCCAAACGACTCATTAATAGCAATATTGTATCTTAAGCGTAGCTTTTAAAAAAGATAGTGACACAACTTGTTTGCCTCCTTACCTTATTATAATCAATTCAAAATTTAAAAACAAAACCTTACCCTAAAAAAAAGAAAAACTAAATTTAATTTATTATGCCACTAATGATGTTTATTATCATTTAAAGTATCTTGTTAGTACGTCCCTATCTTAATCATGATAAACTCTATGAGTTGCTACATCCTAAATCCATTATTGTCAAGGCAGATGGTTTGTTAGAAGTATAGTCGAGAATATTCTTGGCCAATTAAGGGGAATAAAAGAATAATGCATATGGTTGTGCAGAAGCCACAACAATTCTCAGTTTCCTTTATATTTGCTAACGAGTTAAAGCTAACATGATTTTCAAATTTTACTTAACAAATTTTTAAGACGACTAACAAATTTTTGAAAACATCATTTAAAATAAAGCTTTCTAAATTTTTAATGGTTGTTTTTTCTTATTCTCTGCTAGGGTTTGTTTTCCTTCTTTCTTGAGAAATTTGAGTTTTTTTTCTTCTTATTCTTGATTGTTAGGTTTGGTTTTCGAGTTTATCTAGGATCGGTCCAATCCACTTAGAGACATAAAGAAATTTTTAAAATGAGTCATACAAAATAAATAAATTAAATTAAATTTTGTACTTGACAAGAATTGAACCAAAAGATCTAAAAAATATGAGGTCTATCTTCTACCAACTTAATAATGATACTTTATGTAAGAAATATGTCATTTTAAATATTTATGACCAAATTAAAAAATTAAGGTCTTTTTATAGCCCAAAATTTTGAGGCCTAAAGCACTTGTTTGGGTCGCCTTACCCTTGAGCCGACCCTGATTTTACCCGAACATTATGATAAGTCCGAATATTAAAGGGTTATCTTTACAAGAGGAGGGAGGAATTTTATTTTGATGTGGGGAAGAAGGTGATGAATCATGCGATCTACGATGGTGCTTGGTAGATAGGTTCTTGTGTGACAGACCAATTCATGTGAGGTCGATGATGATAAGAGTAGCAGATATGTGGAGACCAGTGAAGGGTGTCACTATCAAATAGGCAAAGGAGGGTCTGTTCTTATTCCATTTTGCTCACAACCTCGACATGGAAGAAATTTTAAAGGGAGAGCCATGAGCATTCAATAGTCATCTCTTGATCATTGAAATGGTGAAACTGGAAGTCCAAATAAAAAATATCCCGCTCTTTCACGTAGACTTCTGGGTTCAGGCGCACAACCTTTTTGGCGGGACTGATGTTAGAGAAGGTGGGAAGAGCTATGGCAAACTTTATCAGAAATTTTGTGGAGTATGATAAGAACAAGTTTCAGGCGGCAATATATGCGGTTAAGGGTTAAGATTGATGTCCGAAAGCCTCTGAAAAACAAACAAGATAGAAGCTATGTTACCATATTGAGCAGTAAAACTACGTGACTCATCTTCAAGGTGAATGAGTAGAGAATACAATCTTATCATGGAGGTGAAATCACAGAGAGTAAAGAGTAAAGATAATTGATTTATTATTATGGGTAAATCAATTATCAAACTAATGAATTTAAACAAGCACTTTTTAGTCAGAGTTGTGTGTCATAAACGTTGTGTAGAAATCACAAAGCTTAGATAACATAATGTGACACTCTATGTCCATTATAGATTTGTTGTAGATTATTGTTTCCAAATAGACATGCGGTGCACTAAGATGAACTGATGTGGGTTTTATGCAAAATTTACAAAAAAAGCTTTAATTTCATTTGAGACCCTACAAAGTCCTTTCTAAACTTTATTTTTTTAGAAAGTTTAAATGTGCGGCAAGAGTTGGTAGACATGTTTGTTTTAAAGAATATATATTTTAGGAAATTTAAGTAAACCCGCTTTGGACATATCCTATCAAGAGAGCCTTTATTTGTTTCCCCCAAAGTACCGACACCACTATCCAAATCCTCTTTTATTTAGGCTATTCATACGAACATCTCTCATTAGTTCTAGTTTTCTTTATTGCTTGCTCCAATTTTATTCCTCCTTAGTTTTTTATTTCCTTATCACTTGTGATAGTTCTAGGTTTATCTAGATTTTTACCTCTTCATTGTTGGTGTCCATTGTATTTTTTGCTAAAAATTTTCGTCATTTACTGTCTTTTCAATTTTATATTTCCCTAAATTGGTAAGTAATACTCACAATGTCAAATATGTAATCATTTTCAATTTTTAATATTGATTTTTTTTTTAATTTTTAGATTTAATATGTATACATTTTTTTATATGCTACTAATGATAAATAATTGTTTTTATTGTAAACTAAATCATATGTCAAATGTGTTTTCTTATTGTTCCTTCCATCAAGGAAGCTTCTTCTCAAAGATGACTAGTGTATGGTTGTCACATGTGTCGCTACTGCGAAAATCGGCGCCGGCTGAATAGAAGAGTCGCCACCGTGCGTTATTTATCCCAAAGGAGGGAAATGAAACGCTCGAAGTAAACCTACTGCAAAGATGGGAAAGGAATGGTCGTCGCAACCAAATCCTGGATTCGGGAGTCGGTTACGTAAGGGGAAGGTATTAGCACCCCTCACGTCCGTCGTACTCGACGGGATCCACGCTTGTTTTCTAGTACGGATTGTTATTCTATCTATTCTACAGGCCTGAGGTTAAAAGAAAATAAAATGACTCGGAAAAGTATCACACTTTAGGCCTACGTATTCCCGTCTGGAACGAGAAATCAGAGTCAACGTAGTTCTCCTACCTACGGGAAAGGAGGGGAAGGATGCTCGCTAGGATATCGCATCCTATGCCTACGTACTTTCATACAGCATGAAAGATCAGAGCAAACGTATTTCGGGCCACGGAAGACACAAGATTTATTTGACTGTTTTTTATCCTTCTGAAAAAGGTTTTCTCCTGATTATGGGTCCAAGCGGACAAAAATGACGTTTTTGATTGGTTTACAATCTTTTACGCAAGAACTGTTTTTTATTGATGTTTAACCTTTTATTGTCTTTTTGATTGTTTTGAGAAAGAAGAGACAGAACTCTAAAACCTATGGTTGAAAAGGGAATCAAAATCTACCCTAATGTTATCATGCATGGATGAAAACCTAATGTCTGTCATATTTCTCTCTTGCACAGAGAGAAACCGAGATCCTAAGGGGATAAACGGAAAAACAACAGCATATATACAGTAAAGCAGTAAAATGCATGAATGCAGCAGTACAAGCGAGGCAAGGGAGTCCCACTCAACCTCGAACCTAGAAAACAATGGGCAAAGTGAAACAACTTCACCTCAACCCTATGGGAAAATTAACAAACAATACAGTAAAGAAAATAAACCCCACACCAGCCCTGACAGCACAACCCCAGCTCCTACAGCAGCAACAATGAACAACAGCGAACTCTGACAGTTGATAAACAACAATCTCCCAATGAACCCCCAAAGTCAAGCTCCAATGAGACCCAAGCTACAACAAGCTTCTATCTCCAAGAAATCACCCTGCTCAAGCAAGCATAGAACCTTGACCAGTTGATATCATCAGACAACAGATAGCTCCAGACAGCAGCAAACCCTAGCTTTAACAGTTGCACAACTTTGACATGAACAATCTTCATCTTTGTCAATCTTTGATCCTCTTCTCTATCTTCAATGGCTTCTTTCCTCAAAGCAAGCTCTCCAGCAAAGAATTGATTTTATCAGAAGAAATTGAATGTCAAACAGTTCATTGACGACCAAAGGAAGTCTATGAATAGTTGACATTGTAACAGACTGTTTCCCTCAAAGTTCTACCTCTAAGGTAAGGCCACTTATCCCTCCAAAGGAGGGAGGTGAATACCATAGAGGTACTTTATGTCATAGAGAGGAATGGAAGCACATGAAGCTATCCATGTTTGCACAAAAATCCAGTCTACTCTAAGGCTCTGCTTATTCCTATTATCCTATGCCTTCAATTAGCATCTTCAATCCAAGCAATCTTCATGCATCAACCTTTGATTATTACCCTCAATCTTCTCCTTTGATGTCTTTATGCTCCCACAAGCCCAAACCAAGCCCATACCCCAAATAAAAAGCCCAAAAGCCCAAGCAGACAAACAAAAACCCCAAATGGGAACACCAAACAATCACACAATTTGCAAAATATACTAAAAATAGTAAAATAGTATTTAAAATTCTAAGACTTATTCTAAGGGGATTCCTACATCTACCCTACATACCCTATATGTCCCATACCCTAATTCAAGCTGGAAACCCCAAAATAAAATGGTAGAATGCACCTATGTTGAGTTTAAACCCTAAAATTATCACCCAAATGTTTTCTAATCAAAACTACGCAAGATTTAATCACAAAAATGTGAAATAAATCTCTAAGGGAACTTAATGCTCTAATATAGCTAGTATAAAAAGAATGGAATCAAAATGCGAATTTAAATGCCTAAACAAAATTCATCAAAATGACATGTACAAACAATATAAAAATAAAAGCAATTAAAATGTAAAAAATCACCATAAATGGAAAAAGGCCTAAAATACTATTTTTATTTTCTCACAATTCTCTTGAAATAATTATTGAAATGGAAAAAAAATATCATGTTAAAATGACCATTTTTGAATTTTTTATGATTTATTTGGTAAATGATGCGTGTTTTTCGCAAGTGTACGAATCACGTCAAAGTAATATAAAAGATTATCGAATCCACAGAGACCAAGTGTCAATCTATCGTACCTGTTGTTATGGTGTTTATCTAAGGCAACTATTTTTAAGGGTTTTAGTAAGGGTGCAATGGTAAATAAAATTATAATTTTAAATAATAAATAAAAGACAGGCTCGAATGTAATTCACGTAATCAATGATAATCCAGTACTTGTTAATGGAACTACTTATGGGCAATGTTTTCTCCTTTGAAAAGAACTAATTTAACAGGAACTGTCGCTTTTGCGTATTCAGAACCGAGTTGTACTCTCTAATCAACCCCTCCTATTGTCACGGATAAAAAGGTGCGTACTGCGTTAGAGTAGTAAACCTATTTTTAAGAAATATAGTTTCTTAACAAAGTTGAAAAGTATTTTAACCTGGACTTCTTAGCAAAAAGAGGTTCTTATGAGCCAGACTCTAAATCTCATAACGCGTCCGAAAATCGTTTTAAAATCTCTTTTCTTTTTAATCTAAAAACTCCTAATGAACTATACAAAGCGCTTTTGGCTGTTTTTGAAATAGTTAAAAACAATTACTTGAATTGAAAGATAAAATAGCCCTTAGGTGTTTCCACGAACAATTATACTGATTACTGGTTTAATTACGATCCTTACATTCTAACCTTTATGGGATTAGTTAGACATGATAAAGTAAATATTCTTTTTATAGTTTTTCATATGAGTAATTTAAAGCGAGTGCGGGAAGTAAACAAAGTAAATGTGCGAGTGCGGGAAATAAACAAAGTAAATGTGCGAGTGCGGGAAATAAACAAAGTAAATGTGCGAGTGCGGGAAATAAACAAAGTAAATGTGCGAGTGCGGGAAATAAACAAAGTAAATGTGCGAGTGCGGAAAAATAAAATACTAACTGGAATTAAAATGGCGGCAGGATTAACTTCCTCCAGAGTGCTCCAAAACTCGAACCACAGACAGATTACAGACTCGATCACTCGATTGCAGAGGCACCCCGATGTGGAATGGCAACTGCTTTATAACTGATATATGCCTAGAGAATTCTAATTCTGGATGAAGAAAAACGAAAATCTAAGGTCCTATTTATAGGAGAAACTGAAAGCGTGAAATGACCGGGACGCCCCTCCACTAAAAAGTGGAGGTTATGGATTTTTGCCTTGTGGCGCCCGCCACAAGGTCATGGCGCCCGCCATGGTCCCTACAGGGGATGATGGAGTGGGGATCGTGGGTCTTGGAGGTTGAGGAGTGGTCTTGAGACGTGGCCACGTCATGGCTAACCCCATGGCGCCCGCCACAGTGGGTGCCGTAAGTGCAAAATGCTGAATTTCTAGGTTTTCGTCCGTTTTCACTCCTTTTTCGCTCCTTTTCCCGATTCAAGCTCCGATTATTATAAAAACCTGAAAACATAAGAAAACAAAGCAATAACAAAGCAAAACAACAATAAAAGCTAAGAATGCATGCGAAATCGGAGTCAGAAATACGGTGAATTTTAGTGTGATCAAATTCTCCCACACTTAAACCTTTGCTTGTCCTCAAGCAAACATTAAAGCTTAAGAAAATATGGTGTCAACACTTGTCTTTGGGCTAAAGGGATTCTAAGTTCAAGTCAGGATGCAGTGACAGATACTAACTAAGTGAACCAAGGGTACCATAGTAACACAAACACAAACTTCAATCCTATATTAACCACTCCATGTCATCCCACGATACCTAGGCCTATCTTCTCATCTTTTTGTGTCCTTTTCATTCAGGCGCAATCACATTAAGCCCGTTATCCGTACATGCTTCATAGTAGAGTGACCGGTTAGTGATTCTGATCCATAACATAAGGTTTCTGGCACGTAAGCATGTGTAAACCTGTTTTTATTTCGCCTAAATGTAGCTGCGGGGGATCGGATCGTAATCCGCCCTACCAAGTTCAGTGCCAGATACCTCTGAACCAACTAACAATAGGTGACTTGCAATTTTTTTTCTTTTTGTGGCAAAAATTTTTTCTTCTCTTTTTTCGGTTTAAATGACTTTGTGAGGGTCACCTATACCAGAGTTTGCCTTTTTTTTCTTTTTTATTAGCACTGGATCATTCACTTATATTCATCGGCCCCCTACGTAGAGTATGCTTAGGCCGGAGCTGACTGCTAAAATAAACTACTTAGGACAATTTTTTGAATGATAGTAAAGGCCATGGTGGTGGGGTTTAGGAGTGATTCCTATATTCAAGAGGTCCATGGTGCTAAAATGGTTCTGATGTTTCAAAAAGTTGACCTAAGTCACCACATCCTAATCTAAGCCTGTCTCAAAGCCCAAAAAACATGTGAAACAACATTGTTTTCTTTTTAAAAATTTTCTGGTAAGGCTAAGGAAATGGGAAAAAATGAAGATGAACTAAAAAGACACTATACTGGTGACTCGTCAGACTCATGCATTATCTAAGAAAAATAAATTACTGAAAAGGGAAATAACTGAAAGGGAATTAACTAAAAAGGGAAATAACAGAAAGCAATAAAAATCCCCTCCCACACTTAAATCGAACATTGTCCCCAATGTTTCGAGATAAGATAAGGGGGGTAACCTGGAAAAAGACTACTGAGGAGGGGCACTGGTGCCTTCGCCGTCCTGATGTGATGGTCTGGAACGACGGGATATACTACGATGCTGGTCCCTCCGGTCGAGTCTTGCTGATAAAGCAGCCTGAGCACTCCGGACCTCTCGAAGGTTACCCAAGATGGAACCCTGAGTAGCTTCTACAAGCTGGTAGTGTCGGCTGTTGAACTCTCTCTGACGGTTCTGCTCTAATGAAATAGCGTTCAAGGTACGGCAAACGTTGCTATAGGAACGATCCGAAACCAATCGCGATTGTTGCATGAAGCTCATATTGTCCGTCAGCTGTTGTGAAATAGTAGAGAGAAGGCCATCACGCCTTTCCTCTCTAGCTGTCATATCACGCCACATCTCCTCGGTGACAAAGAATCCAGGAGCAGTACCTGCAACAGGGTTAGAGGAAGATGGTGCAGTGTGTGACTGTGAAGGACGATGGGGGGACATGTGAGGGATGGGAGACTGCTCTCTCCGATCATACTCATCGTCAGTGTCATGTGCCTCCCCATCGGGAATATTAGGAGGAAGTGGACCCAAAACACGTGGAGCATTAAGATCATAGGTCCAGTTCCTTTCATCACGTACATCAGTACGTCTACTGCATGGTAAAGCAACAGATGGGATAGCTACCCCATGAACCATCAACTCATAACCACCTTCTCTCCTTGTTCGGCACAATTTCATGTCTTTCAGAAATTTTAAATTAATTGTGCGAGGAGGTAGTGGTTCAAGTGTAGCTATCTCATCATTCAGGCCAAGAGCCCGAGCAATAGACGTAACAAGCCCTCCAAAAACAATCGGTCCTGTTTTATTAGTAAATAAAGTCATGTGGGCAAGCATAAACGGGACCGGATTGATGTGGGTTCTAGTGAGGCATCCTTGCAAAAATAGGAGTTCACGAGCATTAACCTTGTTTGGACTTTCCCGGCCAAAAATAGTACATGCCAAAAGAAGTCTAAAAACTCTTATGGCCGGGTTGTGAATGGTCGACGCAAGTATCCCTTCAAAAGAATTAATTGAAGTACTTGAAAGCCTTAGCCAGAAGGTAAATACCTCGGCCGACCATTCAGCATCCAAAGGTGCCTCACAAATCGAACCTTCCCTATGAGGGATTCCTAACAAATCCGCTAGCTCATTGGTACTGAATTCATATTCAATTCCAAACAGTCTAAAAATAACAGTACCGACAGTGCTAGCAGTGTTAGGACTGACAGTGTATATCAAAGAACTCAAAAACTCAGTTGTCAGCCTCTCATAGGTAGGTTCCTGATTAATGAAAATATTATGCAATCCTAGAAATTCTAATAAATTAAAAACACTATGATAAATACCCAAAGCATACAGACAGTTATCGTCGACGTACCTAGTCGAGAGGATTTCTCGACTTTGAAGCCTCTGAATAATTTTCCGTTGCCTTTCGCCCGGTCTTCCATCACGAAGAATAAATCCGTTGAACTCCATTGTTGAAAAGCTCCTTAGGTAGTGAAAATAGTAGAAAAGTTGTTTATGAGGGGAATGATAAAGTTTTGATTTTTTTTGGTTTTTGATGGATGAAAATGGAAATGGATGTTGGATATGTTTTATGGATGGAGGGTATTTTGGAAATGGGGGAGCTTTAATGGGGTTCAAGGAGGATTTGGAAGGTTGGAAAAATGGGTTTTTGGTGAAGAAAGGGATGAAAATGGTGGAAATGGGGATTGAATCCCGTATTTGTTTGATGATACGGTGTGGCGCCCGCCACAGGGCCTATGGCGCCCGCCACAAGGCCAATTCCTGGGCCTTGTGGTTTTGGATCCTCCTTTTGGGCCTTCCTTGCACCTTTGTCTTCCGGGGGGTCTGAATAGCGTTTTCTTCTTCTTTTCAAGGCATTGGCTTGCATATTTTTGTCTTATATATTTTTTTCTTTGCACGATAAAAATAAAATAATTAAAAATCAAAAAAGAAAAAGAAAAATAAAAATTAGTGCATAATATGTATATATATAAGGAATTCAAAGTGCATGAAAATATAAAAGCTGCAATAAAGTAAAATATGTCTGGAAGTGCGATAAATAAAACGAAGTTAAATACTAGGGTAGTGCTGTCAGGGTGGAATGAGTCATGCGGTAGGTTTCTTATCCTGGCTTGATCCACGAATCTCAGCTATCTCCCTCCGAAGCTCGTCGATCGCCTGATGTAGAGCATCGGTCTCTGAGGCATGAGTGAGATCAGAAACCTGCATCTGTAACTCTAAGTCTGCCACTTCCTGCTTGAGCAGGGCAGTCTCCTTGCGGAGCTCATAAATCTGTGTTTGTAGGTCAGGTGGTTGTAGAGACATATTGTTAGACATAACAGTGATTCGGGGAGTAAGAGGTGTAGGAGTGTACTCAGCGGCGGGAGGCGATTTCGGCTCTTCGACAGTCTCTCCATAACCCTCTAGAGCATAACTCCAATTGGCAGGATCATGGACACTGGTCATCAACGGATCTGGTAATGTAAAGTAGTGTATCGCTTCACCGTCGATCAGCAATCTAAACATGTTGGGCTCAAAAGAAGCCCTCCTCATCAGTCCTCTATCAAGACAAAAATCAATATCCAGGGTGGTGTAGCAGCAGAAGGTCCTGAGGTGCAATAGCTTGCGAGACAAACCCAATGCAGTAGCAATCTGTGTAACAATCCCACCGACATGGATGATTCCTACTGATGATCTGGCAACACTAGCAAGGCCCTTCAGTAGAAAGTTGCCACAAGCAACAGGGCGAGACTGAGTCGCACAAAACAGTAGGAAAATCTCCTCTTCACTTAGCAGTGTCTCTGTATCTGGAAAACCTAGGAAAGAATGTGCTAGAATCATCTGGAAGTACCTCAATGCAGGGTTGTGGATTACCTGAGAAAACTGGGTAGAAGGATCTTGGCTCCCTCCGCCTGATATTTTAGTCCAAAACTTTTCCACTTCTCTGCTCATAAAATACCCCATCGGAGTCTCTGGAATAGCATCAGGAGTAGTCTGGAAACCTAGTAAATCACCAAACTCTTTGTGAGAGAATGAGTAGTCAATCCCGAACAACCTGAAAACAGCGAGTCCATCGGGTCCAGCCCAAGGGTCATGATGAAACGAGCTGAGGAACTCAAGAGTCAAGTTCCTATAAGTGTTGTTCCTGTCGTCAAACTGGTCCCACTGGAGTTGATGGCATAAAAATCTGACGCTTGGCTCTATCCCCAAGGCATCCATGCAGTCATGGTCAGGGTACCTGGTAGGAGCCATAGGGCGTCTCATGTGAACATAGTAACGCTCTCTCTGTGCATCATCTCTAAAGGCCACGTGCATGTCATCAGGGTTCTGCATTCTGTACAAGGTTAGCAAACAAGTCCTGAAAGCACATAAAACATTCAATCGTGAGTCCTGACATAATAATAAAATAAACAAATTAAAATAAAGTAAAAATAAAAATAAAAAGTACAAAAATAAGAAAAACCATGGGTTGCCTCCCAGGCAGCGCTTGTTTAACGTCATTAGCTCGACGACCGATATTTAAACATCATTGGAAGGATATGGTGGATCACTCAGAGTATGACAGGTGTATGTTGTTGGAATGTCACCTCCTTCGTAGGGCTTCAACCTCTGTCCATTGACTATGAACGGTTTACATGTTTGGTTCTTGATTTCAATAGCACCGGATCTCAGGATCTTAGATACTTCGAAAGGGCCAGTCCATCTCGAACGGAGTTTACCTGGAAATAGTCGTAACCTAGAATCGAACAGGAGAACAGGATCGCCTATTTTGAAGTCTCTTCTTATGATTCTTTTGTCATGCCAAGCTTTTGTTCTTTCTTTGTATATGATGGCATTTTCGTAGGCAGATTGTCTGAGCTCTTCTAATTTGTGGATATCAAGGATACGTTTCTCACCAGCTGTCAAGTAATCCAAATTCAAAGTTTTGATGGCCCAATAGGCCTTATGCTCCAACTCAAATGGTAAGTGACATGATTTTCCATAGACCAGTTGATAAGGGGTTGTTCCTATAGGAGTTTTGAAAGCGGTTCTATAGGCCCATAATGCTTCTTGAAGTTTCTGCGACCAATCTTTTCTAGATATAGAGACAGTCTTCTCGAGGATTTGTTTTATCTCCCTATTAGATACTTCCACTTGTCCATTGGTCTGTGGGTGGTATGGTGTTGCTACTCTATGCTTAACTCCATACTTGCTTAAAAGTTTATCAAATATTCTCGATATGAAGTGTGATCCTCCATCACTTATGACTAAACGGGGTGTTCCAAACCTGGGAAATATATAATTCTTGAATAATTTGATGACTACTCTGGTGTCGTTTGTGGGTGCGGCGATAGCTTCAATCCATTTAGACACGTAGTCAACAGCTACTAATATGTACTGATTTCCAAAAGATGGTGGGAACGGTCCCATAAAGTCTATACCCCATACGTCGAAGAGTTCTACTTCTTGGATATTTCTTAACGGCATTTCATTACGTCTTGAAATATTTCCTGTGCGTTGGCATCTGTCACACTTGACAATGAAAGCATGGACATCACGCCACATAGTAGGCCAGAATAGGCCAGCTTGAAGAATCTTGGCGTAGGTCTTAGATGTGCTTGCATGTCCACCATAGGGTGCAGAGTGACAATGCTCAATTATATTATTTACCTCTTCTTCTGGAACACAACGGCGGAAAATGCCATCTTTACCTCTCTTGAAAAGAAATGGATCGTCCCAATAGAAGTTTCTCACATCACTATAGAACTTCTTCTTCTGGTGGTAGTTTAGATCAGGGGGTATGATGTCAGCGGCTAGGTAATTAACAAAATCTGCATACCAAGGTACATTGCTTATAGCTAAGGATTTATGAAATTGCTCATGAGGGTCTGGGTTATCATCTTCAATGGTTTCTAGTTGGGCTATCAGTCTATCGTAGGCAAAATCGTCATTTATGGGTACTGGATCAGGTTTCAGGTATTCTAGCCTAGATAGGTGATCAGCTACCACATTATCAGTGCCTTTCTTGTCACGGATATCCAAATCAAACTCTTGTAATAATAGAATCCATCGAAGTAACCTAGGCTTGGCATCCTTTTTGCTTAGTAAGTAACGAATGGCAGCATGGTCGGTGTAAACTATAATCTTGGCTCCTACTAGATAAGATCTAAATTTGTCTATTGCAAAAACTACAGCTAGGAGCTCTTTTTCGGTTGTTGCGTAGTTGAGCTGTGCAGCGTCTAGGGTTCTACTGGCATAATAAATCATATGTAACTTCTTATCTTTTCTCTGACCTAGAACGGCTCCAACAGCATAATCACTGGCGTCACACATTATCTCAAACGGTTCCGACCAATCAGGGGGTTTCATTATAGGTGCTGAAATCAGAGCTTGCTTCAGAAGATTAAATGCTTCAGTACATTTTTCATCGAAGATGAACTCAGCATCTTTCATTAAAAGACCAGTTAAGGGCTTTGTTATTTTGGAGAAATCCTTGATAAAACGTCGGTAAAATCCGGCATGTCCAAGAAAACTTCTTATCTCCCTGATAGTCTTCGGCGGTTTTAGATTCTCTATGACTTCTATTTTTGCTTTATCTACCTCTATACCTTTTTCGGAAACTATATGTCCTAAAACAATCCCTTCGGTGACCATGAAATGACATTTTTCCCAATTTAGCACAAGGTTTACCTCCACACATCTCTCCAGGATTTTCTCAAGGTTGACAAGACAATTTTTGAAATCTGACCCACAAACTGAGAAATCGTCCATAAATACTTCCATGATTCCATCCAAATAATCAGCAAAGATAGACATCATGCAGCGTTGGAAAGTTGCAGGAGCATTACAAAGTCCAAAAGGCATTCTTCTATAGGCAAAGGTTCCAACTGGGCATGTAAAGGTAGTTTTTTCTTGATCTTCGGGGTGAATAGGTATTTGGAAGAATCCTGAATATCCATCTAAATAACAAAAGTAAGAGTGTCTGGCTAGGCGCTCCAACATTTGGTCTATGAATGGTAATGGGAAATGGTCCTTCCTAGTTGCTTTATTTAATTTTCTATAATCTATGCACATACGCCAACCTCCATCAGTTCTTTTTGCTACAGGTTCGCCCTTCTCGTTTTGCACGACTGTGATGCCTCCCTTTTTAGGTACTACATGCACAGGACTCACCCATTTACTGTCCGAGATCTGATATATTATACCTGCCTCTAGTAACTTAAGAACTTCAGTCTTAACTACAGTACTCATTATAGGATTTATTCTACGTTGGTGTTCTCTAGAAGGTTTTGAATCTTCTTCAAGCAAAATCCGATGCATGCATACGGATGGGCTTATTCCTTTTAGATCAGAGATCTTATATCCTAAGGCTGAGGGGTACCTACGTAAAACTTCTAATAATTGATCGGTTTCTTCTTGGTTTAAGGTAGCACTGACTATAACTGGACGGTTCATACCTTCATCAAGAAATTCATATCTCAGGTTTTTAGGCAGTTCCTTAAGTTTTACGGTCGGTTTTATAGGGCAAGGCATAGGATCTGGGGTAAGAGATAAACATTCGTGAAGGTTATCATTAATGTAGGGTGTTTTATAATTGTCATCTTCCAAAATAAGGGTTGATGGAAATTTTATAGATTCAGTTTCTTCTTCTTATTCTAATTCCCTAATACATTCTTCGATGATATCTAAGGCATAACAAGAATCTCCTATCACAGGTGCCATAAGAAATTTTGACAATATAAATTCTATCTTCTGGCCACCTACCTCAAAAGTTAGTTTTCCCTTTTTAACATCTATTACGGCCCCAGCAGTCGATAAGAACGGTCTACCTAGGAGGATTGGTATGTCGTCATCTTCTTTAATGTCCATGACAACAAAATCAGTAGGTATAAACAGCTGACCTATCCTAACAGGGACGTCTTCAAGTATGCCTATAGGGTATTTAACGGATCTATCGGCTAATTGAAGTGACATCTTAGTAGGTTGTAATTCTCCTAAGTTTAATCTCTCAAAAACTGCTAAAGGCATTAAGCTCACACTAGCTCCTAAGTCTAGAAAAGCTTTTTCGATGACATGATTCCCCAAAACACAAGGAATGGAAAAATTTCCGGGATCTTTATCTTTCTTTGCTAACCTATTTTCGGAAATAGAATTACATTCCACGGGTTTCGGATCTTCGAGTCTACGTTTATTTGTAAGTATGTCTTTGAGAAACTTAGCATAAGAAGGTATTTGGGTGATGGCTTCTGTAAAGGGGATTTCTACGTGAAGTTTTTCTATAACCTTAACGAATTTTTGATATTGATTATCGATTTGGGTTTTCTTTAATCTTTGAGGGTAAGGTATTGGTGGTTTGTATGGCGGTGGCGGTACATAGGTTTTATTTTTAGGTTCTTCTCCTTTTTCTTGACTTTCCGGGGTTTCAGGCTTCTCTGGTTCCTTTTCCTCATTCCTCTCAGAAGTTTCGGGCTCACTTAATCTAGGGTTTAAAGGTTCCTTATAAGCGGTTCCACTTCGTAGAGTAATGGCATTAGCTTGCCCTTTCGGGTTTTGTTGAGGTTGTCCAGGGAACTGTCCTCCAGGTGTAGTCTGTGGGGCTTGGTTTAACGCTACCTGAGAGATTTGGGTTTCAAGCATCTTATTATGAGTAATAATTTGATCAACCTTGGTTCCTAACTTGGTAATTAGTTCGTTAACATGGACGTTATGGTTCATGAACTCTTTGTTTTGTTGTTTTTGAGCAACGATAAAATCTTTTACAACTTCCTCAAAGCTCGGGCTAGGTGGTACAGGTTGCATAGGTTGATTTGTTCTAGGGGCTTGGTAACCTTGTTGTCTCGGAGGTGCGGTATTTTGGATAGGGTTATTATTTTTGTAGGAGAAGTTTGGGTGATTCCTCCATCCAGGGTTATATGTGTTTGAAAATGGGTTCCCTTGGGTGTAGTTCACTTGCTCAGTGTTGGTTTCATTCAACAGATTGCATTCGGCGGATTGGTGTCCTTGCGTTCCACATATCTCACAATTCGGCGAAACTGCGGCAACAGTATTCGGAGTTGTACACATATGTTCGACTCTAAGGGCCAACGCGTCCATTTTAGCCTGCATCATGTCTATAGAGCTTAGCTCATGTATTCCTCCTTGGGCTTCCTTCTTTTCCACTGTCGCTCGTTCTACTCCCCATGATTGATGGTTTTGGGCCATATCCTCGATAAGGGCACTAGCTTCAGGGTAAGGTTTGTTCATCAGTGCGCCACCAGCGGCAGCGTCGATGGTCATTTTAGTGTTATAAAGAAGTCCATTATAGAAGGTTTGGATGATTAGCCAATTCTCTAGGCCATGGTGTGGGCATGCTCTTAATAGTTCTTTATATCTCTCCCAGGCTTCGAACAACGACTCTCCTTGGTGTTGGGTAAATCTAGTTATTAGGTTTCGAAGAAGAGCGGTCTTACTTGGGGGAAAATATCTAGCAAGGAAAACTTTTCTAAGGTCATCCCAAGTTGTTATTGAATTGGGTGGAAGGGAATCTAACCATGATAGAGCTTTATCTCTGAGGGAAAAGGGAAATAATCTTAAGCGTATTGCCTCAGGAGAAGCTCCATTGGTTTTAAAGGTGTCTTCTAATTGAAGAAAGTTTTTTAAATGTTGGTTCGGGTTATCAGTAGCGAGACCTGCGAATTGTCTCTGTTGCACTAATTGCAGCAGGGATGGCTTAAGTTCAAAATTATTGGCTGGGATAGCGGGGTTTACTATACTGGAACTAGGTTCCTCGTTTGATGGTTGGGCGAAGTCCTTAAGAGGTCTTCGATTTTGATCTTCGGCCATAGCTCTCCTATTCCTATGGAAAAATAAACGTGCGCGAGCGTAACGTTCAGGTTCAGCTAGAGGGTCTACTAAACTTCCGGCACTGCGAGTCTTTCGCATTGACCGGTGGGTAACAACCTTAGTCTAAACGGTATAACTACAGGGTAATGAAATTTGACGATATTGGTCCCCGGCAACGGCGCCAAAAACTTGATGCGTGTTTTTCGCAAGTGTACGAATCACGTCAAAGTAATATAAAAGATTATCGAATCCACAGAGACCAAGTGTCAATCTATCGTACCTGTTGTTATGGTGTTTATCTAAGGCAACTATTTTTAAGGGTTTTAGTAAGGGTGCAATGGTAAATAAAATTATAATTTTAAATAATAAATAAAAGACAGGCTCGAATGTAATTCACGTAATCAATGATAATCCAGTACTTGTTAATGGAACTACTTATGGGCAATGTTTTCTCCTTTGAAAAGAACTAATTTAACAGGAACTGTCGCTTTCGCGTATTCAGAACCGAGTTGTACTCTCTAATCAACCCCTCCTATTGTCACGGATAAAAAGGTGCGTACTGCGTTAGAGTAGTAAACCTATTTTTAAGAAATATAGTTTCTTAACAAAGTTGAAAAGTATTTTAACCTGGACTTCTTAGCAAAAAGAGGTTCTTATGAGCCAGACTCTAAATCTCATAACGCGTCCGAAAATCGTTTTAAAATCTCTTTTCTTTTTAATCTAAAAACTCCTAATGAACTATACAAAGCGCTTTTGGCTGTTTTTGAAATAGTTAAAAACAATTACTTGAATTGAAAGATAAAATAGCCCTTAGGTGTTTCCACGAACAATTATACTGATTACTGGTTTAATTACAATCCTTACATTCTAACCTTTATGGGATTAGTTAGACATGATAAAGTAAATATTCTTTTTATAGTTTTTCATATGAGTAATTTAAAGCGAGTGCGGGAAGTAAACAAAGTAAATGTGCGAGTGCGGGAAATAAACAAAGTAAATGTGCGAGTGCGGGAAATAAACAAAGTAAATGTGCGAGTGCGGGAAATAAAAAAAGTAAATGTGCGAGTGCGGGAAATAAACAAAGTAAATGTGCGAGTGCGGAAAAATAAAATACTAACTGGAATTAAAATGGCGGCAGGATTAACTTCCTCCAGAGTGCTCCAAAACTCGAACCACAGACAGATTACAGACTCGATCACTCGATTGCAGAGGCACCCCGATGTGGAATGGCAACTGCTTTATAACTGATATATGCCTAGAGAATTCTAATTCTGGATGAAGAAAAACGAAAATCTAAGGTCCTATTTATAGGAGAAACTGAAAGCGTGAAATGACCGGGACGCCCCTCCACTAAAAAGTGGAGGTTATGGATTTTTGCCTTGTGGCGCCCGCCACAAGGTCATGGCGCCCGCCATGGTCCCTACAGGGGATGATGGAGTGGGGATCGTGGGTCTTGGAGGTTGAGGAGTGGTCTTGAGACGTGGCCACGTCATGGCTAACCCCATGGCGCCCGCCACAGTGGGTGCCGTAAGTGCAAAATGCTGAATTTCTAGGTTTTCGTCCGTTTTCACTCCTTTTTCGCTCCTTTTCCCGATTCAAGCTCCGATTATTATAAAAACCTGAAAACATAAGAAAACAAAGCAATAACAAAGCAAAACAACAATAAAAGCTAAGAATGCATGCGAAATCGGAGTCAGAAATACGGTGAATTTTAGTGTGATCAGTAAACATATGCAAAGAAAATAAAATGGAAATTCAATAAAAATGGAAAAAAACAGGGGGTGGAAAAAGCCACTCATTTACATTCAGAAACAAATTGGGCCCAGTATGGGGGTGCAGTTAACACTGTGCTGGGCCCAGTCTTAGTAATTCAGACAAAACAAAAAAACACAAAGAAAAAAAACTGAAGGGGGGCGAATAGCAGGTAATTGCTTGTTAATTTGTTTGGGCCCCAAAACGGGGGTGCTAACAGCAAACTGGGCTTAGGGCCCAAACCAAATTCACCAGGGGAGGGGGGCGTTTCCGGTAAGCCAGGGGTGTGGATTATTGATATGGCAATGGGCCTAAGGCCCAGACTAACCCGTTCACAATCAATCTCAGCAAAATGATCAAACCCTAAAATTCCTCTACCTTCTCCATTCCCACGACACTATTCATCTTCTCCCATCCAACCCTAAGCGCCGTCTCTCTCAATCACTCAACCTCACCCAAACTGCAATCCTAAACCAGACTAAATCTCTAACCACACTACTATTCCACAACCTAATTCTACCGCTAATCAATAGTACCCTAACAAGCTTGGAGCGAAGAAGCAAAACCTGGCAAAATAATGGAGATGGTAGAGATTTTCTATAGATGACGAAGACTGAGAAGTCTTGAAGGCGGTCTTAAAGCGTTGAAGAAGACGATCAAGGGATCTGGATGAAGCGATGAAGAACCTCGAATGCTACTGATAAAGATCCTCGCGTTTCTTGAGATTGGACGACGAACGATGAATCTAACGGTGAACGACGATGATCCTGAAGATCTGGGTGACTCGGAGATTGATGAAGCACACGACGGAGGTGAAATCTGGGGAATCTTGAAGAATGGAGGAAGAACGTTGAGTCTAGTGGATGATTTTGGTGAAGATCTTCTGGGGAAGGTAACGCGCATCACTGATATGGCAATGAACTGGTTCGTTGATGAAGAACGTGAAAATGTTCTTCGATGATCTGGAAAAGTTGACGAAGGAGTAATGATTCTGGAACAATGTTTGAAGACTGATGAACATCAATGGATTTTCTGGCGAGTTTGGATGATTGTTGATGAAGGTTGATAGGAAGTAGATCGGAGAAGATGAAGGTCGTATGGATTTTCTGTAAAAAATTATGTTTCCGGCGAGTGTTGTAGTCTTCGGCGGTTAGTTGTGGCGGTCGGAGTCGGTTGAAGTGGTGGCCGCCGGTCTTTGCATGGCCGGCGGTGGGGTTCCGGCGAAGGGGGCAAGTGGTAGAGGGGGTGAAGGATAGTGAGCCACGTGTGGCTGGGGAGGGTGAGAGAGAGAGTGAGGTGGCCGAGAGTTTGGCTGCACGCGTGGCAGGCCTTTTATGTGACAAGTGTCCTCTGTGAAAAAAAAAGACTTGGACTCTGACTTCTGGGCTTGATACTAGATACTTGGCCCAATTGGAGACTAAACCTGCTTAGACTTAAAACATGATTAACTCCAAAACACAACAAAATTAAACTAAAAAAACCCAATTAACTCCTAAACGAAAATTAAAAAAATAAACCCTAATTAATCTAAATAAAAAAAACTAAAAATTATTATTTAATATCTAAAAAAATATTTTTAAAACCCTAATTAATTCTGAAAAAAAAACAAATAAAATCTAAAAAACATTTTAGTCCTTTTTCTTTTTTTTTTTTAAATCTAAACTATTAACATTTTTTGAAAAACAAATAAAATCTAATCTAAAAAACAATTAAACCCTATTTAAAAATATGAAGAAAAAAAACAATTAACTCTACTAAAAATCTAAAAAACCATACTATCTATTTTTAAAATCTATTCTATTAATTTTTCTTTAAAAACAATAAACTCCAACAAACTATTTATTTTGTTATTATTTTTTTCTACTCTTTTAAAAGAACACTATCTACTAATAAAAGAAAATATCTAAAATTTGTTAAAAACTATAATATCTAAAATTCTTTAAAAATCTATTAATTTCTAAAAAAATGAAAAGAAAATTTATTTAAACTCTAAAAAATATAAAAAAAACTCTATAAAATCCAGAAAAATCTAATTAAGTGCATTAAAAATCCAGAAAAATAACAGAAACATCCTAAAAATGTCAGGAGGCCGATTAAATCGAATAAAACCCAATGGCGCGACCGTAGCGAAACCCGGGCACCGAGATGGCCTGAAAACACGGGAGACGAGCACCAATTCTCAACAGACTTTTATTCCAACCGGCCTGAGCTGCCTGAGATGCCAGGGGCTATAATCCTGATAAAAATCAATCTGAATGATAAAAATGCAATGCATGCCGTATGCGAATGCGAATGCAAAATGTGTTGAAACATAAACCAGATATGGGGACCAGTTGGTCAAATTTTAGGGTGCAACAGCTGCCCCTATTCAAGCGGCTTGGACCTGAAGGGTTGAAGAGCGACCAACCTTCAAACATTCGAGGTACGAGACGGTTGAATACAAAATAAACCCGAAAATTTGCCAACCGCAGAAATAAACTGCACCCTTGCTTGGGTAACACTATCCAGAGAACTAAATCCAATTATTCTGGCAACAAAAATGATCAATCACCTGATAAAGAGATTTGACTTCAACACCAGTTACTTGTGTGACACCACAAATAACAAACCCGAAGGTTGGATCAACATGCACTTGATCACTTTCCATTGTCTACTGATAGACGGAGACACCATCCCGCAGGAAAACAATAACCATACTTACATCGTCTACAGATAGACAAAACGACCCCTTCCCGAAGGAAAATCATACCCATATTTACATTGTCTACAGATAGACATGAACACCATCCCGAAGGAAAAAACAATATCCATACTCTCCTCGTCCAATGATATACGGAGACACCATCCCGAAGGAACACCATAATATCCATACTCACATTGTCTAAGGATAGACAGCAAGACACCATCCCGAAGGAAAACCATACTCATACTCACATTGTCTAAGGATAGACAGCAAGACACCATCCCGAAGGAACAAATAATATCCACATTTATATCGTCTACAGAAAGACCCCTTCCCGAAGGAACACCATACCCATATTTACATCGTCTACAGATAGACAGAAAGACCCCTTCCCGAAAGAACAAATAATATCCATACTCTCCTCGTCTAATGATAGACGGAGACACCATCCCGAAGGAACACCATTATCCATACTCACATTGTCTAAGGATAGACAGAAAGACTCCTTCCCGAAGGAACACCATATCCATTACTCACATTGTCTAAGGATAGACAAAAAGGCACCATCCCGAAGGAAAATCATATCCACATTTATATCGTCTACAGATAGACAGAAAGACCCCTTCCCGAAGGAACATCGATATCCATACTTGCACCGTCCACCGAAGGAAAACCATACCCATATTTACATTGTCTACAGATAGACAGGAAGACCCCTTCCCGAAGGAACAAATAATATCCATACTTGCACCGTCCACCGAAGGAAAACCATACCCATATTTACATTGTCTACAGATAGACAGGAAGACCCCATCCCGAAGGAAAACCATTATCCATACTCTCCTCGTCTAATGATAGACGGAGACACCATCCCGAAGGAAAACCAATATCCATCAGCGGAAAGAGAACCATATTCATCACCACCCATCAAATTTCAGAATCCTTTCGTCTACAGGAATTGATGGAAAGAACAATATCTTCAAAGGGGCCACATAATCAATAAGGATTGACAGGCAGGAAAACCACCTTCAAAAATCCATGTCGTCGATAAGGATCAACAACTAGGAAAACCAAACATTCTTCGAAGAGCCTCGACTTCAATAAGGATCAACGGTCAGAAACCTTCTTGAAATGCCATCTCGTCCAATAAACAGAAAGGAACGCCGATATCTGAAAGATTGCCTTGAAACCTCTCAACGTCTAAGGATAGACAGAGACCATACCCAAACTCCCAACGTCTAATGATAGACGGAGAGGGCTCGCTGGGAGAAACCCATCGTCAATGGGAATTGAGGGTAAGAGAAGTCTGTCAATATCAATCGATCGTTGAATAAAGCATAACCGTTGCATGATCTGAGAATCGAACACCAAAGAGCTATCTGAATAAAGCTGCTGAATAAATGCCCCTGAACTGATTACAGAGTACTTCATGTTGCCACTGAAGGCTGATAGAAAAACTGGCTTATGCTTCATATGCATATGCGTATGTTTAAATTTTTCTATGGCGTAATGCTCCATATAGGATGGAAATGCTACGCATGTGAGGATGAAATGCAAGTATGATGCAAATATGATGATATATGCAAAATGCAAATGCAGGCTCGGGTCGCCGGAGAAACTGGATACAGAAAACCGCTTCAGCAAAATAAATGCTGAAGACAAAGCCAACTTCGCTGGGGATAACCAGGCATCGCGGAATTATTCCAGAAAAATAAATGCTGGAATAGTGAAGCCAACTTCACTGAGGAATAACTGAATGCGCCAATCATGATTGGACTTCTGTCAGGGACAGCTTACCCGTGCCAATGAAAATTGGACTTTTGCTGGGGAAAACAGATGGAGTCTTCCAGCGTATCAATGAAGATTGGATTTTGAAACATTGTGCCACCACAGGTGGGCCTTACAGTGATTGCCAATATGGATTGGGCTTCTTGAAAATTGCCACTAAGGATTGGACTATAAGCCATCTGTGATGGGTCATATATGATTGATACTGGAACAATATCCTGTCTGAATTCACAGTTTCTGATTGAAGGGTCGATAGATGGCAACTCGATTTCCCGACATTCGACTCACACTTGGAGATTGGCTGAATCTGCTCAAATAGCTCTGAGTAACTCTGATGACACGGGGAAAAACAATTCCTTCGCTTCTGATATGCCCCAGTCTGTGGGACATCTGCGGGGATACTCCTCAAAAGGAAATCTAAAAATCTATACCCTGACGGTCTGATAGGAAATGCCCCAACATTCTGAATCTCGGCAAAACTTCAAATCAAATGCCTATCGAATAAAGAATAACTTCTGCGCTCTTAGGATGGCCTGCTCCTGTCTGCAAAGACTTTGCCCCTGATTGGCTGATTTCACTGGGGATCACTTGATAATAGCTTGCCCCGACTCTCGGAACATTCGGGTATCCTGCACTCTATCCTGATCAGACTTTCCACTGTAGGAAACTTTCCTGCTGTCAAGCGCTCACTCGTAAGTAAAACAAGTTGTTCTGCATAAACAATATACTAATGCAGTGCATATGGCAGTTTTAACATCCTATTTGTTCACTGGAAAAAGGAAAATCAGTTTATGGCCTACACAACACAAATCATTTATCAAAATATCAACATCAGCACCAACATGGTAAGAAGAACCCTTTTAGGAGTCAGCTTCGACGCGATCTTTACCGATGCATGCCTTTGAAACAACCCTGCCTCAATTAGGACTTTTGAAGGTTGTAACATGGTCAGGTTCACGGTTTTGAAAGAAAGGATAAAGGCTCAAAGTCTAATTTTAACCCACCCGTTCTCCTGGATGTTCTCCGATCCTACGTTCAGCTAATTCGACCTTAGCACTCACCTCTTAGAGGTTGAAATATAGGAGTGATAGTTCGAGAAACTATGAGCTTTTGGAGTGACAGCCACTCACTCTACGTCTTTGACATTTGGGGTCACACGACTCGTATTTCATTTGAGGACTTTTTCTTTTGTAATCCTTTTCGTCTTTTCCTTTTCTTTCCCTAACTTTTGCCTGGACTTACTCTTTTGAGTTTCTTTTGATTTTCCAATCCAGCGGGATGCCCCTATTTTTGCCTAAGTCGTTTGTTTTCAAGTTTTGACTTAGCGGGCTTTTGATTCTTTTCGCTTTTCGTTTTTTTCGAACAAGTCGTGTGACACTGGTTGTCTGACTCTTTGGGGAATAATGTGACTGGGTCACTCCTGATGCTTAACCACTGTGGCTTTTTAGGCATGACCTATGGAGATGTGATTGATCCTCGAACGGACACTCCTTTTGCAATTTGGACGCTCGGTCAAATTAGCTAACACCTACCCTGCCCCAGGTTGAGATTGAGGGTTTTTCATCTTCAAAAAGAAACTCCTACAACTAGGCTCAAAGGGGTTGACAAGGGATTATCTTCCTTATATCTCCGGTGTTTAGGGATTTGAAACAATGCCTGTACATCATCAGCAGGTTTTATTTCAAAGGCATACAATATCAGAAGCTTGCATGTCGTTCATTTTCTTCATCCTCCCCGGATTCCGCTTAACCAAGCGTTGGATATCTGTAAAAATCAATTAGTGAACACGAATGGATTTAATCAAAACATGCATACTCATTTCATTATCATCAATTGAATGAAAACAAGAAGTTTTACAAACAAGATTGCAATTTAACAAGAAAGAAACTACAAACATAAAGTAATGACAAGATGAAACACAGGAAAACATCGGCTTCCGAGAACCAGGCTTTCACATCTGACTTGCTACTGAACCAGCCATCTTCAAAGTTGCCTATTGAGACCATACTACTTAAAACGACTGCCGGGTGAATTGCCTTTCTGACTTCATTGGGCTCTGTCTAGCACGCAGGTTTGACCTATAACGATAAGGCTGCTGACTCTGGAAAGGAGTTGACGTCTATTGCGAAGACTGGACAAATTGTTGACTTGGATCATTCGAACCACTTGGAGGTCGAGTCTGAACTATCAGGGACTCCTTTTGTTCAAGCGCTTTCATCCTCAGGCTTGGTCTGGGCAGCAAGTGAGGGCAGGGGGATTCTGACACCAATGATTGCAGAATATACTTCTGATCTACGGCAGCTTTGGGAACGTCCATCATTCTAGCACCAACTGAGGTAAGACCATTAGGTACAATTACGCCGCCTGGCGTGAGTTCAATAACTTTTGCGTCAATCAAGTCCTAAACGTTGTGCTTAAAAGCGTGACAACTCTCGATATCATGTCCGGGTGCCCCGGAATGAAATTCACACTGCTTACTAGTGTCGTACCCATAAGGAAGCTTCGTTCCTGTGAGTGGCTCCAATGTTCTTTTCTCAACCAGCTTCAAACTCAATAAAGTCTGCAAGAGCTTAACATACATTGAAGGCGGCGCTTCAAACATCCTCCTTGACCTTTGCCAAACCGGATGCATCTTTTGTTGTTGTTGGTGGTGTCGATCAACACGTCTTTTAAGCTCAGGTTCCACAGGTACGGGCTCCGCAGGCACAGGCGGAACAAAGTCCTTCACGGCGGCTTCAGATAGCTGACCATCCTCTTTCCTAATCACGTTCTTGACTACTTCCATGATCAAGCTCATTTGGGTCTTCAGCTGATTATTTTCCTCTCTGAGTATCTTCTGATCCAGACGCAACTCTTGCATGTCTTTCATCATCTGCCTTAGCTGGCTTCGGACTTCAATCAATTCAGCCTGATTCTGTTCAATGTCTCTGAGGAATTCCTGCAACAACTGGAGGTAGGAAATAAGACCGACGGTTCTGATGTACCTGGTATGTGAGAGTGCAATGCAGAAATCAAACACATATTCAAGACAAGACAAATACACCCCAAGCTATAAGCACAGAGATAAACACCTCACACCAATATGTAAAGCCAACAAGAGCATCAAACAAGCACACCCAAGTACAAAATACAATGACCCCAGCCAACAAGCCTGGTGGTGGTCAGCAAACAACAATGCACGAAAGCTAAACAGATGCGGCGCCCGGCGCAAAAACTTCTAGCAATTTTCCCCATATTCAATTGAGCTCTCAGTTGGACATTATTCCAAACATACACTCTCAGTAGAGTATCCCATAACATTGACTGCCGAACCCACACAACTAGACGAAGGATAATCAATAATCCGAACAAAACCCTGAGGCGTGATAAAGATCTTGTTAGAGTCTAGCAAGTTCTGAACTTGGCTTCTAAGCACTTTACAATCATCTGTCGAATGCCCCTGTACCCCGACATGGTACTCACAGCGGGCGCTGGCATCAGAACCTGAAGGATAAGGCGGGATCGTTGGACTAGTCTCTTTCGGCACTATTAATCCACTTTCGACCAAATCTGGCAACAACTGACTGTACGACACCGGTAGCTGAGTAAACTGCCTTTCAGGTTTCCTTGGTCTTGGTCGGGCGTGACGACGCGGCTGACGATAATATGACTGCTGATTTGAAGTGTCTGAAAACTGAGCCTGAGACGCTAGAGGTTCTGAGACAACCTCGCTTCCTTCTTCCCATTCCTCTTGAGAACTGAGAACTGGTTCATTCTTATCAACTGGGATATAAGGAACATCTCGAAGCTTGCCATTCTTGAGTCCTCTCTCAACAAGCTCTCCCATTCTCATCAGGCCTTCAAAGCTTGTACAAGTGAATATCATGTCATAATAACGGCCCTTCAGAGTATCCAAAAAGAGGTTAACCATTTCTCTCTCCATAATCGGTGGTTGAACACGAGCAGCCAATTCTCTCCATCTCTGCACATACCCCCTAAAAGATTCATTCTCCGCACGAGATAATTCTTGCAAATGTACGCGAAAAGGAGCTATTTCCAGGTTGTAATCGTACTGCTTCATGAAGGCATTGGCTAAATCCGACCATGATTTAATACTATCACTCTTCAAGTGCATGTACCAGTCCAAAGATGCTCCGATTAAACTATCTTGGAAACAGTGAATCATGAGCTTGTCATTGGTAATATGCGAAGTCATTCTTCTGCAGAACATAACCAAATGTAGCTTCGGACAACTTTCCCCTTTGTACTTCTCGAAATTGGGCATCTTGAACTTCGGAGGCAACACAAGACCTGGCACCAAACACATGCTCGCAACATTCAAATCAAGAGTATTCTTATTTACCAAGGCAGCAATCTGATCTTCCAACGCCTAAAGTCTTCTCATATACTCAGCAGTCAGTGGGCCCTGAATATTGACCTGCGGAACAACTCTTGGAGATGGAACAATCCTTGGAGAATCAGGCGTAGAGAAAGTGGACTTGTGATACTCTGCGTCATTGAAGGAATGTGGACCTCTGAAGGGAGTTTGCACGGGCTGGGAAACATTGTTCATCTGAGCTCTTTGACCATTATTTCCTCCTCCATTTATAGTTGTTATGGCTTCCATGATCTGACTCACCTGGTACTTCAACAATTCAAACTCTACCCGAGTAACAACCAAGTTCTGCTCTCCTGAAGCCATGATATTTCCAGATGCTAACTCAAGTCCAATACGAATGTCGGGAAATCAACTGATGAAGCGGACAAAAACGGGTAAGCTCCCTGTTCCGGCTGAGGATGAATATGAAAAATGAAATGCAAATGCAAACAGTCATGCAAGATGCAAAATGCATACACAAGGGACCAAGTGCCCCTGGCTGAGAAGTCCAATCCACAATACTGGTCTTAACCAGCCCCATAACTCTGCTCAACCCTGGTCTCAACAAGCCAAAACAATGCTTGAACCTGGTCTCCAACAGACCCTATAATGCTCAAATATCAGCGCCACTGAATCTCAATCAAGAAAACCAGTAATCTGGAAGTCAAGTTACTTGCATACCCCAACCCCTCTCACAAGTAGGTGCCCTAATAACTGACACAAAGTATGGCATCCTATGCGGTCGTTGGCGTCACAGACTTTCAAGACGGATGATATGATACCCAGAAGGTGTGGCATCATCATGTCCTGAAGAGGCCTCACTTAGCCAACTTCCAAATGATCGGTCCCCGGAGTCGACAATCCAACTAACCAACAACCCCCTCAACCCAAAGGGTTGAAAAAGAAGTCAACCAGAAGAACCTCGTCCGAGCGTGGATTTCATGAGACACTGGTACATGCAAAGCATGCACGCGCCCACTAATTTCCACTCTAATTCTAGGTGCACTCAAGCCCAGGTCCGACTTATCTCTCAATCATAGAACCCCCTCATACCCACAATAATAATAACATAAATATAATGCTGAATGAAAAATACAGAAATGTAAATCCATACAAAATCCTCGACGGGAAAACAAGCGCTAGGATTGACTCGCGTAGGGAACCGTTGGAGTCCCCCGCAGAGTCGCCAGCTGTCGCTACTGCAAAAATCGGCGCCGGCTGAACAGAAGAGTCGCCACCGTGCGTTATTTATCCCAAAGGAGGGAAAGGAAACGCTCGAAGTAAACCTACCGCAAAGACGGGAAAGGAATGGTCGTCGCAACCAAATCCTGGATTCGGGAGTCGGTTATGTAAGGGGAAGGTATTAACACCCCTCACGTCTGTCGTACTCGACGGGATCCACGCTTGTTTTCTAGTACGGATTGTTATTCTATCTATTCTAAAGGCCTGAGGTTAAAAGAAAATAAAATGACTCGGCAAAGTATCGCACTTAAGGCCTACGTATTCCCGTATGGAACGAGAAATCAGAGTCAACGTAGTTCGCCTACCTACGGGAAAGGAGGGGAAGGATGCTCACTAGGATATCGCATCTTATGCCTACGTACTTTCATACAGCATGAAAGATCAGAGCAAACATAGTTCGGGCCACGGAAGACACAAGATTTATTTGACTGTTTTTTATCCTTCTGAAAAAGGTTTTCTCCTGATTATGGGTCCAAGCGGACAAAAATGACGTTTTTGATTGGTTTACAGTCTTTTACGCAAGAACTGTTTTTTATTGATGTTTAACCTTTTATTGTCTTTTTGATTGTTTTGAGAAAGAAGAGACAGAACTCTAAAACCTATGGTTGAAAAGGGAATCAAAATCTACCCTAATGTTATCATGCATGGATGAAAACCTAATGTCTGTCATATTTCTCTCTTGCACAGAGAGAAACAGAGATCCTAAGGGGATAAACGGAAAAACAACAGCATATATACAGTAAAGCAGTAAAATGCATGAATGCATCAGTACAAGCGAGGCAAGGGAGTCCCACTCAACCTCGAACCTAGAAAACAATGGGAAAAGTGAAACAACTTCACCTCAACCCTATGGGAAAATTAACAAACAATACAGTAAAGAAAATAAACCCCACACCAGCCCTGACAGCACAACCCCAGCTCCTACAGCAGCAACTATGAACAACAACGAACTCTGACAGTTGATAAACAGCAATCTCCCAATGAACCCCCAAAGTCAAGCTCCAATGAGACCCAAGCTACAACAAGCTTCTATCTCCAAGAAATCACCCTGCTCAAGCAAGCATAGAACCTTTACCAGTTGATATCATCAGACAACAGATAGCTCCAGACAGCAGCAAACCCTAGCTTTAACAGTTGCATAGCTTTGACATGAACAATCTTCATCTTTGTCAATCTTTGATCCTCTTCTCTATCTTCAATGGCTTCTTTCCTCAAAGCAAGCTCTCCAGCAAAGAATTGATTTTATCAGAAGAAATTGAATGTCAAACAGTTCATTGACGACCAAAGGAAGTCTATGAATAGTTGACATTGTAACAGACTGTTTCCCTCAAAGTTCTACCTCTAAGGTAAGGCCACTTATCCCTCCAAAGGAGGGAGGTGAATACCATAGAGGGACTTTATGTCATAGAGAGGAATGGAAGCACATGAAGCTATCCATGTTTGCACAAAAATCCAGTCTACTCTAAGGCTCTGCTTATTCCTATTATCCTATGCCTTCAATCAGCATCTTCAATCCAAGCAATCTTCATGCATCAACCTTTGATTATTATCCTCAATCTTCTCCTTTGATGTCTTCATGCTCCCACAAGCTCAAACCAAGCCCATACCCCAAATAAAAAGCCCAAAAGCCCAAGCAGACAAACAAAAACCCCAAATGGGAACACCAAACAATCACATAATTTGCAAAATATACTAAAAATAGTAAAATAGTATTTAAAATTCTAAGACTTATTCTAAGGGGATTCCTACATCTACCCTACATACCCTATATGTCCCATACCCTAATTCAAGCTGAAAACCCCAAAATAAAATGGTAGAATGCACCTATGTTGAGTTTAAACCCTAAAATTATCACCCTAATGTTTTCTAATCAAAACTACGCAAGATTTAATCACAAAAATGTGAAATAAATCTCTAAGGGAACTTAATGCTCTAATCTAGCTAGTATAAAAAGAATGGAATCAAAATGCGAATTTAAATGCCTAAACAAAATTCATCAAAATGACATGTACAAACAATATGAAAATAAAAACAATTAAAATGTAAAAAATCATCATAAATGAAAAAAGGCCTAAAATACTATTTTTATTTTCTCACAATTCTCTTGAAACAATTATTGAAATGGGAAAAAAAATATCATGTTAAAATGACCATTTTTGAATTTTTTATGATTTATTTGGTAAACATATGCAAAGAAAATAAAATGGAAATTCAATAAAAATGGAAAAAAAACAGGGGGTAGAAAAAGCCACTCATTTACATTCAGAAACAAATTGGGCCCAGTATGGGGGTGCAGTTAACACTGCGCTGGGCCCAGTCTTAGTAATTCAGACAAAACAAAAAAACACAAAGAAAAAAAAACTGAAGGGGGGCGAATAGCAGGTAATTGCTTGTTAATTCGTTTGGGCCCCAAAACGGGGGGTGCTAACAGCAAACTGGGCTTAGGGCCCAAACCAAATTCACCAGGGGAGGGGGGCGTTTCCGGTAAGCCAGGGGTGTGGATTATTGATATGGCAATGGGCCTAAGGCCCAGACTAACCCGTTCACAATCAATCTCAGCAAAATGATCAAACCTTAAAATTCCTCTACCTTCTCCATTCCCACGACACTGTTCATCTTCTCCCATCCAACCCTAAGCGCCGTCTCTCTCAATCACTCAACCTCACCCAAACTGCAATCCTAAACCAGACTAAATCTCTAACCACACTATTATTCCACAACCTAATTCTACCGCTAATCAATAGTACCCTAACAAGCTTGGAGCGAAGAAGCAAAACCTGGCAAAATAATGGAGATGGTAGAGATTTTCTATAGATGACGAAGACTGAGAAGTCTTGAAGGCGGTCTTGAAGCGTTGAAGAAGACGATCAAGGGATCTAGATGAAGCGATGAAGAACCTCGAATGCTACTGATGAAGATCCTCGCGTTTCTTGAGATTGGACGACGAACGATGAATCTAACGGTGAACGACGATGATCCTGAAGATCTGGGTGACTCGGAGATTGATGAAGCACACGACGGAGGTGAAATCTGGGGAATCTTGAAGAATGGAGGAAGAACGTTGAGTCTAGTGGATGATTCTGGTGAAGATCTTCTGGGGAAGGTAACGCGCATCACGGATATGGCAATGAACTGGTTCGTTGATGAAGAACGTGAAAATGTTCTTTGATGATCTGGAAAAGTTGACGAAGGAGTAATGGTTCTGGAACAATGTTTGAAGACTGATGAACATCAATGGATTTTCCGGCGAGTTTTGATAATTGTTGATGAAGGTTGATAGGAAGTAGATCGGAGAAGATGAAGGTCGTATGGATTTTATGGAAAAAATTACGTTTCCGACGAGTGTTGTAGTCTCCGGCGGTTAGTTGTGGCGGTCGGAGTCGGTTGAAGTGGTGGTCGCCGGTCTTTGCATGGCCGGCGGTGGGGTTCCGGCGAAGGGGGCAAGTGGCAGAGGGGGTGAAGGATAGTGAGCCACGTGTGGCTGGGGAGGGTGAGAGAGAGAGTGAGGTGGCCGAGAGTTTGGCTGCACGCGTGGCAGGCCTTTTATGTGACAAGTGTCCTCTGCGAAAAAAAAGACTTGGACTCTGACTTCTGGGCTTGATACTGGATACTTGGCCCAATTGGAGACTAAACCTGCTTAGACTTAAAACATGATTAACTCCAAAACACAACAAAATTAAACTAAAAAAACCCAATTAACTCCTAAACGAAAATTAAAAAAATAAACCCTAATTAATCTATAAAAAAAAAACTAAAAATTATTATTTAATATCTAAAAAAATATTTTTAAAACCCTAATTAGTTCTGGAAAAAAAAACAAATAAAATCTAAAAAACATTTTAATCCTTTTTCTTTTTTTTTTTAAAATCTAAACTATTAACATTTTTTGAAAAACAAATAAAATCTAATCTAAAAAACAATTAAACCCTATTTAAAAATCTGGAAAAAAAACAAACAATTAACTCTACTAAAAATCTAAAAAACCATACTATCTATTTTTAAAATCTATTCTATTAATTTTTCTTTAAAAACAATAAACTCCAACAAACTATTTATTTTGTTATTATTTTTTTCTACTCTTTTAAAAGAACACTATCTACTAATAAAAGAAAATATCTAAAATTTGTTAAAAACTATAATATCTAAAATTCTTTAAAAATCTATTAATTTCTAAAAAAATGAAAAGAAAATTTATTTAAACTCTAAAAAATATAAAAAAAAACTCTATAAAATCCAGAAAAATCCAATTAAGTGCATTAAAAATCCAGAAAAATAACAGAAACATCCTAAAAATGCCAGGAGGCCGATTAAATCGAATAAAACCCAATGGCGCGACCGTAGCGAAACCCGGGCACCGAGATGGCCTGAAAACACGGGAGACGAGCACCAATTCTCAACAGACTTTTATTCCAACCGGCCTGAACTACCTGAGATGCCAGGGGCTATAATCCTGATAAAAATCAATCTGAATGATAAAAATGCAATACATGCCGTATGCGAATGCGAATGCAAAATGTGTCGAAACATAAACCAGATATGGGGACCGGTTGGTCAAATTTTAGGGTGCAACAACATGTAAGAAGATCCTTGGGGAAGTCTGCTCAATCTTTTACCTCATAGAAATGTGGAAAAGAATCAAATAAGATTCCTGATGTGGATATCACATCCTCTTTGAAGTGGGCCCAGACTAATGGTCTTCATATTTCCTACCTCTTTTGACTCAACCCTTCCTTTAAGTTCATCTTCCATATTTGTTATGATCCCTGAAGTAGACACCTCAAGGGTTATAGATTTCTGGCCTATTGCTTATCAATTTGTGTTTTCCTAAAGCATCCCATTTATGGCTAATTGATGACTTTTATTTGTCATTTCCTTGCTCCTGGTGGAACTCACATGCTAAAGGATGAGCATCTTCTTGCAAAGATAGAGAAAATTAGGGCTGAGGCTTAAGTGGATAATAACATGTTTCATTGTGTTCGAGCTTGGATTAATGAATTAAAGAATAAACATAAAAAATATCTTCTTTGTTTTAAAGGATATATGAAAAGGCTTATTGATGAGAATTGATCAACTAAGGGTTATCATAGGGAGAAAACTTATTTCTTAAATGAAGTAAAGAATCATTTCAATATCTTAATGGCTATGTGTATTAAAGATAAAAAGATAATGAAGGTGCAACTTATGGACTTTGAAAGAAGAGTATCTTTCCTTCACTACGAGAATGAGATTTTGAAATGGAATTTTGGCTATCATATATTTGAGGGGCTGAAAGAACAAGTTGTTTTCTTAGCTCTGGATAATGTTAAATTGGAAAGAAATCACGAGGAGGGGCATTTTCACTTTGAAAAGAGATTCTCCGATCTAAGCTCAAATATTCTTCAGCTTGGAAGAAAACCTTTGGACATTGAAATGGAAGCCTCTAGTAAGAATGCACGAGGTTTTAAAAATGTGATAACTCAATTTTACATTTTTAACCCTCCGATAACTCTGGTGACTTCCCACCTAGACCATAGTAAGACAATGTGTAAAGTCCGGATTGAAAAAAGGTGTTAGTTTATAATTGATCTAGGGGAGATTTTCTAAGTTTTCTTATAATTAGGTAAGACTTTGTGTGGTTTTTTACTCCTCAGTATGATTTTATATGCAATGATTCTCACGTCTTTTTGGATTTTTGTCTCTTTGGGTGTTGTATTATCTAATACCAACTTTCTTTGTTATTTGGCCTAAAGGGTGTTTCCGATCCATATAAATTGTGATTATTTTTGGTCATTATCCTAGGGATCTCTTTTATTTCCTACTTCATAGGATTATCCCTTGAGAATAAGAGTGGAATAGTATTATTAGGTTACCTTACTTCTCTTTGGTGGTGAATCAGGAGTGAGGTCCCTTAGCCATCAATTGTACCATAATTACACCAAAACCCTTATTAAGACAAACCAGACATTGATAAAGCACTCGACCTATCATAGTCTGATAACCTGTCCCACACGATTGATTTGTGTTGGTCCAAACCCTAACTGGAGTCTCAAACACACCACTTGCATTGTACACCATAACCTTGATTTACCTGGAAACAACATCTTGCCTAACTAGATACCTTGAATTTAATCTTGCACAAACTTGAACAACAAGAATAAGCAACATATTTTGGGATTTCCTGAATAACAATTAGTGAGCGGATGTACAGATGAAAGCTATACAGGTAGGACAAATTTGGGGTATGACATTCTGCTATATAATTGGTTCATTTTGCACTTGCCATAGTCCTCTTCTTGGAACACAAGGTAGAATTAAGTACAACTCGATTTTAGCTCGCCGTCAGCTTGGTTATATGTTGAAGGATAAGCCTAAAAATATTCTATTAGAGGGTTTGTTTTTTCAAGGAGGGAATGACTCTCTTGGTTTGAGGAGAAGAATGGCTCGTGATTAGACTAAGATTCATAGGGTGGATAAAGGAGAGCTTGGAAGACAAGTTTGCACTGCCTTGGAACCTTATACGCTTTGGGTGAAGAAGAGAGCTAAGGAGCTCAAAATGCCTTATCCTTTCGAGAAACATATGACTACAATGGCTGCTACGCCACTCCTTGTTTCTTCTGATGATGTGAAGACTCTTCAAGATTCTTTGACCGAGATGAAGCAAGAGAAAGATATGTGGGAAAGTAAGTTTCATGCTTCTAACAAGGAGAATACGGAATTGAAAAAATAGATGAAGGAGAAAGATGACTTGATTGAGTTGCTTAAGCGACACGTCATGAAGAGACATGCAGAGGATTTATTTTCCTCTACTACTTCATCATCATATCCTCCTACTTACGGTGTTTGGAAGGGTATTGTGGATCAGCTCGTTTTAGAGAAGACCACCTTAAAGGACAACTATGAGAGAGAGATTAAGAGACTCTGAAGGAAGTATCAGCTCGGATCGTCATCATATGCTCCTTAGGACCTAGCTTTTTCTTATTGAACATTGATCTTATGTAACTTGTACTTCCGAGTGTAACTCTTTCCAATATTCAATGAAATGAGATCTTTATTAGTATTTCAAAAAGTTTTATTTCTTTACAATGTTTGTAATTGCTTTATATCTTAAAGATCCTTGAAAACTGAATGAAACATTTGCATTTTTGCATTTGCATTCACATCATTGTGCATTGTGTTTTTTCCTTTCCCAAGTGTCTTATTTGTTTCCTTTTGGTCTTTGTTCAGCCAAGTTATCACATCATTATAATACTCGAGCTAATCTCAAGAAAAAGATGTATTAGTTGCAACAAGAGAACCGCGAGCTTCGTGAAGAGGTCTCAACTCTGAAGGGTAGTATGGAAAGACTCGCTGCTGCGATGGAAGCTATGGTGGCTGCTCAGAATTAGCCACCATCGCCTCCTTCTTCTCCTGTGCAGAGAACTGTGATTTATGAGATTGGATTAACGCCCATTTTTGTGGCCCCATTTAATGCTGCTCAATATCATATGCCTACTGTCGCTACTGCGAAAATCGGCGCCGGCTGAACAGAAGAGTCGCCACCGTGCGTTATTTATCCCAACGGAGGGAAAGGAAACACTCGAAGTAAACCTACCGCAAAGACGGGAAAGGAATGGTCATCACAACCAAATCCTGGATTCGAGAGTCGGTTACGCAAGGGGAAGGTATTAGCACCCCTCACGTCCGTCGTACTCGACGGGATCCACGCTTGTTTTTTAGTACGGATTGTTATTCTATCTACTCTACAGGTCAGGGGTTAAAAGAAAAGAAAATGACTCGGCAAAGTATCGCACTTTATGCCTACGTATTCCCGTCGGGAACGAGAAATCAGGGTCAACGTAGTTCGCCTACCTACGGGAAAGGAGGGGAAGGTTGCTCGCTAGGATATCGCCTCCTATGCCTACGTACTTTCATAGAGCATGAAAGATCAGAGAAAACGTAGTTCGGGCCACGTACGACACAAGTCTGTCTTGATTGCTTTTATCTCCTTCTGAAAAAGGGTTTTTCCGATTACTGGTCCAAGCGGACAAAAATGACGTTTTGATGAGTTCACATTCTTTTATGGAAGAAGTGTCTTTTATTGTGTTTTTCTGTTTGTTTTGAGAAAGAAGAGACAGAACTCTAACCTACGGTTGAAAAGGGAATCCAACTAACCTAATGTTATCATGCATGGATTAAGACCTAATGTCTATCATGTTCCTCTCTTGCGCAGAGAGAAACAGAGATCCTAAGGGTTACACGGAAACAGAAACAATAACATATATACAATAAAGCAGTAAAATGCATGGATGCAGCAATACAAGCGAGGCAAGGGAGTCCCACTCAACCTCGAACCTGGAAAACAACAGGCAAAAGTGAACAAAATTCACTTTCAACCTAACAGGTCAATTAGAAAGCAATACAGTCAGGGAAATTCAAACAATACAGCAAAAATAAACAACAAACAACAGTCTTCATCAACATCTGTCTTTAAGCCATCTTCAACCATCTATAAGCTTCAAGCAAGCATCAGTCTTCATCTTCAAGCCTTCAAGCAAGGTCTCTATCTTCAATCTTTCAGGGCTTTTCTTCAAGTCTCACTCTCCAAGATGAGCAGCAGTCAACAAGATGAATTGGATGTTAAGCAATCAGTTGCCTACCAAGGGTGGCCTACTGACTGTTAACATGATACAGACAGTTTTCTCTCAAAAGTTCTATCTTTTAAATACATTCACTAATCCTTCCAAAGGAAGGAGGTGGGTATTTAAAAGAGACTTTGAATCATAGAGAAATAATGGAGGCAAACAAGACCTTCCATGTTTGTGAATCAAGTTTCTATTCTAGACCTCTATCTAGCTCCTAAACCTTATAACCTTCAACAGCTGCCAGCAAGATATACTCTTCATCAACTCTGGAAACTGATCTTCATTCCTTTAGTCTTCAATGGGCTTCATCAGCAAAGTCTTCAGCTCAAACCCAAACCCCAAGCAGGCCCAATACCCCACACAATCAAACAATAACCCTAAAAAGGGCACACCACACAATCAATCAATTACAGAAAATATACTAATAGTATTAACATAATAGGGGAACTTCTAGCATTTTCTAAGGGATCTATCACTTACCCATAATATCCCTATAGTCCCATCTCCTAATTTGTCCTAAAGAAAACCCAAAAAGAAACTTGTTTTGCTATACCTATATTATATTCACAATCCTAATTGACTATCCTAATAATTTCTAACTAAACAACCTAAAATAAATCCTTAAAAAATAGTATAAAAATCAGGGGGGCACCTAATATCCATATCTAGTTATACTAAAAAGAATGGGGCAAAAATCCTAAAGGAAGCTCCTAAACTAAATTCAACAAATAGTAGCATAAACCAAAAGAATTAAAAAAAGCTATTAAATGTAAAAATATGCAAAAAATATGAAAATGAAATAAAATGACAATTTTATGTTTTTATATTTTTCTAGACAAAAAATGGAAAATGGGAAAAAAAGTCTCATTAAAAAATATGCATTTTTCAATTTGTTATGAATTTTTGAAATGAAATAAAATTTGGAGTGAATTATTAAATGGAAATGATGATGGGGTGTAGGAAGTAGTAAAATGCAATTGATTATTATGATGGGCCCAGACTGGGGGTCTGGATAGCAGTCCGCGCGTGGCCCAATGATTATTCATAAAAATCATAAAAAAACAAAAGAAAAAGAATAGCAACACGGTGCGAATAGCAGACTAATGCAGTGTAAAACGATTGGGCTTAGACAAAGGGGGTGGGGAAATCAAATTCACACGCAAAGCCCAGCTAGCTTTAAGTTAAAACGCTGCGTTTTGGCAGCTCATCCCCCTCCATTTTCGTTTTGAATGTGAGCCCTTGGATGGCTCCTTGGTCAACTATTCATTGCGCGATCCAACGGCAGATGTGTTGTCTTCAACCTTTGACACTTAGGGTTTCATAAACTCCATGAAAAACAACTCCATGCACACAACTTCATCTTCTTCTTTCTCTCTCATTTCTCCATCAAATGCCATGATCCAAGAACCAATTTTATCTAGAATTTTATGTAGAATCCAACTGTGGCAATGGTTTGCATTAAAACTCTCTCTATCATCCTACCCGAACAGTACAACATCAAGAACTCAAACTTTCTTCAATTTTCAACCATCACAAAACTCACCAATCTTTATATATAATTAATCCCTATGCCATGCTGATTAAAACCAACCAAAATTCGTGCATTATCATCCATTAAATAGTGTGTTCTACCACCATCAAGAATCAACCTCCATTAATGAAACCTCACTAATCGGTCTTAAACTCATCCAAATGAATCACCTAATGGTCTCTAATGGTTTCACAACAAGAACTAACCCTAGCCATGCCTAAATCAAAGTGTGGGAAAGATTTTGCATACCTTGACCCTTCCAATGGTAGGTGTTGAAAAGCTTCGAACCGGGCCTTGTAGATCTTCAATAATGGTCCCTAGGTGATGAATAATACTCTGCTTGCACAAGATTTGATGGAGATGGCTTGTATCTTCAGATCCAATCCCTTTTGCTCTCTTGCAACTTCACTTGAAAAGCTCCAATTCTTCAACAATGGGGGCTCACTCTAGCATGAACATGTTCAGGGAGGCTTGTAGTGATGATTTGTGGAAAAAAATGGAAGGGTAATGAAGAGAAAAATGAAGTTTCAATTCAATTTGCAAATGGAAAATTCTTGGTTCAATTTCTATTCTCTACCACCATTAACATCAACAATCACCAACCTCTCACCAATGGAGATTGTATTCAATATATAGACTGATTTAGAAGGGTCTAGAATCATCTAGATCAATCTAGTAGGAACTTGAAGTTTCATGACTTGATATTTTGCATTTCCATTCTCACCATATGAGATATCATGAAAAAATCTCTTGCAACTTGAGTAATGAACTTGATTTTCTCCTTAAGTGGTATTTTGGACAAGATACAAAGCTTATTTCCCTTATTCCTTAAGCTTTTCCTTGTTTTGGTTTGATATGCCATTATGCAAGCAAGACTTTTACAAAGCAACCCCAAACTTTAAGGCTCAAATCAAAATTGTGGCTGAACCATTGTTCTTAAAATGCCCTTGGGAGTCAAAATGACCTATCATATGCCATGGTTTGGATTTGGAACTTGGATTTTAGGATTTTCCATTTCACTTGAATTAACTTATACCTCATTTTTAGGCCATTTTTATCACTTTTTGCTATGAGCCTTTCCAACATCTCATGACCACCCTACTAGCCTTAAAACATCATTCTAAGAAACTTTTATGTTGAAGGTTTTTCCATTTGAAGCTTGGAAGTAGGAGATATGGCCATATGCTTGAAATGGCCTATAATTTCCAAATGACCAAAATGCCCTTGGCTTGCCAAAGTCATAAGTAGAGTTCCACAAATCAGATGAAGGCATACTATACCTTTCTAGAAAGATAAGATCATGAGGAACGACTTTCATGTTGGCCAGAAATCCATTTGAAAGGTCATTGAGGGGTAAAAGTTGCTTGGAAGTCAATTAACTTTCACAGACAAATTTCAGTGTCCTCAGATGACCTGTAACTTGCAAGAACCATAACTTGAGTTCTATAAATCTCCTTGATGCCTTCCACCACTCAAATTAAAGGTCTTGAGATCCTCTACAAGTTTCATGTTGGCCAAGGATCTATTTGAGACTTGCATTTTGAATTATCCTGCTGGGAAGTTTTCCCTAAATCAGGGGATTTTACACAGAAACCCTAATTCAGAAACTTCTCTTCTTTTTGATTTCTTTTGATTTCTCATTGGCACAACATCATATCCATATCCACATGTCAAATGAGGCATCCCACATATTTCAAACAGGCCTTGATGCCCTTCAATCAAGCATTTGACCTAGGGTTGACCCAGGGTTGACCCAGATGAAACCCTAGTTGACTGTCTTCAACTGCAGCTCTTGTAATCACACCAATGACTTGTCTCACTTTCAAAATTCCCCTCTAGGTCTCTCATGATGTCTATATACCCTCCATGACCTCAATTCATAGCTCACAACTTCCCTGATGATCTTCAAATACCCTCAAGATAGGAGATAGATCCACTGCTAGATCCACTGACTTCTTAGATTTCAATTTATTTCTGATGACTTGGATGTGCTTGAATTTGAATGAGAACCTCTTGATATGCTCATAGAGATAAGAATTGCATTTGGTCCCTTGTTGGATGACTTGCCCATGCTATGCTATGGAGATGAATTAATTATGTACATGACCTAATATGCAAATGCTAATGCAATTGAAACATGAAATCAGGTGAAATAGGTTGAGTAAATTTTAGGGTGCAACAGCTGCCCCTATTCAAACGTCTTGGACCCGACTGGGTGAAGAGCGAACGACCTTCATACATTCGAGGTACGAGACAATTGAATACTAAGAACTCGGAAATTTGCCAGCTGCAGAACTAAACTGCACCACTGTTTGGGGAACAAATCTGATTTCAACATTATCTTGTCAATACTGGAATGAACTTATTGTCTTCACTGGGAGAAGTACTTCTGTCAACAAAACATGACCCTGCCACTGATACAGAAGAATCACTCTGCCATCACTACGAGAAATCACTCCGCCACCACTACGGGAAAATCACTCCGCCACCATTACGGGAAAATAACTCCGCCACCATTGCGGGAAAATTTTGTCATTATTACAGAAAAATAACACCGCCATCGCTACGGGTACTAACTCTGCCAAATACAGGAAAACAACTCCGTCACCATTACGGGAAATACTCTATCAAATACAGGAAAACAACTCCGTCACCGTTACGGGAAATACTCTGCCAAATACAGGAAAACAACTTCGCCTTTACTACGGGTAATACTCCGCCATCGCTACGGGTAACTACTCTGCCAAATACAGGAAAACAACTCCGCCTTTGCTACGGGTAATACTCCGCCATCATTACGGGAAAATTTTGTCACTATTATAGAAAACATCACCGTCATCGCTACGGGTACTAATTCTGCCAAATACAGGAAAATAACTCCGTCACTGCTACGGGAAATACTCTGTCAAATACAGGAAAACAACTCCGCCTCTGCTACGGGAAATACTCTGCCATCACTACGGGTAAATACTCTGCAAAATACAGGAAAATAACTCCGTCACTGCTACGGGAAATACTCTGTCAAATACAAGAAAACAACTCCGCCTCTGCTACGGGAAATACTCCGCCATCACTACGGGTAAATACTCTGCCAAATACAGGAAAATAACTCCGCCTTTGCCACGGGTACATACTCTGCCAAATACAGGAAAATATCTCCGCCTCTGCTACGGGTAAACGCTCTGTCAAATACAGGAAAATGACTCCGCCTTTGCTACGGGTAATACTCCGCCATCACTACGGGTAAATACTCTGCCAAATACAGGAAAATAATTCCGCCTTTGCCACGGGTACATACTCTACCAAATACAGGAAAATAACTCCGCCTTTGCTACGGGTAAATACTCCGCCATCGCTACGGGTAACTACTCTGGTACAACTTTTCTGCCTATCTTTGCAGCAGCTAGCTCCATCAATCACATGGGTAACACAATAAGAGTCTAGTCTTCCAATTTTCAGTGCTGACAGGGCAGCAAATCTGAGAAGGCCTCTACTGGAGATTTTCTGAATCCACACTGCCAGACACCTATTTTAACATAGGCGGCAACTTCCAAAAATCGATTCACGAAATCTTTTGATGCTGTCACAACAACAACCTTGAAGAAATACTCCGCTGGAGGGGTAAGAGAAACTTAATCAAGCAACTCTATGGGGAATAATGCCAAAGCTGACATTATCATTACACATCTCACGCCGAGATCTTGAATGTTTGACAATGAATTTGAGCAAGAGCTCTCTCCACCTGCAAGGGAAACAACACTAGAAACAATCGGTTAACCAACCTGGTTTATGTTTCAAAATGCATATGTTTGACAATGGCGTAATGCTCCATTCGACATGGAAATGCTACGCATTTTTATTTGGTAGATGCAAATATGACACTATATGCCAATGCAGATGCAGACTCGAACTGTTGGGATACAGAAAACCGCTTCAGCAAAATAAATGCTGAAGACAACGCCAACTCTGCTGGGGGTAACCAGGCGTTACAGAATTATTCCAGCAAAATAAATGCTGGAAGAGTGAAGCCCGCTTCGCTGAGGAGTAACTGAATGCGCCAATCATGATTGGACTTCTGCTGGAGAGTGAACGGGTATCACACGGTATTCCGACAAAATAAATGCCAGGACACACAGCCAACTCTGCCAGGGAGAGTCTTTTTAATCTTTGAGTTCCACTGGGAGGAAAGAAAACACTTGCTGGAAAGAGAACTCTGCTGAGGAAGAAACGACTCTCTTGGGGAAAATCAGCTGACTCCGTTGGGGAGAGAATAAATGACCCTACTGGGAAGGGTAGACTGCCTGAGTACAGCTCACGAGTTGGAAATATTAATCTTCTGAGGCTAAACCACTCTGCTCGGGATGGGGGAATCCTCTTCGGGGGACCCCACACTGTCTGAATACAACCTTTGATCTTGGAATCGTCAATTCCGCTGAGGGTGAACGCCCTTGCTGGAGAATGTCCTTCGGATAAGCTGCGACTAGCTGGGGAATTTGATCCTTCTTCAGTAAGGAACATTGTCATCTCAGAAGCGCGACCTGCGCGGGGATCGAGTCTTTCCGTTACGAGCCTCTGGTTAGTACTGTAATCTTTTGATCGTCCACTTCATGTGGTCAAGAACCCTGCAACACCACAAACGAGACAAGACAAGTCTATGCAACCAAATCTATTCAGGTTAGTGTTAGTGACGTTATTTTCAGTTAATACAATTGCTAGTTTTATTAAACCTTGGCGTTTGTCATGTACAAAACAGTAAAGAACCAGCATCAAATACTGAATAACATGTTTTATTGATTGGGCCCCTAAATGGGCGGAGTTTTGTACACGGGATGTAACTCCTGAAAAGAGGAAGCTACGCACAACAAATATACAAGTATGCACAAGAAGCATAAATATAATGACAACTCAAATTTGTACACATGTCGGCAACGGGACGCAGACGAACATCATGAGCTGATCCTCCTATGACTCGCCTGACTCTAGTGCTTCCCCGGTATTCACACTTCCGAAGAGATTGTATCTGATAATCGACCCCTCAGGTATATTCTCCCGCACCAAAGCTCACTGCGGTATCGAATTCGGACCGCAGTCATTTGCTTTTCAAATCCCTAACTTTTGCGTGAACCGCCCTTTACGGGTTTTCAGTTCACCGGGATACCCTTTTTTGCCGAAGCCGCCCAGTGTAGGTTTTCAACTTCGCGGGTGTACATTTTTTCGATTTTATCCCTAATTTTTGCCCGAACCTTTCATTATGTTTTTGGTTCGCCAGGATGCCCCATTTTTGCCTGGACTCTCTTTTTTCTGTCCAGCGGGTCACTTTCAAGCAAAGTATTTTTTAACTGCGTCCGAATTCACAGGCAACGTAAAGTCTTCACCGTCCATGGTGGACAACAACAAAGCTCCTCCTGAAAAGACTTTTCTGACAACGTATGGCCCTTCATAGTTGGGGGTCCACTTGCCCCTGTGATCTGCCTGTGGCGGGAGAATCCTCTTTAGCACCAAGTCGCCCGTCTGAAAGCTCCGAGGATGTATCTTCTTATCATATGCTTTCTTCATTCGGCTCTGGTACAACCGACCATATGCTAGAGAAGCTAGCCTCTTCTCATCCATTAAACTCAGCTGGTTCAACCTGTCTTTCACCCATTCTGCCTCGTCTAGTTGGATATCTCGTAATACCCTCAGGGAGGGAATCTCCACTTCCAATGGTAACACTGCTTCCATTCCATATACCAACGAGAACGGGGTTGCCCCGGTTGATGTGCGTACTGTCGTACGATAACCGTGCAAAGCGAAAGGTAGCATCTCATGCCAATCCTTATAGGTCACCACCATCTTCTGAACGATCTTCTTTATATTCTTATTAGCCGCTTCAACAGCGCCATTCATCTTGGGTCGATAAGGGGAGGAGTTGTGATGCTCGATCTTAAAATTCTGACACAGCTCCTTCATCATTTTGTTATTCAGGTTTGAACCGTTGTCAGTAATTATTCGCTCGGGGATTCCATATCTGCAAATGATATCTCTCTTGATGAACCTGGCTACCACCTGCTTGGTCACATTTGCATAGGATGCCGCTTCTACCCACATGGTAAAGTAATCGATTGCTACCAGAATGAATCGGTGTCCATTAGATGCCGTCGGTTCGATCTTTCCAATCATGTCGATTCCCCACATTGAGAACGGCCACGGTGACGACATCACGTTCAGAGGACTCGGAGGCACATGGATCTTATCTGCATAAATCTGGCACTTATGACACCTCTTCGCAAACTTGAAACAATCAGTTTCCATAGTTAGCCAATAGTAACCTGCCCGCAGCAGCTTCCTCGTCATAGCATGCCCACCAGCATGCGTACCAAATGTACCCTCATGTATTTCCTCCATGAGCAGCTTCACCTCTTTCTCATCTACACAACGTAGCAGCACCAAGTCGTGATTTCTCTTGTATAAGACACCGTCCGGATTTAAATAGAAATTACCCGCCAATCTCCTGAGAGTCTTCTGATCGTGACTGGATGCCCTAGCCGGATACTCTTTGCTTTTCAGGAAATTAAGGATATCAAAATACCAAGGTTTATGATCAGATGCTTCGTCAATGGCAAATACGAAGGCGGGTCTGTCAAGCCGAGAGATAACAATTCTGGGAGCCTCATTCCAGAAGTTGACTTTATACATGGAAGACAAAGTGGCCAGGGCGTCAGCCATCTGATTCTCTGCTCGCGGTACATGATGCAACTCAACCTTGTCAAAGAAAGGCAACAATCTCCTTGCGTAATTCATGTATGGTATCAAATTGGGCTGACGTGTCTCCCATTCTCCTTTTATTTGATTCACCACCAGAGCTGAGTCTCCGTATACATCCAGATTTTTGATTCGCAAATCAATGGCTTCTTCAAGCCCCATGATGCAAGCTTCATATTCGGCTTCATTATTGGTAACTGGAAAGGTCAATTGAGCAGTAAACGGGATGTGCGACCCGTGTGGAGTAGTGATGATTGCCCCTATTCCGCTACCGTAGGCGTTTACAGCTCCGTCAAAGATCAACTTCCATTTCGAACCCAATTCTGGTCCTTCGTCTGGCAACGGTTCTTCACAATCTTTCATCTTTAGGTACATGATATCCTCATCAGGAAAATCAAACCTCATCGATTGGTAGTCCTCAATAGGCTGCTCTGCCAAGTATTTCGATAATACACTCCCCTTTATAGCCTTCTGTGAGACATACTGGATGTCGTATTCAGTTAAAACCATCTACCAACGGGCAATTCTCCCCGATAATTCCTGCTTTTTGAATACATATTTGATAGGATCCATCTTCGAGATGAGCATGGTTGTATGATTCAGCATGTATTGCCTCAAACGCTTGGCGGCCCAGGCTAACGCGCAACAAGTCTTTTCGAGCATTGAATATCGAGATTCACATTCAGTAAACTTCTTACTCAAGTAGTATATTGCATGCTCTTTTCTTCCTGTCTCGTCATGTTGACCGAGAACACAACCCATACTTCCCTCAAGAACTGTCAAATACATAATCAAGGGTCTCCCTGCCACTGGGGGTATCAAAATAGGAGGCTCCTGCAAATACTGCTTTATTCTATCAAACGCCTTTTGACAATTTTCATTCCATGTTACAGCCTGGTCTTTTTTCAACAGCTTGAATAACGGCTCACACGTAGCTGTCAGGTGAGATATGAACCGAGCGATGTAGTTCAACCTCCCTAAAAACCCGCATACTTCTTTTTCTGTTTTAGGCGTCGACATCTCTTGTATTGCTTTTATTTTTGCAGGATCAACCTCTATTCCTTTTTCGCTCACGATAAACCCCAGCAGTTTACCCGATCTCACCCCGAAGGTGCACTTGTTAGGGTTCAGTCTCAGCCTGAACTTCCTAAGCCTTTTGAATAACTTCAGCAGATTCACCAAATGTTCTTCCTCCGTCTGGGATTTAGCAATCATATCATCGACATAAACTTCGATCTCTTTATGCATCATATCATGAAAAAGAGTCGTCATTGCATGCTGATACGTTGCCCCAGCATTCTTTAATCCGAAGGGCATCACTTTGTAACAAAATGTTCCCCAAGGCGTTATGAAAGTAGTCTTCTCCATGTCTTCTGGCGCCATTTTAATCTGATTATAGCCCGAGAAGCCATCCATGAAGGAGAATACGGAGAATTGAGCAGTGTTGTCAACCAGCACATCGATGTGAGGAAGCGGGAAATCATCTTTCGGGCTCGCTTTGTTCAAATCACGGTAATCTACGCACATTCTCACTTTACTGTCTTTCTTTGGCACTGGCACAATATTAGCGACCCATGAGGGATATTTTGTAACAGCTAGGAAACCAGCATCCCACTGCTTTTGAACCTCCTCCTTAATTTTCACTGCCATATCAGGTCTAGTTCTGCGAAGCTTCTGCTTAACCGGCAGGCATTCTTCTTTCAGCGGCAGACGGTGCACAACCATATCCGTATCCAGCCCAGGCATGTCTTCATATGACCAAGCGAACACATCACTGTACTCTCTGAGCATTTCAACCAGTCTTCGCCTGACGTCGCTCTGCAGCGCGGCTCCTATACGGATGTTCTTTTCAATCCCTTCCGACCCCAAGTTAATAATTTCAATGACCTCCTCATGAGGCAGAATGACTCGCTCTTCTTGCTTCACCAACCAAGACAACTCTTCGGGAACGTCGCCATCTTCAACAATCTCTTCTTCGGCCTGAAATACCGGGTGCTCAAAGTCGAAATGAGTCATAGGCGGTTCGATGATGTCATCTGAGAATATTATCCTGCAACAGGAATGGTTAAATGCTTCAAAATATGCATAAAGCGAATAACCACGTTGCCATTTTATTGTAAAACACAAAAACAGGAAAAACAGAGATCACAATATTTGTACATGAAAAAACGTCTTTTATTTAATGATTAAACAATGCAATGTACATAACAGCACGACCCTAAGCAAAATCACGATGCCCCGGGTAAGACACCGGATTGTTCAACAATTAAGAAAACAAAGTATTACTGTTTGTGAGTCACAAGAACAATCTCCTGAATAGACCAATTGCATAATCCTTGTCCTGGCACGCTCGGCTGAATCCAGGCGTCCATGTCACAGTCACTGTCTCCTCCTTCAGAATTTGAAACAGCGTTGATGGCCTCGTGATACACTCCACTAGCTGTGATTGTTATCGGTCCTTGGAAACGGGGTGCCCCTACAGCAGGCGTTGATGACGACGGTTGATATCCCAGCCCAAATCTGTCCATCTTCACGGGAATATCCAGAATCTTGCCCCAGCCCTTTGCCTCACCAGTCTCCACTAGAGCCTGAGCTTCCTTGTATGACGAGACGACCACCTCTGACGCTTTACTCGGCCCTGGAACTTCGTCTTTGATGCGCAACCCTTCAAAGGCTTGACAGGGTGTTTCATGAATCTCGCCGTCGACTTCTACATACTTGAATGATGACAGATGGCTAACCAATATATCTTCTTCTCCACAGACCGTGACCACACTGTCCCCTACCATGTATTTCAGCTTTTGGTGCAAGGTAGATGTGACTGCCCCAGCACCATGGATCCAAGGTCGTCCGAGAAGGCAGCTGTATGCTGGCTGGATGTCCATAATGTAAAATTCAGTTTCGAAAACCTCCGGCCCCACCTGTAGAGGTAACGTTATGGATCCAAAGACTGTTCTTCGTGTACCATCAAATGCCCTGACCACCAAGTCACTAGGCGTACAAATGATTCCCCTGACGTCCAATTTCATCATTGCTTTCTTTGGCAGCACATTCAAGGAAGATCTGGTATCTACCAGTACATGAGACATGACTGAGCCGCTACACTCAACTGAGACGTGCAACGCCATGTTATGCTCTCTCCCTTTCGGGGTCAAATCAAAGTCTGTAAATCCCAAGCTATGACCTGCGTTCACATGTGCCAACACACCTTCTAACTGATTCACAGAAACATCTTGGGGTACGAAAGACGTATCCAGAACTTTCAACAACGCATTTCTATGAGCTTCGGAACATAATAGCAACGACAGTATGGATATCTTTGATGGCGTCTGTTGAAGGTGCTCAACAATCTTATAATCACTCTTACGAATAAGGCGGATAAACTCTTCCACATCCTTCAACGACGTTTCTTTTCGTTCTTCTGCATAGGGACATCATCATTCATCTTTCCTTTTCCTTTCGCCAGCCGTTCAGCCTCTACCTCAGGCGATATAAAAATTCTCCCACTTCTCGTCATCCCTCCAGTACCGACGACATTGTCTACAACCTCAACTGGCTGTTTATTAATATCAATTTTCACCCCATCACAGTATGCTTCCAACCCATAGGTCCAGGGTACTGCCTTAGTGCTCTCATAAGGGATTGGTCCTGCCTTGGTGATAGTGATTGGCGGTCGCCTGGCTGGCGCCGTTATAGTTATTGTTTTTCGGGGAATTGTCACGGTAGCTACATCACTTTGCTCATCCGCTGATAACTCTGCAGGTTCTTCAACTGCCGTTCTGTCGAATTGTAATGTGCCTCCGTCTATTAAGGTCTGAATACCCCTCTTCAATTCAGCACAACCCCCAGCTTGGGTCCAACACTCTAAACAAAACTCATCGCAGCCCGGATACACACCTCCTTTCAATAATCTGCTCTTTATCTCACACAACGGTGTCTTTAGGTCATCAACATTCATGATCAAGTTCAGACCCTCCTCAGTTAAAATAGCATTTGCCCCATGATTGGGCATGGGCTTTTGTACTATGTTCGGACCTGCCTGTCCAAAATTGATAGCCTTACTATCCAATAGATCCTGTACCACATGCTTGAACGCGTGGCAACTCTCTACGTCATGGCTAGGGGCCCCGGAGTGGAATTCACAGTGCTTGTTCGCGTCAAAGCCGTACGGAGGAGTGCCCGTTACTGGCGCCATAGTCCTCTTTTCCACCAATTTCAAACCCAGTAACGTCTGTAGCAATTCTGCATACGTTGAAGGAGGCGTTTCAAACACCCTCCTTGGTCTGCCCCCCTGGATTCTGCGCTGGGCAGGATGTACCCCCTGTTGTGGCTGCTGTTGTTGTTGTTGTTGTATTGGTTGTTGCTGAAATGGAATGGTGACACTTGCCACCTGCTGCAGCTGATTGTACTGGTTTCGACCTCTGCCCCGGCCTCGGCCTCGGCCCCCGAACACTACACTTGCATCACCTTGACGGCGCCCACCGAAAGCCCTTCTATTACTGCCAGCTGAAGTGGATTCCTCAGCTTGGAATCTTCCCAGTTTAATATTGCTTTCAATTTTCTCTCCCATCAGGATTAAGTCCGAGAAACTGCCCAAAGAAGTATGAAACAACTTGTCATAAAACATGCCGGTAAATGTTCCGATGAACATATCATTCATTTCTTTGTCATCCAAAGGAGGATGAACTCGAGCAGCCATGTCGCGCCATCTCTGCGCGTATTCTTTGAAGCTCTCATCCTTCTTCTGGGACAACCCCTGCAATTGGACCCGGTTGGGTGCCAAGTCATTGTTGTACTTATAATGAGCCACAAACGCTTCAGCCAGCTGCTTCCAAGTCTTTATCTGAGTTGGTTCCAACCCCATGTACCATTCAAGGGAAGGACCAGACAAGCTATCTTGAAAAAAATGCATCAGCATCCTTTCATCGTTTGAATACGCCGACATCCTTCTATAATATGACCGCACGTGCACCTTTGGACAGGTGTCCCCTTTATATTTGTCGAATGTGGGAGCTTTGAATTTTAGTGGTACCCTCAGGCCAGGCACCAAACCCATTGTGGTCATATCTAAGCCAACAACACTTTGATTCACGACCCCTCTCATCTGCTCCTCGAGCATCTTGATTCTCTGAGAATCATCCATAGGACCTTCAAAACCTCCCCCGGAGAAAGCATCCTCTTGCTGATCTTCTAGCCAATGACCGTTCCCATTGCCGTATCCATCATATCCGTTGTTACGGCCAAATCTAGTCTGATTCATTACAGGGCCCCGCCCCCTGTTACCATACCCCGGAGCGACTCCTGCAGGTCCAAAAGACATCATCCCGGCACCATTTCCATTACCTAATCTGCCATAACCCTGATTAGTCATACCAAATCCATCTTGTCCGAAGCTCTGAGCGTTGAAGCCGTACTTCCCAGCATGATCAAACCCCTGGTCATTAAAGTCGAATCCATTATTATCGAAGCCATTACCCCCCATATTATCACCACCCAGGTTGACATCTCCGAACCCGACGTTGTTGACGACAGTCTCGTAACCGATTCCCGTGTTACCGTTCCCGGCGGCAGCGCCGTTGTTCACATTGACAGCAGGTATGTTCACCACAGGTGGAGCTACCGGTGTAGGAGTACCATCCCCGTGAATAGTGTCGACTCACACAGAATTATGGTCTTCATTTCTGTGCCCATCATTTCTCATCAGCAAGGGCTGCACTAAAGCTTGCAAGTTCTCCTGGCCTTTCACAATGGTCTCCATTGTCTGCATGAATAGCGCCAACTTCTCACGCATGTCCTGCATTTCATTCTGCATCTGATCCATAACTCTTCTGCAGTTGGTGCGAGTGGAGTATTGGTGCGGGCGTTGACTTTCAATCCTGAAAAGACCTGTACGGTGCAGGAAATGAGATACATTTCAATAATCACCTGTAATGCAATATGAATGTGAATGCAATGCAATATGTGTCTGTGCATTAGGGAATATCATTCCCCGATTCTAGTGCGAATGTGTCAGTGCGGTGATAGCAATACGAAGTTCGGAGCCGAATCATAGAAAACACCTCATATATTGCAGAGAAATCCATCAAGCCAGGAATACAATATCAATGAGTGTACAATAAGAAGGCATGACCTCAACCAACAATCCTGGTGATGGTCAGCACAAACGCAAATAAAGCATACACATTAATACATGAAACGGTCAAGTGCTCCCATAGGCCTGGTACTCTTCTAATAACCTCTTAGTCTATGGATGACTTGGTCGGGTAAGCAGACCCTCAACAAGTAGATCTCTTCGCTTGAGAACACGTCGTAAATCACCAGCAGATTCCTCCCATGCCCCTTCTCTGAAGCGATCCTCTAGCTTCCGTTTCTGAGACACAGCCTCTTTCTTTCCTTCGATGGCCTTGTTCAATGCGTTCTGAAGACTATATCTGGCCATTACCTCCTCTTCATACTTTTTAGTGCTAGCCTTCAACTGCTCTTCGAGTTCAGAAATTTTCTGCTTCAATTTATCTTCCCTCTTTTTATTGTTGGTTAGCATAGCATTCCACGTCTTGTTACAAGAAGAGATTTCCTGGTGAGCGGCATCGAGTGCTTTCTTTTTGGACTCCAACATATCATGAGAGCTTCTGAATTCTTTCCCCAGGCGTTCCCGCTTCTTTTTCTCTTCGGTCAGTTCAGCACCTAGCCTGTTTACTAATTCAATCTGCTGTTGAAAAGAATGCACAACCTTATTCTTCTCACTACGCATCTGAGCCAGTTCCTTTTCTAACTGTTCATTGGCCGACAGCAAGGCTTCCTTCTCTTTTACAACTCGCTCGTAGACCTCCATAGCAACGGTGGTTGGTTCCTCTACTGGAACATGAACATGAACCGGTGCAGCTGGAAATAGCATCAGCAACTGTTTTTCCCTCTCTTGGATCCAAACTTTGTATGGTACATAAACCTGACAATCATTCTTCCCCAACAGTGGTTTCCCTCTTCTGTTGATACGCATCCAAGCGTGCTGAAGCTTGGCTAGTAACTCTCCATTCAAATCACCGGTGAAGTACAGAGATTCCTGTACTTCTTCCTCCCTAGGTGGGTTCTTCAACGCGTATCCAAACTGGCGAACGAACATAGATGGGTTATAATTGATGCACCCTTTTCTTCCTATCAAAGGAACATTAGGATATCCGGCACAGCTGAAAGTAAGCTCAGACCCCAGCAAGTCTCGGTCAAACCACTCAATGTCTTCAGAAGATAGCCTCATCAGGCGCTCTGGCCAGTCAGCTGTGGTTGCACTATCTACAAAAGGTCCCTTCAGGGGGAGATGGCTCTTAAACCACATGTTCAACAGCGGCGCACAACAGTAAACAGTCTTTCCTCTCCTATTTTCATTTTTGTAGTGCAATGAATGATAGAGATCTCCAATCAAAGTGGGTACTGGGTTGCCAGCAGCAAACAGATGAAAGGCGTCCAAGTCCACAAAATTGGGTAAATTGGGAAACAACACTATTCCGTAGATGCACAGAGCCAGGATAGCATTATAGACTATCTAGCACCCGCTCTTGGCGTATTCTTGAGCTTTACCAACCAGAAAATCGAGGGAGAAACCTGGAACCCCGAGCTAAGAAGTCATTAATAGTTCAGAAGCGTTCATGTGCAAGGCCTTAGCTAAGTCCTCCAGCTTGGGCTTAGTGTTACAATGGATGAAAGGAACCTTATTTTGCACCGGCAGCTCGATAAACTCTGCGTATTCTTCCATGGTAGGCCCCAAAATAAAGTCAACAAATATGAAACATCTTAAGGCAGGGTCATAGAATTGCATCAAGGTGTACAGCCCATTCATCTCAACAGCAGTTGGCTTGCAGACCAGTCTCAACAATCTTCCATAACTCATCCTGAAACTTCTCCTAACCTCCTCATCAGCAAGGGACATCAGACCAAGTAGGGGAGTAATGTCAGGTGTAGGTAACTTGTACGCAACTGTCTTTCTCAAACCAGCCATGATCAATAAGCAGAAGTCCGGACACTAGAATCAGGGAATATGCAAATGCACCTGCAGCACAGACACACGTTAATGAAATGCACATGATAATGGTTATGCGAACGATGCAATGCAAATAGATGCAACAAGGACCAAATGCAATGGCTGAGAAGCCTGAACCACATCATAAGTCTCAGATAGACCCTCCAGAATTCCTCAAACCCTGGTCTTAGACAGACCCAATATGAAGCTTCAACTCTGGTCTCTGATAGACCCCATAACATAACTCCAACTGGTCTCTGATAGACCCCTCAACTGTCCATAAATACCCTGAATCTCAAATCAAGAAACAAACCGGTATCTGAAGGTCTAGTTACCTGCATAGCCCCAAACCCTCTCACAGGTAGGTGTCCTAGTAACTGACAATGGTATGGCATCCTATGCGGTCGTCGGCGTCACAGACTTTCAGGGTTGATGATACGATTCCCAGAAGGAGTGGAATCATCAAGTCCTGAAGAGGCCTCACTTAGCCAACTTCCAAATGATCGGTTCCCGGAGTCGACAATCCAACTAACCAACAACCCCTTCGACCCAAAGGGTAGAAAAAGAAGTCAACTAGAAGAACCTCGTCCGAGTGTGGATTTTGCGGGACACTAATGCAAGCAAAGCCGGCACGCGCCCACTACTTTCCACTCTAATTCTAAGTGCACTCAAGCCCAAGTCCGACTTATCTCTCAATCATACAACACCCGTCACAACCCCAATACAACAATAATAACAATAATATAATGCTGAAAGTAAATGACAGAAAAAGTAAATACATACAAAATCCTCGACGGGAAAACAAGCGTTAGGATTGACTCGCTTAAGGGACATTGGATCCCAAATGTATAAGGAACTGTCGCAGTCCTTAGCAGCCAGGGGACGTTGGATCCCCAGTAGAGTCGCCAGCTGTCACTACTGCGAAAATCGGCGCCGGCTGAACAAAAGAGTCGCCACCGTGCGTTATTTATCCCAACGGAGGGAAAGGAAACGCTCGAAGTAAACCTACCGCAAAGACGGGAAAGGAATGGTCATCACAACCAAATCCTGGATTCGGGAGTCGGTTAAGCAAGGGGAAGGTATTAGCACCCCTCACGTCCGTCGTACTCGACGGGATCCACGCTTGTTTTCTAGTACGGATTGTTATTCTATCTACTCTACAGCTCAGGGGTTAAAAGAAAAGAAAATGACTCGGCAAAGTATCGCACTTTATGCCTACGTATTCCCGTCTGGAACGAGAAATCAGAGTCAACGTAGTTCGCCTACCTACGGGAAAGGAGGGGAAGGTTGCTCGCTAGGATATCGCCTCTTATGCCTACGTACTTTCATACAACATGAAAGATCAGAGCAAACGTAGTTCGGGCCACGTACGACACAAGTCTGTCTTGATTGCTTTTATCTCCTTCTAAAAAAGGGTTTTTCCGATTACTGGTCCAAGCGGACAAAAATGACGTTTTGATGAGTTCACATTCTTTTACGGAAGAAGTGTCTTTTATTGTGTTTGAAATATTTATTGTGTTTTTCTATTTGTTTTGAGAAAGAAGAGACAGAACTCTAACCTACGGTTGAAAAGGGAATCCAACTAACCTAATGTTATCATGCATGGGTTAATACCTAATGTCTATCATGTTCCTCTCTTGCGCAGAGAGAAACAGAGATCCTAAGGGATACACGGAAACAAAAACAATAGCATATATACAATAAAGCAGTAAAATGCATGGATGCAGCAATACAAGCGAGGCAAGAGAGTCCCACTCAACCTCGAACCTGGAAAACAACAGGCAAAAGTGAACAAAATTCACTTTCAACCTAACAGGTCAATTAGCAAGCAATACAGTCAGGGAAATTCAAACAATACAGCAAAAATAAACAGCAAACAGCAGTCTTCATCAACATCTGTCTTCAAGCCATCTTCAACCATCTACAAGCTTCAAGCAAGCATCAGTCTTCATCTTCAAGCCTTCAAGCAAGGTCTCTATCTTCAATCTTTCAGGGCTTTTCTTCAAGTCTCACTCTCCAAGATGAGCAGCAGTCAACAAGATGAATTGGATGTTAAGCAATTAGTTTCCTACCAAGGGTGGCCTACTGACTGTTAACATGATACAGACAGTTTTCTCTCAAAAGTTCTATCTTTTAAATACATTCACTAATCCTTCCAAATGAAGGAGGTGGGTATTTAAAAGAGACTTTGAATCATAGAGAAAGAATGGAGGCAAACAAGACCTTCCATGTTTGTGAATCAAGTTTCTATTCTAGAGCTCTACCTAGCTCCTAAACCTTATAACCTTCAACAGCTGCCAGCAAGATATACTCTTCATCAACTCTGGAAACTGATCTTCATTCCTTTAGTCTTCAATGGGCTTCATCAGCAAAGTCTTCAGCTCAAACCCAAACCCCAAGCAGGCCCAATACCCCACACAATCAAACAATAACCCTAAAAAGGGCACACCACACAATCAATCAATTACAGAAAATATACTAATAGTATTAACATAATAGGGGAACTTCTAGCATTTTCTAAGGGATCTATCACTTATCCATAATATCCCTATAGTCCCATCTCCTAATTTGTCCTAAAGAAAACCCAAAAAGAAACTTGTTTTGCTATACCTATATTATATTCACAATCCTAATTGACTATCCTAATAATTTCTAACTAAACTACCTAAAATAAATCCTAAAAAAAATAGTATAAAACTCAGGGGGGCACCTAATATCCATATCTAGTTATACTAAAAAGAATGGGGCAAAAATCCTAAAGGAAGCTCCTAAACTAAATTTAACAAATAGTAGCATAAACCAAAAGAATTAAAAAAAGCTATTAGATGTAAAAATATGCAAAAAATATGAAAATGAAATAAAATGATAATTTTATGTTTTTATATTTTTCTAGACAAAAAATGGAAAATGGGAAAAAAAGTCTCATTAAAAAATATGCATTTTTCAATTTGTTATGAATTTTTGAAATGAAATAAAATTTGGAGTGAATTATTAAATGGAAATGATGATGGGGTGTAGGAAGTAGTAAAATGCAATTGATTATTATGATGGGCCCAGACTGGGGGTCTGGATAGCAGTCCGCGTGTGGCCCAATGATTATTTAGAAAAATCATAAAAAAACAAAAGAAAAAGAATAGCAACACGGTGCGAATAGCAGACTAATGCAGTGTAAAACGATTGGGCTTGGACAAAGGGGGTGGGGAAATCAAATTCACACGCAAAGCCCAGCTAGCTTTAAGTTAAAACGCTGTGTTTTGGCAGCTCATCCCCCTCCATTTTCGTTTTTAATGTGAGCCCTTGGATGGCTCCTTGGTCAACTATTCATTACGCGAACCAACGGCAGATGTGTTGTCTTCAACCTTTGACACTTAGGGTTTCATAAACTCCATGAAAAACAACTCCAAGCACACAATTTTATCTTCTTCTTTCTATCTCATTTCTCCATCAAATGCCATGATCCAAGAACCAATTTTATCTAGAATTTTATGTAGAATCCAACTGTGGCAATGGTTTGCATTAAAACTCTCTCTATCATCCTACCCGAACAGTACAACATCAAGAACTCAAACTTTCTTCAATTTTCAACCATCACAAAACTCACCAATCTTTATATATAATTAATCCCTATGCCATGCTGATTAAAACCAACCAAAATTCGTGCATTATCATCCATTAAATAGTGTGTTCTACCTCCATTAAGAATCAACCTCCATTAATGAAACCTCACTGATTGGTCTTAAACTCATCCAAATGAATCACCTAATGGTATCTAATGGTTTCACAACAAGAACTAACCCTAGCCATGCCTAAATCAAAGTGTGGGAAAGATTTTGCATACCTTGACCCTTGCAATGGTAGGTGTTGAAAAGCTTCGAACCAGGCCTTGTAGATCTTCAATAATGGTCCCTAGGTGATGAATAATACTCTGCTTGCACAAGATTTGATGGAGATGGCTTGTATCTTCAGATCCAATCCCTTTTGCTCTCTTGCAACTTCACTTGAAAAGCTCCAATTCTTCAACAATGGGGGGCTCACTCTAGCATGAACATGTTCAGGGAGGCTTGTAGTGATGATTTGTGGAAAAAAATGGAAGGGTAATGAAGAGAAAAATGAAGTTTCAATTCAATTTGCAAATGGAAAATTCTTGGTTCAATTTCTATTCTCTACCACCATTAATATCAACAATCACCAACCTCTCACCAATGGAGATTGTATTCAATATATAGACTGATTTAGAAGGGTCTAGAATCATCTAGATCAATCTAGTAGGAACTTGAAGTTTCATGACTTGATATTTTGCATTTCCATTCTCACCATATGAGATATCATGACAAATTCCCTTGCAACTTGAGTAATGAACTTGATTTTCTCCTTAAGTGGTATTTTGGACAAGATACAAAGCTTATTTCCCTTATTCCTTAAGCGTTTCCTTGTTTTGGTTTGATATGCCATTATGCAAGCAAGACTTTTACAAAGCAACCCCACAATTTAAGCCTCAAATCAAAATTGTGGCTGAACCATTGTTCTTAAAATGCCCTTGGGAGTCAAAATGACTTATCATATGCCATGGTTTGGATTTGGAACTTGGATTTTAGGATTTTCCATTTCACTTGAATTAACTTATACCTCATTTTTAGGCCATTTTTATCACTTTTTGCTATGAGCCTTTCCAACATCTCATGACCACCCTACTAGACTTAAAACATCATTATAAGCAACTTTGATGTTGAAGGTTTTTCCATTTGAAGCTTGGAAGTAGGAGATATGGCCATATGCTTGAAATGGCCTATAATTTCCAAATGACCAAAATGCCCTTGGCTTGCCAAAGTCATAAGTAGAGTTCCACAAATCAGATGAAGGCATACTATACCTTTCTAGAAAGCTAAGATCATGAGGAACGACTTTCATGTTGGACATAAATCCATTTGAAAGCTCCTTGAGGGGTAAAAGTTGCTTGGAAGTCAATTAACTTTCACAGACAAATTTCAGTGTCCTCAGATGACCTGTAACTTGCAAGAACCATAACTTGAGTTCTATAAATCTCCTTGATGCCTTCCACCACTAAAATTAAAGGTATTTAGATCCTCTAAAAGTTTCATGTTGGCCAAGGATCCATTTGAGACTTGCATTTTGAATTATCCTGCTGGGAAGTTTGCCCTAAATCAGGGGATTTTACACAGAAACCCTAATTCAGAAACTTCTCTTCTTTTTGATTTCTTTTGATTTCTCATTGGCACAACACCACATCCATATCCACATGTCAAATGAGGCATCCCACATCTTTCAAACAGGCCTTGATGCCCTTCAATCAAGCATTTGACCTAGGGTTGACCTAGGGTTGACCCAGATGAAACCCTAGTTGACTGTCTTCAACTGCAGCTCTTGTAATCACATCAATGACTTGTCTCACTTTCAAAATGCCCCTCTAGGTCTCTCATGATGTCTATATACCCTCCATGACCTTAATTCATAGCTCACAACTTCCCTGATGATCTTCAAATACCCTTAAGATAGGAGATAGATCCACTGCTAGATCCACTGACTTCTTAGATTTCAATTTCTTTCTGATGACTTGGATGTGCTTGAATTTGAATGAGAACCTCTTGATATGCTCATAGAGATAAGAATTGCATTTGGTCCCTTGTTGGATGACTTGCCCATGCAATGCTATGCAGATGAATTAATTATGTACATGACCTAATATGCAAATGCTAATGCAATTGAAACATGAAATCAGGTGAAATAGGTTGAGCAAATTTTAGGGTGCAACACCTACTGGTTTCCCTTGGGGAATGCCTCTCAATTTTGTGTCAGAGGGATATCAACCTCCTACTTCTGAAGGTCAAAGAATTCCTACTGTTATGACTGTACACCTTCTGTGGTTAATATTGTTCCTAATTCTTAGATTAATATTGTTCCTAATGCTGAGATTCCAATTGTTCCTACTGATGTACTTGTGCCACCGCCCGTGGGTCACACTACGCCTTATGCTGAAGAGAAAATTTTACACACTACTCCGAGCAAGAGTTTGGTTTCTATTGATCATATGGATGATTTTCAAGATCGGTTTGCTGAGATGTAGAAAGAAATCAGGGCTTTGAGAGGAAAAGAGTTATTTGGGAAGAATGTTCATGAGCTTTGTCTTATTCCTAATGTGAAGATTCCTGCCAAGTTCAAGGTTCCAGATTTTGAGAAATACAAAGGGAAGACTTGTTCACAAAGCCATTTGGCCATGTATTCCAAAAAGATTTCCACCCATACTGGCAACCATCAATTGTTGATTCATTATTTCCAAGATAGTCTTACCGGTGATGCACTGAAGTGGTATATGGGACTTAGTAGTTCCTAAATCAAGACATTCAATGATCTCGAGAAGCTTTTGTCTGTCAGTATAAATATAATATGGATATGGCGCTGGACCATAATCAAATTCGTGTGATGTCTCAGAAAGAGAAAGAAACTTTTAAAGAGTACGCACAGAGATGGCGCGAGATTTCAGCTCAGATAAGCCCTCCGCTTAAAGAGAAAGAGATGACCAAGATCTTCCTGAAGACTTTGGGTTCATTTTACTATGGAATGATGGTTGTGAGTGCTCCTAGTGATTTCACAGAAATTGTTAATATGGGAATGAGATTAGAGGAAGTTGTCCATGAAGGATGTCTGACAAAAGAAGGTAGTTCTGGAAGTGCGAAGAAATTTGGTTCTGGTTTTTCTAAGAAAAAGGACGGGGAAACCTATGCCATCTCTCAAGAGAGGTCTAGAAGACACAAAGTTATGAACAATAATGGTAGTCATCGTCGGCAACAAATAACATTTGTTACACCTGTCATCAGTGTCGCTCCTGTTGCTCAAGCTACTTCAAGTTATCAACCACGTTTCCAATTGAAAACACAACAAAATAATCAACAAGGTCGTGTGCAGAGGAAAGTGCAATTTGATCCCACTCCAATGTTGTATACTGAATTATTTCTGGTTTTGATAAAGAAGAGTTTGGTTTAGACTTGTGATCCTCTGGATATTCCTACTGATATTTGTTGATGCGGTAAAGCAGCAAGCAAAAAATATTAAGTAACCCAGTTTTGTCGTCTCCACAGGGATTAGTGCAACTTGAACGCCGTTCAATGGTTTCCATATTTCCAAGCTTCTTGTTCAAAAGGTTTGGTTAAAGAGGTTCAAAGAACCATAAATAAAAACAGAAAATATAAAATAAATACTGAAATATTAACGGAGCCTTGTTGGGATTGGATTTCATCAATTGATAACATGTGCATTCTTCTGATCAAATTAAACACCGCGCAATCATTCGTCTAATATCCTCATGTATAACTCACGACAGAGCTTAACTCTAACGCAACGTCGAGAAAATAACCGTATCGTCTCATTGTTGATCTCTCACACAACTCGACAACACAAAGCATTAAGAATCGATACTAACACAAATGCTAAGTCTAAAACTATCTCTAGCAATTAGGACCTAACAGGTAATCATCCTAGTTCCAGATCTGAAAAGCATATCTCTATCACGATTCAAATTAAAGATTAACAGGTAAACAAGAATGAAACCCATATCAGATAAACAATTGTTTTGCATATAAAATACAATGATCAGAATACGTACACACGTTTAACCCTTTTTACATGTATTCATCTAATCCTCCAAATGGTTGTGAACAACATTCTTCATCACTATTATCACATACCCACACAATATCATATTGATCCTACCCATGCTAGCCATGCTACTTAATCAACACAACACCATAGAAAATAAAATGAATATCAACTTCAAAACCATGTCAAAAGTTTGTTCATTGATAGAAGAAGATCTGAGATCAAAGATGTGAAAAGGTTTTGTCAAGACCCACATACAAGCAACCAAAGATAATCAATCAATAGAGAATTAAAACTAGTTCACAAACATAAATTAGATGAAATACATAAGGTATCAAAAGATTACAATCCAAACCCCAACAAGAGATCGAAGATCTTACCTCCTCCCTCTTAGGGTTTTGTGTTTCTCTCTCTCAAGAAATGAAGAGAGATGAGTTATGATGTTCCAAAATGTTACAATCTCAAGTTTTCTCCCAAAAATGGAGTTATGACCTAAAAATACAAGAAAATGACTTAAATACATGTTTTGGTTTTGTCACATTCGCTAGGCGAAAAGCTAGCGAACAACTAGCGAACGGGAACTTTTGGCACTTTCAGATCTGTTCAATTTTGGGTTCACTCGCTACCTGCTCGCGAGGCGAGCTGCTAGCGAGCTGACAACATTTTGGTAGTTTTTTGCATGTTGTCTTGGTTTCCTTGCCCATTTTTTGTGTCTTTCTTTTCACTTGTTTTGTGCCTGATTCCTACATAATAACACACAAATCAAAGGTACCAAGAGATTTTCTCATAATGTTGCAAACCAACCAAAACAAGAGTGGTTTTCAACACTTATATGACAAAAATGAGTGAAAGGTGCCAATATATGATAGATCAAATAAGTGAAATTTGGCATCTAACAATATTCCATGGTGGTATAAGCCAGATGCCCATTGTGCATTTCATCAGGGCGCCCTTGGGTATGATATTGAAAATTGCTATCCTCTGAAATATGAAGTTGCAAAGCTTGTAAAAAGTGGTATTTTGTCTTTTGAAGATACCAATCCTAATGTACAATCAAATTTGTTGCCTAATCATGGTAACACGACTGTAAATATGGTTTAAGTTTGTCCTGGCACATGCCGTACTTTTGATATAGCTGCAATTCTTGAAGATGACTCTGAAGATTACATCTCAGATGGTTCTGAAAATGATTCCATTCATGCTGAAGACTGGGAGCCTTATTTGGAAGATTCTGGATATGATGATGAGACAGAAGGTGCATATGTACCCTTCTACTTTCCTCGACTGAGGCTTAAGGGACTTGAGTATGAAGGCAGTGCCATTATTGAGGATGATCAAGAGGAAGAAATGCCCAACTTTGTGATGCATGGATTGATATGCCAAAATTGGATCGTTGTTGATGTTCATACTGTTGTTCATGTTTCAAAGTAATTTGTTTTTGTTTCTTTCAAAAAAATCCTTTCGCTCTGCCCAAGGTGAAAGTGAATTTGCGAGGGCTTTGTTTCAACTTTTATCATCACCAATAAAATGTTATTTTGTTTATCCATATTTTTGTTTTCCCTTTTTGCTTTATTTCTGAAAAATGGTAACATAAAGAACCAAAATATAATAATGTGATGATCACTTTTATCTGCATGATACTTGCACTTCTTATTCATATTCTAAAATCAAACATAAATCATTGTGCAGATTGATTGTTAAACTCATTAAAAATAATGACTCTATGCCCTCTCTTAATTTTGAGTTCCCTGTGTTTGAAGCAGAAGAGGAGAATGTTGAAGAGATTCCTCATGAAATTTCCCGATTGCTTGAGCACGAGGAAAAGACCATTCAGCCTCATGAAGAGCCGATGGAATTGGTTAATTTGGGTTTCGATGATGATAAGAAAGAAGTCAAGATTGGCGCATTACTTCAGTCAGATGTTAATAAGAGGATGGTAGAGCTTCTTAGAGAATATGTTGACGTGTTTGCTTGGTCCTATCAAGACATGCCTGTGAAGATTAAAGAGGAGATTCAGAAGCAGATTGATGCTTGTTTTCTTGTGACTGCTGAGTATCCTCAATGGGTAGCCAATATTGTACCTGTTCCAAATAAAGACGGAAAAGTATGAATGTGCATTGACTATAGAGATTTGAATAAAGCAAGTCCGAAAAATGATTTTCCACTGCCACACATTGATCTTCTGGTAGATAATTATGCTAAGTTCAATATCTTTTCCTTTATGGATGGATTTTCCGGTTATAATCAAATAAAGATGGCACCTGAGGATATGGAAAAAACAATATTCATTACACCCTGGGGAACATTCTGTTACAGAGTGATGCTTTTCGGTCTGAAAAATGCTAGTGCAACGTACCAGAGAGCTATGACCACTTTGTTCCATGATATGATATATAAAGAAATTGAGGTCTATGTGGATGATATGATTTGTAAGTCGATGACTGAAGAATATCATATTAAATACTTATTGAAGTTGTTTCAACGTTTGAGAAAGTTTAAGCTCCATCTTAATCCTAATAAATGCACTTTTGGTGTCTGTTCTGGAAATTTGTTGGGCTTTATTGTCAGTCAGAAAGGCATTGAAGTTAATCCTGATAAAGTTAAAGCTATTCAAGAAATTCCTGCACCCGAAACAGAAAAACAAGTAAGAGGATTCTTGGGACGTTTGAACTATATCTCCCGATTTATATCCAATATGACCGCCACATGTGCGCCAATCTTCAAGCTTCTCCACAAAGATCAGGGTTGCGTATGGACAGAAGATTCTCAGAAAGCTTTTGAAAGAATTAAAGAGTATCTGCTTGAACCTCTTATTTTTTCTCCTCTTGTGGAAGGAAGACTTTTGATCATGGGGATATGTTGAGGTGATAGTGTATGTCACGAAGAAAATAGCCATGAAAGCAGTAAGGACCCAATTCTTGGTAATGTATTGTAATTTTATATGCAGATACATTATTGGATGACCTACATTGGCTTCCTTGGGAGTCGTATCTTTGAAGGTTCGCCTAAAACTAAAGTACCATTCGACAACTGTGTTATGACCACAGTAGAAGCATATTTGAATGCCTGTAGGTCATATTTGTCTAGCATATTTGAAGTCTAATAAGGGAATAATTAATTCCCCTAACAAACAACGAATAACAATCAAAGCAAAGAAACAAACAACTTGAGAAACATATGGCAACAAGAAAAGTAAAAGGAAGGATCCTCTACAAGCTATCCTCATATTAGATTATGTATGGAAAATAATCTAGATCAAGAAAACCAACAGTCTCAAGAAGTAGTCAAAAATGAAATTTTATGGTATACACGTTTAAGTAGTTTTTTCTTCATGTTTTTACAACTAGAACAAAATGGATTGAGCTATATGAAAAAACCCATGTTTGAGTACGTAATATTATGAATTAATCAAGTATTATGTTTCCTTCATTATGTCTGAAGAATCCATCGCCTAAAAAAATGAAATTGACGCCAAAGCCACAATTGATGGCTAAGGGACCTCACTCCCTGATTCACCACCAAGGAGAAGTAAGGTAACCTAATAATACTATTCCACTCTTATTCTCAAGGGATAATCCTATGAAGTAGGAAACAAAAGAGATCCCTAGGATGTAAGAGAAGTCATGAAGGGAAGCTAGCCAAGAAGGGATACCCAAAGATTGGTCATTAGGGAAAGCTAGATAGGCTATACTGGAACCTGATAGAGTCCATGGATGCTACCCTGCCTAAAGGAAGCAATGTTACTCCGGATGTCATGACCTTGTTCTGTGACATCCAGCGCACCATTCAACCAAGTCATGGTGAGTTATAGGAATTAATGGGAATAGGGAATTATAATTTAAAATTCAATCATTTATTGATTGGTCAAAACATTAAGTTCCCTCCTCATCATCTATTGAGCCTTTACACACCAATCTCCTACACCACTTGGTTCACGATCAAACTGTTCATCTTCCCTATAGCCTCCAACGAATGAAAACTCCTTTCCACACGATCAATGTTTTGTGCAATGTCTCAATATTCACCAAAATCCTCTCCCTCCAAGAGAATATCCACCAACGATTCTGAGGTAGGAACTAAGTCAAGCAACCCTAACTCAGTGCTTGAAATAGCACCCCTGCGCATGATGACTCCAGAAGGAGTTCCGGTAAAGAATCCAAGGAGCCAACATGCAAGAAGGCCCAAAGGGCTTGTCTCAGGTAAAACTCTTACTCCTGCAACTTCTGATATTAATGATGATGGAGCCAAGAAAATCCACAACATCATTGCTGGCATGGTAGCTAGAGCTTTGAACATACCCATTCCACCCAGCAATGAGGGGTCTATTCCAACTGTGCATGATCAAAGTGATGCTATGCCTAATGTTGGAACCTTGAAAGGCCATTCATCAGAAGAAAAGAACAAGGGTGCAGGGTCTGATTGTGTAAGTGATGATGTGCAAGGCACCAAGAATGCTGAGTTGGTGGACCTTGATGAATATTCTGATAATGATCTAATAGCACATATCAAGCCTGGCATAGCCAAAAGGCTTATGACAAGGAAAGGTAAAAAGGTGGCTGATCAAGGTCCCCCCAAGAAAAAGGCAGTTGAGCAGGTTGTTGAGCAAGACAGCCTCACAAAGAAGACAGCTGAACACGACACTCCCTCAAAGAAGGCTAGAACTAAAAGAAGACAAGTTGAACCTCCCAAAGCCTGGAGCAAAGTAGTCACCAAGAAGAGAAAGGATGAATGTGGTACTGAATCAGAGACTGAGTCTGATGTTGCCGAGGATGTCACTGACATCCAACCTAAGAAGAAACCCTCAAAGAGCAAACTGGCTGAAAAGGTCTCTGAGGTGCCCATTGACAACATCTCCTTTCACTATCCCTCAGGGGTTATCAGGTGGAAGTATGTCTACCAGAAGAGGTTGGCCCTGGAGAGAGAGCTAACACAAAATGCTCTTGAAAACAAGAAGATTATAGCCCTCAAATCTGTGATGCTGGCTTGATAAAAACTGTAACCCGGTTCTCCCAATGCTATGAAATTCTGGTCAAAGAATTTATAGTTAATTTATCTGATAAATGTGCTGATAGAAAGACTACTGAGTTTGGGAAAGTCTTTGTTAGAGGAAACTGTGTCATCTTCACTCCCACCACCATCAACAACTTCCTTGAAAGAACAAATGAAGCTCAGTCTGAGTTAACCATTTATGGCAACAAAATATGCCAAGTGATTATCGGGAATCGAGTCAGAAAGTGGCCATCAAAAGGGAAGCTTGCTGCCAGCAAGCTAAGTATGAAATATGCCTTGCTACACAAGATTGGTGCTGCAAACTGGGTGCCAACTAATCACAAATCATCAGTGGCCACCATCCTGAGGAGGTTTATCTATGTTGTGGGGACCAAGACCAAAATGGATTATGGAACCTACATCTTTGATCAAACCATGAAGCATGCTGGCAGTTATAGCATAAAAGTACCCATAGCATTTCCCTCACTCGTTTGTGGAATTATGTTAGCACAATTTCCAAATATCCTCAAAAATAGTGACATAGCAAGCAAGAGAGGAACACCAAGGCGTTTATTGGAAAAGGGGGTAAAAGTTCATGGTTTGATTGTCACCGTAGAATCCTACCAAGAAATAATCCTAATAGAAGAAACAAGACTGATTTCAAAAAATATGAATAAGTAACAGATTTGCCTCCGCCTCGATTGTCACCAAGTGAAGTATGGAACCAAGTTTGTGAACTACCAAAATTCACAGATATTGGTAAAACATGTAGAATTCAAGGATATGGGGTCACACACAATTGGACAAAAAAAAAGTATATTTTGGGACCTCCCATATTGGAAAGATAATTTTTTGCAGCATAATCTTGATGTTATGCATATTGAGAAGATTTTTTTTTATAATGTATTTAACACAGTGATAGATGTTAAAGACAAAACTAAAGATAATGAGAAGGCTAGACTAGACATGAAAATTTGGTGTAATCGAAAAGAGTTGGAGTTGAAGCGTCGACCAAATGGAAAATTGTTAAAACCCAAGGTGAATTAGACTCTAACTTCCCAAGAAGCTAAAGCGGTTTATCAATGGTTAAAATAATTGAGAATTCCCGATGTTTATGCTTCAAATTTGGCAAGGTGTGCCGGCGTTAACACTGGGAAGTTGCATGGTATGAAAAGTCATGATTGCCATGTTTTTATGGAACAATTGCTTCCAATTGCATTCAGTTCACTATCCAATCATGTGTTTAATCCACTAATTCAAATTAGTCAAATTTTTAGAGATGTTTGTGCGTCATCTCTAAGAGTGGATGGCATCGTTAAGTTGGACCGAAATATTCCAGTCATTCTCTGTAAGTTGGAACAAGTATTTTCGCCTGGTTTTTTTTACTCTATGGAACATCTATCTGTGCATCTTGCATATGAAGCTTTTCTTGGCGACCTTGTTCAATATATATGGATGTATACCTTTGAAAGGTTGATGGGTTATTCAAAGTGATCGATGAAAAATAAAGCTAAAGTTGAAGGATCAATATGTACGCATTACTTGCATCGAGAAACATCTCATTTTTGCAGTCACTATTTCAATCCCTTAATGTTAACTCCAAGAATCATAAGGAATCCTGTATATGTTAACGAAAGAAGTCAATTTACCTTATCAGTCTACGGGCTTCCTGATCGTCCCTCTATAAAGAAGGGTGTGCATTGGCTGACTCAAAAAGAAATGCAATCTGCACATGTTCAAGTATGAATTAACTGCGTTGAAGTTAAACTGTATCTTGAGTAAGTATATCCCAACTGTTTAATATTATTTATCATATGAATACAAAGATTATTACCTTGAAACTTATAGTGTGTTTCTTTATAGGGAATTTAACATCTCCTACTTTCATAGCACCGGTGTACAAGCAACCTCCGGTCACATACATGCTCATTTTCTAGCATGGTTCAAGGAGAAATTGTCATGCATTATTGCACCGACTCAAGAAATACTCCATTTGAGAAACTTGGCTGAAGGCCCCATTCAAAGTGCAAATGAATGGCACACATACTTCGTGAACGAATATAAATTTCACACTGAGACATGGACTGAAGGAAAAAAAACGATAAACAATCGTATATTTGTAAAAGGAGTTATAGATGGTGGTGAGAACGACTTCTATGGCTTTGTTAAACATATCTACGAGTTGTTATACAATTATTTGGACTCAGAAAATAATGTTGTCTTGTTTTATTATGACTGGTACAATCCATCTGCCAGAGGTACAAAAATAGATAAGACATATGGTACTGTTGAGATTCGAATGGACCAGAGGTACAAAGAGTATGACCCTTTCATAATGTTATATATTGTTAGACAAGCTTACTATGTTCCTTATCCTTCAATTGTACCACGTGAGCGAGGGTGATCTGTTGTAATCAAAACAAAACCATTGAGTCATATTAAAACTGACGATCTAGTGGAAGATGTTGCTTACCAAGTTGATAAAGTTGAATAAATTAATGATGTGATTGCAGTTGAACAAATGACAAGTTTGTCTGATACAATAGTTGAGGGGCATCAAGTTGATGCATCTATATTTTTGGATGAAAATGAAGTGGATGACGAGGATGAAGAGTTTGGATCTGAGGATAATATCACATCTGATGATGATAATGATATGGATGAAGAGCATGAAGATTTTGAATAAATTTTTTTATAATTTAACTTGCTGAAACCTTGTATTGAATGTGTTAATGAATATATATCTATGTGATTGTATTTTTTAAGATTTATTATTTGTGTTGTTCATGAATATATAATAAATGTGTATTCTTTATAAATAGGTAAAATGTCACCCCGATCTGATAAAGGGTAAGGGTAAGAAGTCCCAACGTCCGAGAGTAGTAGTATGTCAGGCACCTCAGTCGGCCATCTGTCCTCCCCCGTAGAGTCAGTTAGATTCTATGTCCATGTCCAGTTCTCAACCTTTCATGACATTTCTCTCCCCTCAGGAGTATTCAGCTTTTATTAGCCCATTTGGGGCTCCGACTTTAACTAGCCCATATATGCAGGCTAGGGGACCTAATTATCCATATCAGCAGGCTGGGGGACCTAGTTATCCTTACCAGCAGGTACGTACCCTCATCCTTAACACAGTCTGGGGGATCTAGCTTTCCACCTCCCTATCAGCAGGTTCCCACAACCTTCATGCAGTCTGGGGCATCTAGTCTTTGATGCGCAACCCTTCAAAGACTTGACAGGGTGTTTCATGAATCTCCCCGTCGACTTCTACATACTTGAATAATGACAGATGGCTAACCAATATATCTTCTTCTCCACAGACTGTGACCACACTGTCCCCTACCATGTATTTCAGCTTTTGGTGCAAGGTAGATGTGACTGCCCCAGCACCATGGATCTAGGGTCGTCCGAGAAGGCAGTTGTATGTTGGCTGGATGTCCATAATGTAAAATTCAGTTTCGAAAACCTCTGGCCCCACCTGTAGAGGTAACGTTATGGATCCAAAGACTGTTCTTCGTGTACCATCAAATGCCCTGACCACCAAGTCACTAGGCGTACACAGGATTCCTCTGACGTCCAGTTTCATCATTGCCTTCTTAGGAAGCACGTTTAAGGAAGATCCGGTATCTACCAGTACATGGGACATGACTGAGCCCCTACACTCAACTGAGACGTGCAACGCCATGTTATGCTCTCTCCCCTTCGGGGTTAAATCAAAGTCTGTAAATCCCAAGCTATGGCCTGCATTCAAATGCGCCAACACCCCCTCCAGCTGATTCACGGAAACATCTTGGGGTACGAAGGACGTATCCAGAACTTTCAGCAATGCATTTCTGTGAGCTTCGGAACACAATAGCAACGACAATATGGATATCTTTGACGGCGTCTGTTGAAGGTGCTCAACAATCTTATAATCACTCTTACGAATAAGGCGCATAAACTCTTCCACATCCTTCAACGGCGTTTCTTTTTCGTTCCTCTGCACCGGGACATTCTCATTCATCTTTCCTTTTCCTTTCGCCAGTCGCTCAGCCTCTACCTCAGGTGATATAAAGATTCTCCCACTTCTCGTCATCCCTCCGGCACCGACGACATTGTCTACAACCTCAACTGGCTGCTTACTAACATCAATTTTCACCCCATCACAGTATGCTTCCAACCCATAGGTCCAGGGGACTGCCTTAGTGCTCTCATAAGGGATTGGTCCTGCCTTGGTGATAGTGATCGGCAGTCGCCTGGCTGGCGCCGTTATAGTTATTGTTTTTCGGGGAATCGTCACGGTAGCTACATCACTTTGCTCATCTGCTGATAACCCTGCAGGTTCTTCAACTGCCGTTCTGTCGAATTGCAATGTACCTCCATCTATCAAGGTCTGAATACCCTTCTTCAATTCAGCACAACCCCCAGCTTGGGTCCAACACTCTAAACAAAACTCATCGCAGCCCGGATACACACCTCCTTTCAATAACCTGCTCTTTATCTCACAAAACGGTGTCTTTAGGTCAACAACATTCATAATCAAGTTCAAACCCTCCTCGGTTAAAATAGCATTTGCCCCATGATTGGGCATGGGCTTTTGTACTATGTTCGGACCTGCCTGTCCAAAATTGATAGCCTTATTATCCAATAGATCCTGCACCACATGTTTGAACGCGTGGCAACTCTCTACGTCATGGCCCGGAGCCCCAGAGTGGAATTCACAGTGCTTGCTTGCGTCAAAGCCGTACGGAGGAGTGCCCGTTACTGGCGCCATAGTTCTCTTTTCCACCAAGTTCAAACCCAGTAACGTCTGTAGCAATTCTGCATACGTTGAAGGAGGCGTTTCAAACACCCTCCTTGGTTTGCCCCCCTGGACTCTGCGCTGGGCAGGATGTGCCCCCTGTTGTGGCTGTTGTTGTTGTTGTTGTTGTTGTATTGGTTGTTGCTGAAATGGAATAGTGACACTTGCCACCTGCTGCGGCTGATTGTACTGGTTTCGACCTCTTCCCCGGCCTCGGCCTCGGCCCCCAAACACTGCACTTGCATCACCTTGACGGCGCCCACCGAAAGCCCTTCTGTTACTGCCAGCTGAAGTGGATTCCTCAGCTTGGAATCTTCCCTGTTTAATGTTGCTTTCAATCTTCTCACCCATCAGGATTAAGTCTGAGAAACTGCCTAAGGACGTGTGAAACAGCTTGTCATAAAACATACCGGTAAATGTTCCCATGAACATATCATTCATTTCTTTGTCATCCAAAGGAGGATGAACTCGAGCAGCCATGTCGCACCATCTCTGCGCATACTCTTTGAAGCTCTCGCACTTCTTCTGGGACAATCCCTGCAATTGGACCCGGTTGGGTGCCAAGTCACTGTTGTACTTATAGTGAGCCACAAACGCTTTAGCCAGCTGCTTCCATGTCTTTATCTGTGTTGGCTCCAACCCCATATACCATTCAAGGGAAGGACCAGATAGGCTATCTTGAAAGAAATGCATTAGCATCCTCTCATCGTTTGAATACGCCGACATTCTTCTGTAATATGATCGCACATGCACCTTTGGAAAGGTATCCCCCTTATATTTGTCGAATGTGGGAGCTTTGAATTTTAGTGGTACCCTCAGGCCAGGCACCAGACCCATTATGGTCATATCTAAGCCAATAGCGCTTTGATTCACGACCCCCTTCATCTGCTCCTCGAGCATCTTGATTCTCTGAGAGTCATCCATAGGACCTTCGAAACCTCCACCGGAGAAAGCATCCTCTTGCTGATCTTCTAGCCAATTACCATTCCCAGTTCCGTATCCATCGTACCCGTTGTTACGGCCAAATCTAGTCTGATTCATTATAGGGCCCCGCCCCCTATTACCATACCCCGGAGCGACCCCAGCAGGTCTAAAAGACATTATCCCGGCACCATTTCCATTTCCGAATCCGCCATAACCCTGATTAGTCATACCAAATCCGTCCTGTCCGAAGCCCTGAGCGTTGAAGCCGTACTTCCCAGCATGATCAAACCCCTGGTCATTAAAGCCGAATCCATTATTACCGAAGCCATTACCTCCCATATTATCACCACCCAGATTGACATCTCCGAACCCAACGTTGTTGACGACAGTCTCGTTACCGATTCCAGCGTTACCGTTCCCGGCGGCTGCGCCGTTGTTCACATTGACAGCAGGTATGTTTACCACAGGCGGAGCTACTGGTGTAGGAGTACCATCCCCGTAAATAGTGTCAACTCGTACAGAATTATGATCTTCGTTTCCGTGCCCAGCATTTCTCATTAGCAAAGGCTGCACCAAAGCTTGCAAGTTCTCCTGGCCTTTCACAATGGTCTCCATTGTCTGCATGAATAGCGCCAGCTTCTCACGCATGTCCTGCATTTCATTCTGCATCTGATCCATAGCTCTTCTGCAGTTGGTACGAGTGGAGTATCTGTGCGGGCGTTGACTTGTAATCCTGAAAAGACCTGTACGGTGCAGGGAGTGAGATACAGTTCAATAATCACCTGTAATGCAATATGAATGCGAATGCAATACAATATGTGTCTGTGCATTAGGGGATATCATTCCCCGATTCTAGTGCGAATGTGTCAGTGTAGTGACAGTGACAGCAATACGAAATTTGGAGCCGAACCATAGAAAACACCTCATATATTGCAGAGAAATCCATTAAGCCAAGAATACAATATCAATGAGTGTACAATAAGAAGGCATGACCTCAACCAACAAACCTGGTGATGGTCAGCACAAATGCAAATAAAGTATACACATTAATACATGAAACGGTCAAGTGCTCCCATAGGCCTGGTACTCTTCTAATAACCTCTTAGTCTTTGGATGACTTGGTCGGGAAAGCAGACCCTCAACAAGTAGATCTCTTCGCTTGAGAACACGTCGTAAATCACCAGTAGATTCCTCCCATGCCCCTTCTCCGAAGCGATCCTCTAGCTTCCATTTCTGAGACACAGCCTCTTTCTTGCTTTCGATGGCTTTGTTCAATGCGTTCTGAAGACTATATCTTGCCATTACCTCCTCTTCATACTGCTTGGTGCTAGCCTTCAACTGTTCTTCAAGTTCAGAAATTTGCTGCTTCAATTTGTCTTCCCTCTTTTTGTTGTTGGTTAGCGTAGCATTCCACGTTTTGTTACAAGAAGAGATTTCCCGGTGGGCAGCATCGAGTGCTTTCTTTTTTAACTCCAACATATCATGGGAGCTTCTGAATTCTTTCCCCAGTCGTTCACGCTTCTTTTTCTCTTCGGTCAGTTCAGCACCTAGCTTGTTTACCAATTCAGTTTGCTGTTGGAGAGAATGCACATCCTTGTTCTTCTCACTACGCATCTGAGCCAGTTCCTTTTCTAACTCTTCATTGATCTTCGTCAAGGCTTCCTTTTCTTTTACAACTCGCTCGTAGACCTCCATAGTAACAGTGGTTGGTTCCTCCACCGGAATATGAACAGGGACCGGTGCAGCTGGAAATGGCATCAGCAACTGTTTTGCCCTTTCTTGGATCCAAACTTTGTATGGTACATAAGCCTGACAATCATTCTTCCCCAATAGTGGCTTCCCTCTTCTGTTTATACGCATCCAAGCGTGCTGAAGCTTGGCTAGTAACTCTCCATTCAAATCACCGGTGAAGTACAGAGATTCCTGTACTTCTTCCTCCCTAGGTGGGTTCTTCAGTGCGTATCCAAACTGGTGAACGAACAGATATGGGTTATAATTGATGCACCCTTTTCTTCCTATCAAAGGTACATTAGGATACCCAGCGCAGCTGAAAATAAGCTCAGACCCCAGCAAGTCTCGGTCAAACCACTCAATGTCTTCAGAAGATAGTCTCATCAGGCGCTCTGGCCAGTCAGCTGTAGTTGCACTATCTACAAAAGGTCCCTTCAGGGGGAGATGGCTCTTAAACCACATGTTCAACAGCGGCGCACAACAGTAAACAGTCTTTCCTCTTCTATTTTCATTTTTGTAGTGCAATGAATGATAGAGATCTCCAATCAAAGTGGGTACCGGGTTGCCAGCAGCAAATAGATGAAAGGCGTCCAAGTCCACAAAATTGGGTAAATTGGGAAACAACACTATTCCGTAGATGCACAGAGCCAAGATAGCATTAAAGACTATCCAGCACCCGCTCTTGGCGTATTCTTGAGCTTTGCCAACCAAAAAATCGAGGGAGAACCCTGGAACCCCGAGCCAAGAAGTCACTAATAGTTCAGAAGCGTTCATGTGCAAGGCCTTAGCTAAGTCCTCCAGCTGGGGCTTAGCGTCACGATGGATGAAAGGAACCTTATTTTGCACCGGCAGCTCGATAAACTCCGCGTATTCTTCCATGGTAGGCCCTAAAATAAAGTCAGCAAATGTGAAACACCTAAAGACAGGGTCATAGAATTGCATCAAGGTATACAGCCCATTCATCTCAACAGCTGTTGGCTTGCAGACCAGTCTCAACAATCTTCCATAACTCATCTTGAAACTTCTCCTAACCTCCTCATCAGCAAGGGACATCAGACCAAGTAGGGGAGTAAGGTCAGGTGTAGGTAACTTGTACGCAACTGTCTTTCTCAAACCAGCCATGATCAATAAGCAGAAGTTCGGACACTAGAATCAGGGAATATGCAAATGCACCTGCAGCACAGACACACGTTAATGAAATGCACATGATAATGGTTATGCAAACAATGCAATGCAAATAAATGCAACAGGGACCAAATGCCATGGCTGAGAAGCCTGAACCACATCATAAGCCTCAGATAGACCCTCCAGAATTCCTCAAACCCTGGTCTTAGACAGATCCAATATGAAGCTTCAACTCTGGTCTCTGATAGACCCCATAACATAACTCCAACTGGTCTCTGATAGACCCCTCAACTGTCCATAAATACCCTGAATCTCAAATCAAGGAACAAACCGGTTTCTGAAGGTCTAGTTACCTGCATAGCCCCCAAACCCTCTCACAGGTAGGTGTCCTAGTAACTGACAACGGTATGGCATCCTATGCGGTCGTCGGCGTCACAGACTTTCAGGGTTGATGATATGATTCCCAGAAGGAGTGGCATCATCAAATCCTGAAGAGGCCTCACTTAGCCAACTTCCAAATGATCGGTTCCCGGAGTCGACAATTCAGCTAACCAACAACCCCTTCGACCCAAAGGGTAGAAAAAGAAGTCAACCAGAAGAACCTCGTCCGAGTGTAGATTTTGTGGGACACTAATGCAAGCAAAGCCGGCACGCGCCCACTACTTTCTACTCTAATTCTAAGTGCACTCAAGCCCAGGTCCGGCTTATCTCTCAATCATAGAACACCCAACACACCCCAATACAGCAATAATAACAATAATATAATGCTGAAAGTAAATGACAGAAAAATTAAATCCATACAAAATCCTCGACGGGAAAACAAGCGTTAGGATTGACTCGCTTAGGGGACGTTGGATCCCCAGCAGAGTCGCCAGCTGTCGCTACTGCGAAAATCGGCGCCGGCTGAACAGAAGAGTCGCCACCGTACATTATTTATCCCAAAGAGGGGAAAGGAAACGCTCGAGGTAAACCTACCGCAAAACGGGGAAAGGAATGGTCATCGCAACCAAATCCTGGATTCGGGAGTCGGTTACGCAAGGGGAAGGTATTAGCACCCCTCACGTCCGTCGTACTCGACGGGATCCACGCTTGTTTTCTAGTACGGATTGTTATTCTATCTACTCTACAGGTCTGGGGTTAAAAGAAAAGAAAATGACTCGACAAAGTATCGCACTTTATGCCTACGTATTCTCGTCTGTAACGAGAAATCAGAGTCAACGTAGTTCGCCTACCTACGGGAAAGGAGGGGAAGGTTGCTCGCTAGGATATCGCATCCTATGCCTACGTACTTTCATACAACATGAAAGATCAGAGCAAACGTAGTTCGGGCCACGTACAACACAAGTCTGTCTTTGATTGTTTTTATCTCCTTCTAAAAAAGGATTTTTCTGATTACTGGTCCAAGCGGACAAAAACGACGTTTTGATGAGTTCACATTCTTTTACGGAAGAAGTGTCTTTTATTGTGGTTGAAATATTTATTGTGTTTTTCTGTTTGTTTTGAGAAAGAAGAGACAGAACTCTACCTATGGTTGCAAAGGGAATTACACTAACCTAATGTTATCATGCATGGGTTAATACCTAATGTCTATCATGTTCCTCTCTTGCACAGAGAGAAACAGAGATCCTAAGGGAATAGACGGAAACAGAAACAATAGCATATATACAATAAAGCAGTAAAATGCATGGATGCAACAATACAAGCGAGGCAAGGGAGTCCCACTCGACCTCGAACCTAGAAAACAACAGGCAAAAGCGAACAAAATTCGCTTTCAACCTAACAGATTAAATGGCAAACAATACAGTCAGGGAAATTCAAACAATACATCAAAAATTATAAACAGCAAAAATAAACAGCAAACAACAGTCTTCATCAACATCTGTCTTCAAGTCATCTTCAATACTTCAAGCAAGGTCTCTATCTTCAATCTTTCAATGGCTTTTCTTCAAGTCTCACTCTCCAAGATGAGCAGCAGTTAACAAGATGAGTTGGATGTTAAGCAGTCAGTTGCCTACCAAGGGTGGCCTACTGACTGTTAACATGATATAGACAGTTTTCTCTCAAAAGTTCTATCCTTTAAATACATTCACTAATCCTTCCAAAGGAAGGATGTGGGTATTTAAAAGAGACTTTAAATCATAGGGAAAGAATGGAGGCAAACAAGACCTTCCATGTTTGTGAATCAAATTGCTATTCTAGAGCTCTACCTAACTCCTAAACCTTATAACCTTCAACAGCTGCCAGCAAGAGATACTCTTCATCAACTCTAGAAATTGGTCTTCATTCCTTGTCTTCAATGGGCTTCATCAGCAAAGTCTTCAGCTCAAACCCAAACCCCAAGCAGGCCCAATACCCCACACAGTCAAACAATAACCCCAGGAAGGGCACACCACACAATCAATCAATTACAGAAAATATACTAATAGTATTAATATAATAGGGGAACTTCTAGCATTTTCTAAGGGATCTATCATCTACCCATAATATCCCTATAGTCCCATCTCCTAATTTGTCCTAAAGAAAACCCAAAATGAAACTTGTTTTGTTATACCTATATTATATTCACAACCTTAATTGACTATCCTAATAGTTTCTAACTAAACTACCTAAAATAAATCCTAAAAAATTGGTATAAAACTCAGGGGGCACCTAATATCCATATCTAATTGTACTAAAAATAATGGGGTGAAAATCCTAAAGGAAACTCTCAAACTAAATTCAACAAATAGAGGCATCAACTAAAAGAATTAAAAAAAGCTATTAAATATAAAAATATGTAAAAAATACGAAAATGAAATAAAATGACAATTTTATGTTTTTATATTTTTCTAGACAAAAAATAGAAAATAGGAAAAAAAGTATCATTAAAAAATATGCATTTTTCAATTTATTATGAATTTTTAAAGTTTGAAAAAATTTGGAGTAAAATTAAATGAGAATTGATGCATGGGGTGTATAAAGAAGTAAAATGCAGTTAAAAATGATTTGGGCCCCAGCAGGTGGGGTGCGCCTAGCAGCAGGCGCTGGGCCCATTGTATTCAGAAAACAGATTAAAAAAATAAAGAAAAAAGAAAAAAAGAATGGTGCGAATAGCATGTTTTATAGTGCAAACGAGTGGGCTTGGAAATGGGGGGGGGGGGGGGGGGGGGGGGGCGAATAGCAAATTCGTTGAACCCATGAAGATTACTTATCCAAAACGCAGCGTTTTGGCTGCTCCTCCTCCATGCAATTTCGTGTTTGATTGCTGTCGGTTGGATGACATCTTCAGTCAACATGTCCTGCGCGATCCAACGGCATAGAGGTTGTCTTCAACCTTTGGATGCTTAGGGTTTGAAACTCCATGAAAACAAACTTCCCATGCATGAAACTTCCTCTTCCTTGTTCTCTCTCAATACTCCACCATTTAATACGATTCAAGAACCAAATTTGTCTAGAATTTTATGTAGAATACAACCATGCCTTTGGATTTCGTTGAAACTAACTACATCATGCAAACCGAACCACACAACTCCATGGATCCAAACTTTCTTCAATTTTCGACCATCATAAAACTCAACAATCTTTGTATATAATTAATCCTCATGCTATGATGATCACAGCCAACCAATTCTCATGCATTATCATTCATTAAATCATGTGTTCTACCTCCATCAAGAATCAACCTCCATTAATGAAACCTCACTAATTGGTCTAAAACTCATCCAAATGAATCCCCTAATGGTCTCTAATGGTTTCACAACAAGAACTATTCCTAACCATGCCTAAAACAGAGTGTGGAAGTGGTTTTGCTTACCTTGACCCTTGCAATGGTAGATGTTGAAAAGCTTCGAACCAGACCTTGTGGATCTTCAAGAATGGTCTCTATGTGATGAATAACACTCTTCTTGCACAAGATTTGATGGAGATGGCTTGTATCTTCAGATCCAATCACTTTTGCTCTTTTGCAACTTCACTTGGAAAGCTCCAATTCTTCAACAATGGTGGCTCAAGCTAGCATGAACATACTCAGGGATGTTTGTAGTGATGATTTGTGGAAGAAAATGGAAGGGTAATGAAGAGAAAAATGAAGTTTCAATTCAATTTGCAAATGGAAATTTTTTGGTTCAAACTCTTTTCTCTACCACCATTAACATCAACAATCACCAACCTCTCACCAATGGAGATTGTAATCCATATATAGACTAATTTGGAAGGGTCTAGAATCATCTAGATCAATCTAGTAGCAACTTGAACTTTCATGAAGATATTTTGCATTTCACTTCCCACCACATGAGATATCATGACAAAATCCTTACAACTTGAGTAATTCACTTCATTTTCTCCTTAAGTGGTATCTTGGACAAGATACAAAGCTTAAACACCTTGTTTATGAAGCTTTTCCTTGTTTTGGTTTAGTATGCCATTATGCAAGTAAGACTTTTACAAAGCAAACCCAAGATTTAAGTCTCAAATCAAAATTGTGGCTGAACCAATGTTCTTAAAATGTCCTTGGGAGTCAAAATGACCTATCATATGCCATGGTTTGGATTTGGAACTTGGATTTTAGGATTTTCCATTTCACTTGAATTAACTTATACCCCATTTTTAGGCCATTTTTATCACTTTTTGCTATGAGCCTTTCCAACATCTCATGACCACCCTACTGGCCTAAAAACATCATTCTAAGCAACTTTGATGTTGAAGGTTTTTCCATTTGAAGCTTGGAAGTAGGAGATATGGCCATATGCTTGAAATGACCTATAACTGCCAAATGACCAAAATACCCTTCGCTTGCCAAAGTCATAAGTAGAGTTCCACAAATCAGATGAAGGCATATCATACCTTTCTAGAAATCTAAGATCATGAGGAACAACTCTCATGTTGGCCATCAATCCATTTGAAAGCTCCTTGAGGGGTAAAAGTTGCTTGGAAGTTTAGTAATTTTCACAGACAAATTTCAGATGCCTCTGATGACCTGTAACTTGCAAGAACCATAACTTGAGTTCTATAAATCTTATTGATGCCTTCCACCACTCAAATTAAAGGTCTTGAGATAATCTACAAGTTTCATGTTGGCCAAGGATCCATTTGAGACTTGTATTTTGAATTATCTTACTGGGAAGTTTGCCCTAAATCAGGGGATTTTACATAGAAACCCTAATTTAGAAACCTCTCTTCTTCTTGATTTATCTTGATTCCTCCTTGGCACAACACCACACCCATATCTACATGTCAAATGAGGCATCCCACATCTTTCAAACAGGCCTTGATGCCTTTCAATCAAGCATTTGACCTAGGGTTGACCCAGATGAAACCCTAGTTGACTGTCTTCCACTGCAGCTCTTGTAATCACATCAATGACTTGCCTCACTTTCAAAATGACCCTCTAGGTCTTCCATGATGTCTATATACCCTCCATGGCCTCAATTCATGACTCACAACTTCTTTGATGATCTTCAAATACCCTTAAGATAGGAGATAGATCCACTGCTTGGTCCACTAACTTCTCAGATTATGACTTGGCTAAGACTGAATTTGAATAAGAATCACTTGATATGCCCATAGAGATAAGAATTGCATTTGGTCCCCTGTTGGATGGCTTGCCCATGCTATGCTATGCAGATGAATGAATTATGTACATGACCTAATATGCACATGCTAATGCTATGAGACATAAACCAAGTGAAATAAGTTGAGCAAATTTTAGGGTGCAACAGCTGCCCCTATTCAAGCGACTTGGACCCGACTGGGTGAAGCGCGAACGACCTTCAAACATTTGAGGTACGAGACGGTTGAATACTAAGAACCTGGAAATTTACCAACCGCAGAAATAAACTGCACAACTCTTTAGGGAACGACATCCACCAACTGAATCTGGTTGTTACGGCAACAACTGATCCGACGTCTGATGATTCTGATTTCAACTTCAACCACCTATGTAACGCCACAGGTACTGAGCACTTTTCGCAAAACACCTCTGTCCACAACTGGACTAACCTTATCAACACAAGAAGAGAGACAAATTCGTCAACACGAATAGAGATTCTATTGTCACAGGAGTAACCTTGTCCACATCTGGGCCCAAATTTCGCCAAATCACGAATAAACACAAATCTGTCCACGTCAGGACTCACATCACGGAAAAATCCCGGCGCTTTCGCTAGGGAAACATTTCTGTCTAATCACAGGAAACTCCATCCGTCTATCCATACGGGCAAACCCTCTGTCTAAACACAGGAAACTCCATCCGCCTATCCATACGGGAAAATCATCTGCCTAAACACAAGTAACAATCTCTGTCCATCCCAGGTAACATCTTCGTCAACACGGGTAACATCTCCGTCAACACGGGTAACGACTCCGTCAACACGGGTAACATCTCTGTCAACACAGGTAACGACTCCGTCAACACGGGTAACATCTCCGTCAACACGGGTAACATCTCTGTCAACACAGGTAACGACTCCGTCAACACGGGTAACATCTCCGTCAACACGGGTAACATCTCTGTCAACACAGGTAACGACTCTGTCCATCACAGGTAACAACTCTGTCAACACAGGTAACGACTCCGTCAACACGGGTAACATCTCCGTCAACACGGGTAACATCTCTGTCAACACAGGTAACGTCTCTGTCAACACAGGTAACGTCTCTGTCCATCACAGGTAATAACTCTGTCCATCACAGGTAACAACTCTGTCAACACAGGTAACGTCTCTGTCAACACAAGTAACGTCTCTGTCCATCACAAGTAACAACTCTGTCCATCACAGGTAACAACTCCGTCAACACGGGTAACATCTCCGTCAACACGGGTAACATCTCTGTTAACACAGGTAACGACTCCGTCCATCACAGGTAACAACTCTGTCCATCACAGGTAACAACTCCGTCAACACGGGTAACATCTCCGTCAACACGGGTAACATCTCCGTCAACACGGGTATCATCTCTGTCAACACAGGTTTTCTGCCTATCTTTGCAGTAGCTAGCTCCATCAATCACATGGGTGACACAATATGAGTCTAGTCTTCCACTTTTCAGTGCTGACATGGCAGCAAATCTGAGAAGTACTCTACTGGGATTTTTCCTGAATCCACACTGCCAGACAACTTCCAAAAAATCGATGCACGTAATCTTTTGATGCTGTCACAAAAACAACCTTGAAGAAATACTCTGCTGGAGGGGTAAGATAAACTTAATCAAGCAACTCTGTGGGGAATAATGCCACAATTGACATTATCATTACACATCTCACGCCGAGATCCTGAATGTTTGGTAATTAATTTGAGCAAGAGCTCCCTCCACCTTTAAGGGAAACAATACTTGAAACAAACGGTTAACCAACCTGGTTTATATTTCAAAATGCATATGTTTGACAATGACGCAATGCTCCATTCGACATGGAAATGCTACGCGTTTTTATTTGGTAGATGCAAATATGACACTATATGCCAATGCAGATGCAAGCTCGAACTGCTGGGATACAGAAAACCGCTTCAGCAAAATAAATGCTGAAGATAACGCCAACTCCGCTGGGGGTAACCAGGCGTTATAGAATTATTCCAGTAAAATAAATGCTGGAAGAGTGAAGCCAACTTCGCTGAGGAATAACTGAACGCGCCAATCATGGTTGGACTTCTGCTGGAGAGTGAACGGGTATCACACGGTATTCCGACAAAATAAATGCCAGGACACATAGCCAACTCTGTCGGGGAGAGTCTTAATCTTCGAGTTCCACTGGGAGGAAAGAAAACGCTTGCTGGCAAGAGAACTCCGCTGGGGACGAAGCGACTCTCTTGGGGAAATCAGCTGACTCCGTTGGGGAGAGTAAATGACCCTACTGGGAAGGGTAAACTTTCTAAGTACAGCTCACGAGTTGGAAGTGTTAATCTTCTGAGGCTAAACCACTCTGCTCGGGATGGGGGATCCTTTTGGGGACACCACACTGTCTGAATACAGCCTTCGATTTGGGAATCATCAATTCTGCTGAGAGTAAACGACTTTGCTGGAGGATGTCCTTCGAATAATCTACGACTAGCTGGAGAATTTGATCCTTCTTCAGTAAGGAACAATGTTATCTTGGAAGCGCGACCTGCGTGGGGATCGAGTCTTTCCGTTACAAGCTTCTAGTCAGTACTGCAGTCTTTTAATCGTCTGCTTCCTATGGTCAAGAACCCTGCAACACCACAAACGAGACAAGACAAGTCTATGCAACCAAATCTATTCAAGTTAGTGTTAGTGACATTATTTTCAGTTAATTCAAAGTTTTAGCAATTATTGGCAAGGGCCAGCGACGTTATACACTTGCTAGTTTTATTAAACCTCGGCGTTGTCATGTACAAAACAGTAAAGAACCAGCATCAAATACTGAATAACATGTTTTATTGATTGGGCCCCTAAATGGGCGGAGTTTTGTACACGGGATGTAACTCCTGAAAAGAGGAAGCTACGCACAACAAATATACAAGTATGCACAAGAAGCGTAAATATAATGACAAATCAAATTTGTACACATGTCGGCAACGGGATGCAGACGAACATCATGAGCTGATCCTCCTATGACTCGCCAGACTCTAATGCTTTCCCGGTATTCACACTTCCGACGAGATTGTATCTGATAATCAACCCCTCAGGTATATTCTCCCGCACCAATGCGCACCGCAGTATCAGATTCGGACCGCAGTCATTTGCTTTTCAAATCCCTAACTTTTGCGTGAACCGCCCTTTACGGGTTTTCAGTTCACCGGGATACCCTTTTTTGCCGAAGCCGCCCAATGTAGGTTTTCAACTTCGCGGGTGTACATTTTTTTTCAATTTTATCCTTAATTTTGCCCGAACCTTTCATTCTGTTTTTGGTTCGCCAGGATGCCCCATTTTTGCCTGGACTCTCTTTTTTTTTTGTCCAGCGGGTCAGTTTCAAGCAAAGTATTTTTTAACTGCGTCCGAATTCACAGGCGACGTAAAGTCTTCACCCTCCATGGTGGACAACAATAAAGCCCCTCCTGAAAAGACTTTTCTGACAACGTATGGCCCTTCGTAGTTGGGGGTCCACTTGCCCCTGTGATCTGCCTGTGGCGGGAGAATCCTTCTCAGCACAAGGTCGCCCGTCTGAAAGCTCCAAGGATGTATCTTCTTATCATATGCTTTCTTCATTCGGTTCTGGTACAAACGACCGTATGCTAGAGAAGCTAGCCTCTTCTCATCCATTAAACTCAGCTGATTCAACCTGTCTTTCACCCATTCTGCCTCGTCTAGTTGGACATCTCGTAATACTCTCAGCGAAGGAACCTCAACTTCCAGTGGTAACACTGCTTCCATTCCATATACCAACGAGAACGGGGTTGCCCCGGTTGATGTGCGTACCGTCGTACGATAACCGTGCAAAGCAAAAGGTAGCAACTCGTGTCAATCCTTATAGGTCACCACCATCTTCTGAACAATCTTCTTTATATTCTTATTGGCCGCTTCAACAGCGTCATTCATCTTGGGTCGATAAGGGGAGGAGTTGTGATGCTCGATCTTAAAACTCTGACACAACTCCTTCATCATTTTGTTATTCAGGTTCGAACCGTTTTCGGTAATTATCCGCTCGGGAATTCCATATCTGCAAATGATATCTCTCTTGATGAATCTGGCTACCACCTGCTTGGTCACATTTGCATAAGATGTCGCTTCCACCCATTTGGTAAAATAATCGATCGCTACTAGAATGAACCGGTGTCCGTTAGAAGCCGTCGGCTCGATCTTTCCAATCATATCAATTCCCCACATTGAGAACGACCATGGTGATGACATCACATTCAGAGGACTCGGAGGCACATGGATCTTATCTGCATAGATCTGGTACTTATGACACTTCCTCGCAAACTTGAAACAATCAGTTTCCATAGTTAGCCAAAAATAACCTGCCCGCAGCAGCTTCCTCGTCATAGCATGCCCACCAGCATGCGTACTAAATGTACCCTCATGTATTTCCTCCATGAGCAGCTTCGCCTCTTTTTCGTCTACACAACGTAGTAGCACCAAGTCGTGATTTCTTCTGTATAAGACACCGTCCGGATTCAAATAGAAATTACCCGCCAATCTCCTGAGAGTCTTCTGATCGTGACTGGATGCCCCAGCCGGATACTCTTTATTTTTCAGGAAATTAAGGATATCAAAATACCACGGTTTATCATCATATGCTTCGTCAATGGCAAACACGAAGGCGGGTCTGTCAAGCCGAGAGATAACAATTCTGGGAGCCTCATTCCAGAAGCTGACTTTGTACACGGAAGACAAAGTGGCCAGGGCGTCAGCCATCTGATTCTCTGCTCGCGGTACATGATGCAATTCAACCTTGTCAAAGAAAGGCAACAATCTCCTCGCGTAATTCATGTATGGTATCAAATTAGGCTGACGTGTCTCCCATTCTCCTTTTATTTGATTCACCACCAGAGCTGAGTCTCCGTATACATCCAGATTTTTGATTCGCAAATCAATGGCTTCTTCAAGCCCCATGATACAAGCTTCGTATTCGGCTTCATTATTGGTAACTGGAAAGGTCAATCGAGCAGTAAACGGGATGTGCGACCCGTGTGGAGTAGTGATGATTGCCCCTATTCCGCTACTGTAGGCGTTTACAGCTCCGTCAAAGATCAACTTCCATTTCGAACCCAATTCTGGTCCTTCGTCCGACAACGGTTCTTCACAATCTTTCATCTTTAAGTACAGGATATCCTCGTCAGGAAAATCAAACCTCATCGATTGGTAGTCCTCAATAGGCTGCTCTGCCAAGTACTCAGATAATACGCTCCCCTTTATAGCCTTCTGCGAGACATACTGGATGTCGTATTCGGTCAAAACCATCTGCCAACGGGCAATTCTCCCCGATAGTGCCTGCTTTTCGAATACATATTTGATAGGATCCATCTTCGAGATGAGCATGGTTGTATGATTCAGCATGTATTGCCTCAACCGCTTGGCGGCCCAGGCTAACGCGCAACAAGTTTTTTCGAGCATTGAGTATCGAGATTCACATTCAGTAAACTTCTTACTCAAGTAGTATATTGCATGCTCTTTTCTTCCTGTCTCGTCGTGTTGACCGAGAACACAACCCATACTTCCCTCAAAAACCGTTAAATACATAATCAAGGGTCTCCCTGCCACTGAGGGTATCAAAATAGGAGGCTCCTGCAAATACTGCTTTATTCTATCAAACGCCTTTTGACAATTTTCATTCCATGTCACAGCCTGGTCTTTTTTTAACAACTTGAATAACGGCTCACACGTAGCGGTTAGGTGAGATATGAACCGAGCGATGTAGTTCAACCTCCCTAAAAACTCGCGCACCTCTTTTTCTGTTTTAGGCGTCGGCATCTCTTGTATTGCTTTTATTTTTGCAGGATCAACCTCTATTCCTTTTTCGCTCACGATAAACCCCAACAGTTTACCCGATCTCACCCCGAAGGTGCACTTGTTAGGGTTCAGTCTCAGCCTGAACTTCCTAAGCCTTTTGAATAACTTCAGCAGATTCACCAAATGTTCTTCCTCCGTCTGGGATTTGGCAATCATATCATCGACATAAACTTCGATCTCCTTATGCATCATATCATGAAAAAGAGTCGTCATTGCACGCTGATACGTTGCCCCAGCATTCTTCAATCCGAAGGGCATCACTTTGTAACAAAATGTTCCCCAAGGCGTTATGAAAGTAGTCTTCTCCATGTCTTCTGGCGCCATTTTAATCTGATTATAGCCCGAGAAGCCATCCATGAAGGAGAATACGGAGAATTGAGCAGTGTTGTCAACCAGCACATCGATGTGAGGAAGCGGGAAATCATCTTTCGGGCTCGCTTTGTTCAAATCACGGTAATCTACGCACATTCTCACTTTACCGTCTTTCTTTGGCACTGGTACAATATTAGCGACCCATGAGGGATATTTTGTAACAGCTAGGAAACCAGCATCCCACTGTTTTTGAACCTCCTCTTTAATTTTCACTGCCATATCTGGCCTAGTTCTGCGAAGCTTCTGCTTAACCGGCGGGCATTCTTCTTTTAGCGGCAGACGGTGCACAACCATATCCCTATCCAGCCCAGGCATGTCTTCATACGACCAAGCGAACACATCACTATACTCTCTGAGCATTTCAACCAGTCTTCGCCTGACGTCGCTCTGCAGCGCGGCTCCTATACGGATGTTCTTTTCAATCCCTTCCGACCCCAAGTTAATAATTTCAATGACCTCCTCATGAGGCAGAATGACTCGCTCTTCTTGCTTCACCAACCAAGACAACTCTTCGGGAACGTCGCCATCTTCAACAATCTCTTCTTCGGCCTGAAATACCGGGTGCTCAAAGTCGAAATGAGTCATAGGCGGTTCGATGATGTCATCTGAAAATATTATCTGTTTGTGAGTCACAGGAACAATCTCCTGAATAGACCAATTGCATAATCCTTGTCCTGGCACGCTTGGCTGAATCCAGGCGTCCATGTCGCAGTCACTGTCTCCTCCTTCGGAATCTGAAACAGCATTGATGGCCTCGTGATACACTCCACTAGCGGTGATTGTTATCGGTCCTTTGAAACGGGGCGCCCCTGCAACAGGCGTTGATGACGACGGTTGATATCCCAGCCCAAATCTGTCCATCTTCACGGGAATATCCAGAACCTTGCCCCAGCCTTTTGTCTCACCAGTCTCCACTAGAGCCTGAGCTTCCTTGTATGACGAGACGGCCACCTCTGATGCTTTACTCGGCCCCGGAACTTTGTCTTTGATGCGCAACCCTTCAAAGACTTGACAGGGTGTTTCATGAATCTCCCCGTCGACTTCTACATACTTGAATGATGACAGATGACTAACCAATATATCTTCTTCTCCACAGACTGTAACCACACTGTCCCCTACCATGTATTTCAGCTTTTGGTGCAAGGTAGATGTGACTACCCCAGCACCATGGATCCAGGGTCGTCCGAGAAGGCAGCTGTATGCTGGCTAGATGTCCATAATGTAAAATTCAGTTTCGAAAACCTCCGGCCCCACCTGTAGAGGTAACATTATGGATCCAAAGACTGTTCTTCGTGTACCATCAAATGCCCTGACCACCAAGTCACTAGGCGTACACAGGATTCCTCTGACGTCCAGTTTCATCATTGCCTTCTCAGGCAACATGTTTAAGGAAGATCCGGTATCTACCAGTACATGGGACATGAATGAGCCCCTACACTCAAATGAGACGTGCAACGCCATGTTATGCTCTCTCCCCTTCGGGGTCAAATCAAAGTCTGTAAATCCCAAGCTATGGCCTGCGTTCACATGCGCCAACACCCCATCCAGCTGATTCACGGAAACATCTTGGGGTACGAAGGACGTATCCAGAACTTTCAACAATGCATTTCTGTGAGCTTCGGAACACAATAGCAACGACAATATGGATATCTTTGACGGCATCTGTTGAAGGTGCTCAACAATCTTATAATCACTCTTACGAATAAGGCGCATAAACTCTTCCACATCCTTCAACGACGTTTCTTTTTCGTTCCTCTGCACCGGGACATTCTCATTCATCTTTCCTTTTCCTTTCGCCAGTCGCTCAGCCTCTACCTCAGGCGATATAAAGATTCTCCCACTTCTCGTCATCCCTCCGGCACCGACGACATTGTCTACAACCTCAACTGGCTGCTTACTAACATCAATTTTCACCCCATCACAGTATGCTTCCAACCCATAGGTCCAGGGGACTGCCTTAGTGCTCTCATAAGGGATTGGTCCTGCCTTGGTGATAGTGATCGGCAGTCGCCTGGCTGGCGCCGTTATAGTTATTGTTTTTCGGGGAATCGTCACGGTAGCTACATCACTTTGCTCGTCTGCTGATAACCCTGCAGGTTCTTCAACTGCCGTTCTGTCGAATTGCAATGTGCCTCCATCTATCAAGGTCTGAATACCCTTCTTCAATTCAGCACAACCCCCAGCTTGGGTCCAACACTCTAAACAAAACTCATCGCAGCCCGGATACACACCTCCTTTCAATAACCTGCTCTTTATCTCACACAACAGTGTCTTTAGGTCATCAACATTCATAATCAAGTTCAAACCCTCCTCGGTTAAAATAACATTTGCCCCATGATTGGGCATGGGCTTTTATACTATGTTCGGACCTGCCTGTCCAAAATTGATAGCCTTATTATCCAATAGATCCTGCACCACATGTTTGAACGCGTGGCAACTCTCTACGTCATGGCCCGGAGCCCCGGAGTGGAATTCACAGTGCTTGCTTGCGTCAAAGCCGTACGGAGGAGTGCCCGTTACTGGCGCCATAGTTCTCTTTTCCACCAAGTTCAAACCCAGTAACGTCTGTAGTAATTCTGCATACGTTGAAGGAGGCGTTTCAAACACCCTCCTTGGTTTGCCCCCCTGGACTCTGCGCTGGGCAGGATGTGCCCCTTGTTGTGGTTGTTGTTGCTGTTGTTGTTGTTGTATTGGTTGTTGCTGAAATGGAATAGTGACACTTGCCACCTGCTGCGGCTAATTGTACTGGTTTCGATCTCTGCCCCGGCCTCGGCCTCGGCCCCCAAACACTGCACTTGCATCACCTTGACGGCGCCCACCGAAAGCCCTTCTGTTACTGCCAGCTGAAGTGGATTCCTCAGCTTGGAATCTTCCCTGTTTAATGTTGCTTTCAATCTTCTCACCCATCAGGATTAAGTCTGAGAAACTGCCTAAGGACGTGTGAAACAGCTTGTCATAAAACATACCGGTAAATGTTCCTATGAACATATCATTCATTTCTTTGTCATCCAAAGGAGGATGAACTCGAGCAGCCATGTCGCGCCATCTCTGCGCATACTCTTTGAAGCTCTCGCCCTTCTTTTGGGACAATCCCTGCAATTGGACCCGGTTGGGTTCCAAGTCACTGTTGTACTTATAGTGAGCCACAAACGCTTCAGCCAGCTGCTTCCATGTCTTTATCTGTGTTGGCTCCAACCCCATATACCATTCGAGGGAAGGACCAGACAGGCTATCTTGAAAGAAATGCATTAGCATCCTCTCATCGTTTGAATACGCCGACATTCTTCTGTAATATGATCGCACATGCACCTTTGGACAGGTATCCCCCTTATATTTGTCGAATGTGGGAGCTTTGAATTTTAGTGGTACCCTCAGGCCAGGCACCAGACCCATTGTGGTCATATCTAAGCCAACAGCGCTTTGATTCACGACCCCCTTCATCTGCTCCTCGAGCATCTTGATTCTCTGAGAGTCATCCATAGGACCTTCGAAACCTCCATCGGAGAAAGCATCCTCTTGCTGATCTTCTAGCCAATTACCATTCCCAGTTCCGTATCCATCGTACCCGTTGTTACGGCCAAATCTAGTCTGATTCATTATAGGGCCCCGCCCCCTATTACCATACCTCGGAGCGACCCCAGCAGGTCCAAAAGACATTATCCCGACACCATTTCCATTTCCGAATCCGCCATAACCCTGATTAGTCATACCAAATCCGTCCTGTCCGAAGCCCTGAGCGTTGAAGCCGTACTTCCCAGCATGATCAAACCCCTGGTCATTAAAGCCGAATCCATTATTACCAAAGCCATTACCTCCCATATTATCACCACCCAGATTGACATCTCCGAACCCAACGTTGTTGACGACAGTCTCGTTACCGATTCCAGCGTTACCGTTCTCGGCGGCCGCGCCGTTGTTCACATTGACAGCATGTATGTTTACCACAGGCGGAGCTACTGGTGTAGGAGTACCATCCCCGTGAATAGTGTCAACTCGTACAAAATTATGATCTTCGTTTCCGTGCCCAGCATTTCTCATTAGCAAAGGCTGCACCAAAGCTTGCAAGTTCTCCTGTCCTTTCACAATGGTCTCCATTGTCTGCATGAATAGCGCCAGCTTCTCACGCATGTCCTGCATTTCATTCTGCATCTGATCCATAGCTCTTCTGCAGTTGGTACGAGTGGAGTATCTGTGCGGGCGTTGACTTGCAATCCTGAAAAGACCTGTACGGTGCAGGGAGTGAGATACAGTTCAATAATCACCTGTAATGCAATATGAATGCGAATGCAATGCAATATGTGTCTGTGCATTAGGGGATATCATTCCCCGATTCTAGTGCGAATGTGTCAGTGTAGTGACAGTGACAGCAATACAAAATTTGGAGCCGAACCATAGAAAAAACCTCATATATTGCAGAGAAATCCATTAAGCCAAGAATACAATATCAATGAGTGTACAATAAGAAGGCATGACCTCAACCAACAATCCTGGTGATGGTCAGCACAAATGCAAATAAAGCATACACATTAATACATGAAACGGTCAAGTACTCCCATAGGCCTGGTACTCTTCTAATAACCTCTTAGTCTCTGGATGACTTGGTCGGGAAAGCAGACCCTCAACAAGTAGATCTTTTCGCTTGAGAACACGTCGTAAATCACCAGCAGATTCCTCCCATGCCCCTTCTCCGAAGCGATCCTCTAGCTTCCGTTTCTGAGACACAGCCTCTTTCTTGCTTTCGATGGCTTTGTTCAATGCGTTCTGAAGACTATATCTTGCCATTACCTCCTCTTCATACTGCTTGGTGCTAGCCTTCAACTGTTCTTCAAGTTCAGAAATTTGCTGCTTCAATTTGTCTTCCCTCTTTTTGTTGTTGGTTAGCGTAGCATTCCACGTTTTGTTACAAGAAGAGATTTCCCGGTGGGCAGCATCGAGTGCTTTCTTTTTTGACTCCAACATATCATGGGAGCTTCTGAATTCTTTCCCTAGTCGTTCACGCTTCTTTTTCTCTTCGGTCAGTTCAGCACCTAGCCTGTTTACCAATTCAGTTTGCTGTTGGAGAGAATGCACAGCCTTGTTCTTCTCACTACGTATCTGAGCCAGTTCCTTTTCTAACTCTTCATTGATCTTCGTCAAGGCTTCCTTTTCTTTTACAACTCGCTCGTAGACCTCCATAGTAACGGTGGTTGGTTCCTCCACCGGAATATGAACAGGGACCGGTGCAGCTGGAAATGGCATCAGCAACTGTTTTGCCCTTTCTTGGATCCAAACTTTGTATGGTACATAAGCCTGACAATCGTTCTTCCCCAATAGTGGCTTCCCTCTTCTGTTTATACGCATCCAAGCGTGCTGAAGCTTGGCTAGTAACTCTCCATTCAAATCGCCGGTGAAGTACAGAGATTCCTGTACTTCTTCCTCCCTAGGTGGGTTCTTCAGTGCGTATCCAAACTGGTGAACAAACAGAGATGGGTTATAATTGATGCACCCTTTTCTTCCTATCAAAGGAACATTAGGATACCCAGCGCAGCTGAAAATAAGCTCAGACCCCAGCAAGTCTCGGTCAAACCACTCAATGTCTTCAGAAGATAGTCTCATCAGGCGCTCTGGCCAGTCAGCTGTAGTTGCACTATCTACAAAAGGTCCCTTCAGGGGGAGATGGCTCTTAAACCACATGTTCAACAGCGGCGCACAACAGTAAACAGTCTTTCCTCTTCTATTTTCATTTTTGTAGTGCAATGAATGATAGAGATCTCCAATCAAAGTGGGTAACGGGTTGCCAGCAGCAAACAGATGAAAGGCGTCCAAGTCCACAAAATTGGGTAAATTGGGAAACAACACTATTCCGTAGATGCACAGAGCCAAGATTGCATTAAAGACTATCCAGCACCCGCTCTTGGCGTATTCTTGAGCTTTGCCAACCAAAAAATCGAGGGAGAACCCTGGAACCCCGAGCCAAGAAGTCACTAATAGTTCAGAAGCGTTCATGTGCAAGGCCTTAGCTAAGTCCTCCAGCTGGGGCTTAGCGTCACGATGGATGAAAGGAACCTTATTTTGCACCGGCAGCTCGATAAACTCCGCGTATTCTTCCATGGTAGGCCCCAAAATAAAGTCAACAAATGTGAAACACCTCAAGATAGGGTCATAGAATTGCATCAAGGTATACAGCCCATTCATCTCAACAGCAGTTGGCTTGCAGACCAGTCTCAACAATCTTCCATAAGTCATCCTGGAACTTCTCCTAACCTCCTCATCAGCAAGGGACATCAGACCAAGTAGGGGAGTAAGGTCAGATGTAGGTAACTTGTACGCAACTGTCTTTCTCAAACCAGCCATGATCAATAAGCAGAAGTCCGGACACTAGAATCAGGGAATATGCAAATGCACCTGCAGCACAGACACACGTTAATGAAATGCACATGATAATGGTTATGCGAACAATGCAATGCAAATAAATGCAACAGGGACCAAATGCCATGGCTGAGAAGCCTGAACCACATCATAAGCCTCAGATAGACCCTCCAGAATTCCTCAAACCCTGGTCTTAGACATACCCAATATGAAGCTTCAACTCTGGTCTCTGATAGACCCCATAACATAACTCCAACTGGTCTCTGATAGACCCCTTAACTGTCCATAAATACCCTGAATCTCAAATCAAGGAATAAACCGGTATCTGAAGGTCTAGTTACCTGCATAGCCCCAAACCCTCTCACAGGTAGGTGTCCTAGTAACTGACAACGGTATGGCATCCTATGCGGTCGTCGGCGTCACAGACTTTCAGGGTTGATGATACGATTCCCAGAAGGAGTGGCATCATCAAATCCTGAAGATGCCTCACTTAGCCAACTTCCAAATGATCGGTTCCCGGAGTCGACAATTCAGCTAACCAACAACCCCTTCGACCCAAAGGGTAGAAAAAGAAGTCAACCAGAAGAACCTCGTCCGAGTGTAGATTTTGTGGGACACTAATGCAAGCAAAGCCGGCACGCGCCCACTACTTTCTACTCTAATTCTAAGTGCACTCAAGCCCAGGTCCGGCTTATCTCTCAATCATAGAACACCCGTCACACCCCAATACAGCAATAATAACAATAATATAATGCTGAAAGTAAATGATAGAAAAAGTAAATCCATACAAAATCCTCGACGGGAAAACAAACGTTAGGATTGACTCGCTTAGGGGACGTTGGATCCCCAGCAGAGTCGCCAGCTGTCGCTACTGCGAAAATCGGGGCCGGCTGAACAGAAGAGTCGCCACCATGCGTTATTTATCCCAAAGAGGGGCAAGGAAACGCTCGAGGTAAACCTACCGCAAAACTGGGAAAGGAATGGTCATCGCAACCAAATCCTGGATTCGGGAGTCGGTTACGCAAGGGGAAGGTATTAGCACCCCTCACGTCCGTCGTACTCGACGGGATCCACGCTTGTTTTCTAGTACGGATTGTTATTCTATCTACTCTACAGGTATGGGGTTAAAAGAAAAGAAAATGACTCGGCAAAGTATCGCACTTTATGCCTACGTATTCCCGTCTGTAACGAGAAATCAGAGTCAACGTAGTTCGCCTACCTACGGGAAATGAGGGGAAGGTTGCTCGCTAGGATATCGCATCCTATGCCTACGTACTTTCATACAACATGAAAGATCAGAGCAAACGTAGTTCGGGCCACATACGACACAAGTCTGTCTTTGATTGTTTTTATCTCCTTCTAAAAAAGGGTTTTTCTGATTACTGGTCCAAGCGGACAAAAACGACGTTTTGATGAGTTCACATTCTTTTACGGAAGAAGTGTCTTTTATTGTATTTGAAATATTTATTGTGTTTTTCTGTTTGTTTTGAGAAAGAAGAGACAGAACTCTACCTATGGTTGCAAAGGGAATTACACTAACCTAATGTTATCATGCATGGGTTAAGACCTAATGTCTATCATGTTCCTCTCTTGCACAGAGAGAAACAGAGATCCTAAGGGAATAGACGGAAACAGAAACAATAACATATATACAATAAAGCAGTAAAATGCATGGATGCAACAATACAAGCGAGGCAAGGGAGTCCCACTCGACCTCGAACCTAGAAAACAACAGGCAAAAGCGAACAAAATTCGCTTTCAACCTAACAGATTAAATGGAAAACAATACAGTCAGGGAAATTCAAACAATACATCAAAAATTATAAACAGCAAAAATAAACAGCAAACAACAGTCTTCATCAACATCTGTCTTCAAGTCATCTTCAATACTTCAAGCAAGGTCTCTATCTTCAATCTTTCAATGGCTTTTCTTCAAGTCTCACTCTCCAAGATAAGCAGCAGTTAACAAGATGAGTTGGATGTTAAGCAGTCAGTTGCCTACCAAGGGTGGCCTACTGACTGTTAACATGATATAGACAGTTTTCTCTCAAAATTTCTATCCTTTAAATACATTCACTAATCCTTCCAAAGGAAGGAGGTGGGTATTTAAAAGAGACTTTGAATCATAAAGAAAGAATGGAGGCAAACAAGACCTTCCATGTTTGTGAATCAAATTGCTATTCTAGAGCTCTACCTAACTCCTAAACCTTATAACCTTCAACAGCTGCCAGCAAGAGATACTCTTCATCAACTCTAGAAATTGGTCTTCATTCCTTGTCTTCAATGGGCTTCATCAGCAAAGTCTTCAGCTCAAACCCAAACCCCAAGCAGGCCCAATACCCCACACAGTCAAACAATAACCCCAAGAAGGGCACACCACACAATCAATCAATTACAGAAAATATACTAATAGTATTAATATAATAGGGGAACTTCTAGCATTTTCTAAGAGATCTATCATCTACCCATCATATCCCTATAGTCCCATCTCCTAATTTGTCCTAAAGAAAACCCAAAAAGAAATTTGTTTTGTTATACCTATATTATATTCACAACCTTAATTGACTATCCTAATAGTTTCTAACTAAACTACCTAAAATAAATCCTAAAAAATTGGTATAAAAATCAGGGGGTACCTAATATCCATATCTAATTATACTAAAAAGAATGGGGTGAAAATCCTAAAGGAAACTCTCAAACTAAATTCAACAAATAGAGGCATCAACTAAAAGAATTAAAAAAAAGCTATTAAATGTAAAAATATGCAAAAAATACGAAAATGAAATAAAATGACAATTTTATGTTTTTATATTTTTCTAGACAAAAAATAGAAAATAGGAAAAAAAGTCTCATTAAAAAATATGTATTTTTCAATTTATTATGAATTTTTAAAGTTTGAAAAAATTTGGAGTAAAATTAAATGAGAATTGATGCATGGGGTGTATAAAGAAGTAAAATGCAGTTAAAAATGATTTGGGCCCCAGCAGGTGGGGTGCGCCTAGAAGCAGGCGCTGGGCCCATTGCATTCAGAAAACAGATTAAAAAAAATAAAGAAAAAAGAAAAAAAAATGGTGCGAATAGCATGTTTTATAGTGCAAACGAGTGGGCTTGGAAATGGGGGGGGGGGGGGGCGAATAGCAAATTCGTTGAACCCATGAAGATTACTTATCCAAAACGCAATGTTTTGGCTGCTCCTCCTCCATGCAATTTCGTGTTTGATTGCTGTCCGTTGGATGACATCTTCAGTCAACATGTCCTGCGCGATCCAACGGCATAGAGGTTGTCTTCAACCTTTGGATGCTTAGGGTTTGAAACTCCATGAAAACAAACTTCCCATGCATGAAACTTCCTCTTCCTTATTCTCTCTCAATACTCCACCATTTAATACGATTCAAGAACCAAATTTGTCTAGAATTTTATGTAGAATACAACCATGCCTTTGGATTTCGTTGAAACTAACTACATCATGCAAACCGAACCACACAACTCCATGGATCCAAACTTTCTTCAATTTTCGACCATCATAAAACTCAACAATCTTTGTATATAATTAATCCTCATGCTATGCTGATCACAACCAATCAATTCTCATGCATTATCATTCATTAAATCATGTGTTCTACCTCCATGTGATGAATAACACTCTTCTTGCACAAGATTTGATGGAGATGGCTTGTATCTTCAGATCCAATCACTTTTGCTCTTTTGCAACTTCACTTGGAAAGCTTCAATTCTTCAACAATGGTGGCTCAAGCTAGCATGAACATACTCAGGGATGTTTGTAGTGATGATTTGTGGAAGAAAATGGAAGGGTAATGAAGAGAAAAATGAAGTTTCAATTCAATTTGCAAATGGAAAAGTTTTGGTTCAAACTCTTTTCTCTACCACCATTAACATCAACAATCACCAACCTCTCACCAATGGAGATTGTAATCCATATATAGACTAATTTGGAAGGGTCTAGAATCATCTAGATCAATCTAGTAGCAACTTGAACTTTCATGAAGATATTTTGCATTTCACTTCCCACCACATGAGATATCATGACAAAATCCTTACAACTTGAGTAATTCACTTCATTTTCTCCTTAAGTGGTATCTTGGACAAGATACAAAGCTTAAACACCTTGTTTATGAAGCTTTTCCTTGTTTTGGTTTAGTATGCCATTATGCAAGTAAGACTTTTACAAAGCAACCCCAAGATTTAAGTCTCAAATCAAAATTGTGTCTGAACCAATGTTCTTAAAATGTCCCTGGGAGTCAAAATGACCTATCATATGCCATGGTTTGGATTTGGAACTTGGATTTTAGGATTTTCCATTTCACTTGAATTAACTTATACCCCATTTTTAGGCCATTTTTATCACTTTTTGCTATGAGCCTTTCCAACATCTCATGACCACCCTACTGGCCTAAAAACATCATTCTAAGCAACTTTGATGTTGAAGGTTTTTTCATTTGAAGCTTGGAAGTAGGAGATATGGCCATATGCTTGAAATGACCTATAACTGCCAAATGACCAAAATACCATTCGCTTGCCAAAGTCATAAGTAGAGTTCCACAAATCAGATGAAGGCATATCATACCTTTCTAGAAAGCTAAGATCATGAGGAACAACTCTCATGTTGGCCAGAAATCCATTTGAAAGCTCCTTGAGGGGTAAAAGTTGCTTGGAAGTTTAGTAATTTTCACAGACAAATTTCAGATGCCTCTGATGACCTGTAACTTGCAAGAACCATAACTTGAGTTCTATAAATCTTCTTGATGCCTTCCACCACTCAAATTAAAGGTATTGAGATAATATACAAGTTTCATGTTGGCCAAGGATCCATTTGAGACTTGAATTTTGAATTATCTTACTGGGAAGTTTGCCCTAAATCAGGGGATTTTACACAGAAACCCTAATTTAGAAACCTCTCTTCTTCTTGATTTCTCTTGATTCCTCCTTGGCACAAAACCACACCCATATATACATGTCAAATGAGGCATCCCACATCTTTCAAACAGGCCTTGATGCCTTTCAATCAAGCATTTGACCTAGGGTTGACCCAGATGAAACCCTAGTTGACTGTCTTCCACTGCAGCTCTTGTAATCACATCAATGACTTGCCTCACTTTCAAAATGACCCTCTAGGTCTTCCATGATGTCTATATACCCTCCATGGCCTCAATTCATGACTCACAACTTCTTTGATGATCTTCAAATACCCTCAAGATAGGAGATAGATCCACTGCTTGGTCCACTAACTTCTCAGATTATGACTTGGCTAAGACTGAATTTGAATAAGAATCACTTGATATGCCCATAGAGATAAGAATTGCATTTGGTCCCCTGTTGGATGGCTTGCCCATGCTATGCTATGCAGATGAATGAATTATGTACATGACCTAATATGTACATGCTAATGCTATGAGACATAAACCAAGTGAAATAAGTTGAGCAAATTTTAGGGTGCAACACTCAGTATACTCCAAGAGGTTCTGAGCCGCTTAATCCACGAGTGAATTTTTATATTTGGGGTTTAGTAACTAGCGGAAAGGGACCGAATGAATATTTATTTGGTGCTGGAGCTTTGGCCGGTGATATGAAAAAAATGGATAGAACTCTATTTCAAAGAGTTAGAGATGGTAAGGGAACGTCACATCCACCACAATTGACCCCCGAGATCTAGAAACGGTAAGACAATTGACGCTAACCGAGGCAAGACGCCAAATGACGCAACATGAGGCGACACTAAAGACTAAAATGGAGGAGCAACAACGTCATATAGAGACAATGAAGAAGAGGCAAGCTGAAATGGAGGCGATGATGCGTCAATTTATGCAATCAAAAGGTGGCGGTAATCCAATTGTTGAAAATGAAGAAGTTGGTGGTTAAACAACAGAAGGATGACGACGGTGTCGATGATTTTGAAGTTGACGACTTTCTTGATTCGGATTGATTCGAAGGAATTACTGTAATTTCAAATTTTTATTTTTGTAAAATATTAATTACATTTTAGTATATTATACACTTTTTATTTAAAAACTTTATTCTTAATTTTGGTATCTATTTAAATTTATTAATTTTTGTTATTTACATTTATTAATTTTTTAATTTAAATTATTATTTAAAAAAATTATTATTAATTTTGTATTTTAAAATAATTAAAAAACACAAACTATAATTAAAAATTTAAACTATAATTTTAAACTATAAATAAAAATACAAAATATTTAAGCGTGTGTGTACTACAAAATTAATTAGTTTGTTTATAAATAAGAAAACTTAACCACGTGATATTCACGTCGCAACTTATCACGTGAAATTCACGTCGTAACTTGCCATGTGATATTCACGTCATAACTTGTCACGTGAATTTCACGTCACAAATTACCACATGATTTTCACGTGGCAACAAATTTGTCACACGTTCTCCTGTCACGTGAATAGTCACGTCGCTAAAATCAGTATGTGACGTGATTTTCAACATTATAAAATGAATTTCATGTGACAATATCCAGTTTTTTTTTTGTATTGCAATGTTCTCGACCTCTTTTTCTCATTAAAACTAACCCTCTTTTTTGTGCGATTTCTCTTATTTTTTCAGTCTTGCAACAGGCCCTAAACCCCTTATTTGATCTACAACAACCCCAAAGCACAACATAATATATAAAACATAATTCAAGGGGATTAAACACATATTATTCATCAAGTCCTTCACATTATTCATAGCATCTTTGAGAAAAACACACAATTTATCAACCAGGATAGATCAAAGTTCATGGCATAACAAAATACAACAATCCAACACTGCAAAAACCTAAACCCTTACCCACTATTCATCATACTATCCCTTAGAGAATAAAACCCCACCCTTACCTTAGAGTTCTTGCAGGATCTTCTACCTCTTAACAATGGTGGTCTCCTTTCCCCTTGAGTCCTAGCTTCCTTTTCTCACTTTCTTGTGTTTCACGTTCTAACAATTTTCTATCCTAAAAATCCCTTTTCTTCTTTTATTATTTTATTATTACTATTATTTATTTCCACCAATAATAATAATAATAATAATACCTATTTGTTTAACTAATTAAATTAAATAATACCAATATATATTATCTAACTAGTTAATTAATAACTAATATTACTAATAAGCTATACTCAGCACACCACTCATCTCTACACTATTACTCACACACCCTCAACACCTAAAATCATATTTCTAAGGCTACCACCCTACATTAAAGAGCTCTCTAATACACCAAAATACCAATCACACAACAAGGTCACCAAATATCACATAATTAAATTACAAATATAATTTAAATTAAATCGGGGCGTTACACATAATACTCTCTTACTCTCACCAAAACATCCTCTAACACAACTACAAGGTATTTGATCGATCTATCTGTCAATTGCATAGATACATTAATTTTTCGGTTTCATCTCAATCATGTCTAACTTCTTGCACACAGATATGGGTATCGGGCTAACGCTGAACCCTAAGTTGCAAAGTGATCTCTCAAAGTTCATGGTGCCTATTTGACAAGGGATAGTGAAACTCTCTAGATCCTTAAGCTTAGGGATCACCATATTTTGAATTACAACATTACTATCAAAAGTCATAGCCACAATTTCATGGTCCTCTAATTTTCTTTTGTTAGAAATAAATTCTTTTAGGAATTAGAATAATAGAGCATTTGAGTTAGTGTCTCGATAAAAGGCATATTGAGGTGAATCTTTTTAAGGAGTTCTACAATATTTTTAAATTGGACCTCCACTATAGCCTTTACAAGCCTTTATGGGAATGATATGGTTGGTTTGTAGGGAGGAGGAGCAACATGAAGTGTTTCCTTCTCAACCTCTTAAATCACCTTTTTAGGAAGTGTTAGTTCACCACTATAAGAAAAACTCTCTCCAGCCACGTAATATAGTGACGTGAAAATCACGTGGCAAAAAAAAAAAAAAGATTTGCGACGTGATAATCACGTTGCTACATGTTTTTTTTTAAATATTGAAACACAGGCAAGCACATGGAGAATGTAGGGAAAATAATTAATAAATATGTTGTGATGTGGTAATCACGTCGCAGCACAAAAAGTAAAATACAAAAGTAAATGGTTTCAGGCTTTGTAGAGGAAGTAAAGATTGTCACATGATAATCACGTCGCAATACAAAAAGTAAAAAAAAAAGTTAAATGGAGTTAGGTGTGCAGAGGTAGCAGATGGGGGGAAATTTAAAAAAATTCAAATTTGAACTTGTGACGTGATATTCACGTCACAACATTAAAGTGAAAAATAAAAATAAAAACGTTATGGAAGGAAGATTTGACTTGACTTCTAGTTTGAATGACACATTTATTAGTGTCGTGATTCCCACGTTGCAATAAATGTTACCGTTTGAAGTTGCAACGTGAATTTCACTTTGCTAGGTTGCGATGTGAAATTCACGTCGCTGAGTTGGCTATATATATTTTTACTTTCTTTCTCTTGCCTAGACTGTTTCCACACTTTCTCTTCCTCTATCATATTTCTTCTTCTTCTTCATTCCAGCAACCCTTTCATTCCCTTATATCTTCTTCATCTTCAAATTTTCTAACATGTTCAATAATATACATCTTAAAAGGTAGTTTAAGTTAGTTTTATTTTTTGTTTTGGATCTATTAAATATTATGTGACATTTTAATTGTATATATAATTAACAACGTTAATTTTTTTCTCAAGATTTATCAAGAATATTGGATTGGTTGTTCTTCAAAATTCATCAAGGTTCAATATTAAAGCTATTTTGTTTATCTTCGTTCAGGTATTTAATTATTTAATTTTTCAAATTTAAATAAATATTTGATTGTTGGTTGTTTGGTTGTATTGTTGGTGTAGGTTGTGCTAACACAGAAAAATATATTGTAAAAACAAAAAATATTTTTTTTTTCAAATTTTAATAAATATATTTTTTATATTATTTTCAAAAAATATTTTATTTTATTTAAATAAAAAGATAATATTATTATTTACAGAATACTATTTTTAAAATATATTATTATTAGAATAATATTGTATACAGAATATATATGTATATTGAATAAAAACAGAATATTATTATATATAAATATAGAATAATATTTTAAAAAACAAAATAAAAATATAATATTATTTTTAGTAATGTATTATTTTTCCAAATAAATTATATTATATATTAAATAAAAACATAATGTATTATATTATATTTTCAATAAAAATAGAATATATTAAAGTAGAATATATTATATTATTTAATTTTTCAAAATATATATATATATATATATATATATATATATATATATATATATATATATATATATATATATATATATATATATATATATATATATATATATATATATATATATATATATATATATATATATATATATATATATATATATATATATATATATATATATATATATATATATATATATATATATATATATATATATATATATATATATATATATATATATATAGAATAATAAAAACATTTATATAATAATTTTTAGTGAAACTTTAAAAATATGATAATGTTTAAAGTTTTTATACATTAAACTTTAAACTTATTTTTTATAAACTTATTTAAAATTTAAACATTAAACTTTAAAAACAAAATGATGTGAAATAGTTTATTTAACAATTTTTATCTTATGTTATATGTTTATTAAATGTATAGTTAAACTAAAAACAAAATATTTATATTTATCTTGAAGAATTTATTATATAAGTTTATAAAATATAAAATATGCTATATTAATTATATAATATGTTGTATTATATATTATGCATGTATTATATGTCATATTATATGTTATGATTATATGTTATGTATTTTATGCTATGTTATATTATATGTTTATTAATTATATGTATTATACATTTTGTTTATTAAATATTTATTTAAAAGAAAACTGTATAAAATTATTATTTAAGTTTATTAAAAATAAAATAGTAAAAAATTTATTTTTAGTTATATATATTAAGAATACTTAAAAAAATAGTAGAAAGCTTGTTTGTATTAAAAGTAATTTTTATTCAATATAATTTTATGTTAAAGAATAATATTAAGTTAGTTAATACTTGTATTTAATATTTTTAAAATATTTCTGAAATTGATATTAAAATTACATTTGTAATTAAAAAGACAATGATTGTATAAATGAGCAGTGTGGAATAGTATAGGTGCTATCATAGTGGGATGTACGATAAGTTGTATCCAGGAAGACGTAGACTTAAACCAAATTCTGAGGAAGGAGTTAAAGAGTTTACGTGAAGGAGGAGCGAAGGAGGAGTTAGATGTTCTTGTCTTAAATATTGATGCAGACCTATAATTAGTGACTCAGAGGAAGTAGAACGTCATTTAAAGAGAGGAGATTTTATTGAAAATTATTGGGTTTGGACATATAATGGAGATGAGTTGCCGAGTAGCGTACCAGAGACCAGTAATATGCATGCTTCAAGTAGTCGATCGCTGATGCAATATGGGGAAAAATTTAATCTGATTAGTGAGATGGTGGGCGATGCTTTTGGTGTGAACGTGACCTATGACGAACCTGAAGATTTTGTTGGGGAAGAGTTATCGAATGAGGAAGTGCAAAGATTTTATCAGTTGTTGAATGAGATGAATACGTCGTTGTTTGAGGGGTCGTCAGACTTAAAGTTATCAATGTGTGTGAGATTATTGGCTGCCAAGTCAAATTAGAATGTTCCTGATCAGTGTTTGGAATTCTTCGAAATATAAAAAGTGGCGGTAATCCAGTTGTTGAAAATGAAGAAGTTGGTGGTCAAACAACAGAAGGATGACGACGGTGTCGATGATTTTGAAGTTGACGACTTTCTTGATTCGGATTGATTCGAAGGAATTACTGTAATTTTAAATTTTTATTTTTGTAAAATATTAATTACATTTTAGTATATTATACACTTTTTATTTAAAAACTTTATTCTTAATTTTAGTATCTATTTAAATTTATTAATTTTTGTTATTTACATTTAATAATTTTTCAATTTAAATTATTATTTAAAAAAATTTATTATTAATTTTGTATTTTAAAATAATTAAAAAACACAAACTATAATTAAAAATTTAAACTATAATTTTAAACTATAAATAAAAATACAAAATATTTAAGCGTGTACTACAAAATTAATTAGTTTTTTTATAAATAAGAAAACTCAACCACGTGATATTCACGTCGCAACTTGTCACGTGAAATTCACGTCGTAACTTGCCATGTGATATTCACGTCACAACTTCTCACGCGAATTTCACGTCACAAATTACCACATGATTTTCACGTGACAACAAATTTGTCACACGTTCTCCTACCACGTGAATCACCACGTCGCTAAAATCAGTATGTGACGTGATTTTCAACATTGTGAAGTGAATTTCACGTGATAATATCCAGTTTTTTTTATAGTGCAATGTTTTCGAGCTCTTTTTCTCTCATTAAAACTAACCACTTGTTTACCAATACAGGTTGTCACAACATTCAAGTTTCGCATTGGATTTTGTGAATTTTCTCATAAATGATTTTGGAGGGACATAAATAAAAGCTTGTTGATGCGTAACTTAAAAGATTTTAGTCTCCAATATTTTATTATGGGTAGCAACATTATCAATTCTCAAAGTCAAAAAAGTTTTGCTTTGTAATATTATTTCTCAAAGAGCTATGAGTGTAACTTTTAAAAGTATTAGATTCTTCTTTCAAAAATGGGTAGCATCGAATCTTGTTGCACCTTCCATTTCTATATAAACCCTTACTTCGTAATTTCATTTTCAATTAAAAAAATATTAACAACCAACATTATACTTATAACAAAAACACTACCTAATCTCTGCCTTTTTGCAATTGACCAATACTAAACAAACACTATCTAATTATTAAATCATCCCTATTAGTTCCAAAATCTTGCTAACTGATTATTTCTCTCATTTGAATGTATTACAATTTATATATAAGCAATATATGCAAGGCCCCTACTGAACAAAAAGAAAATTTGAAATGACTAGTACTTTGTGTCCACTTCTTCACGTAGATAAATGTTTTTCCTCTTGCATGTTATGAGTATGAAAAATGATTCATCAAGGACAATGCTAACTTCGTCTCCAAAATGGGAGAAACAGTGACATTTACCATTAATGAAAACTCACATGCAATTGTCCCCATGTTTAATACTTACCCACCCGATCTATACTATTAACCATAATTTCACATACAAGTCACTATATATATTCCTGTTTTGCATGAAACTTTTGAAACTCATAGTTATTATTTTTTCCCTTTCATTCTTCTTATAATTAGCATGGGAAAATCTAGTACTAGTTTTTCTAAGGGGTTTTGGAAAGAAGGGTTTGGAATAATAATGAAGAAGCTGCAGAAAAGAATAATGATGAAGCAAGGTCATTTTGTGGTGGTTGCAACTCAAGGATGGAAGCCAGAAAGATTCTGTGTTGAGTTGGAATATTTAGATCATCCTGAGTTTGTGAAACTGTTGAAGCAAGCTGAAGAAGAGTTTGGATTCTCTCAAGATGGAGCTATTGCAATTCCTTGTGAGCCTGATGAGTTGAAGAGAATCATTGGAAGGAAAAAACAACACATGAACATCAAGGGTATTGATATTACTTGTTAGGTAAAAAATGAAATAAAATATTATTTTATTTTAATTTCTTTATTAATTATTTTGTTGTGTGTATGCCTTCTAATGTTTGGGATGGTTATACATTTTTTTTTTGTATTTTTTTAAGTTAATTAGTTAACTATAGCTAGCTAGTGGATCTCATGCAATAAGATAGTGATTTTGTTGTTGTGTTTACTTGTGCCCCTGTGATGTAAGTATAGTAACTTGCAGGTGCAAGTGGGCTAGATTAATTAGTATATATGAATTTTTTTTATTTTTATGTTTAGCTTGTAAAAATGGTTATTATTTTGAATAATGAGATCTTTAATTTGCTAATAGTCTATATAGTAATAATAATAGTAATTGCTTATGAATGATGAATTATGATAACTTAAAGGAATGATTACTTAAGCTAAACCTATGTTTTGAATCAACTCTTAAATTGTGGTGATTAATTTGATCAATTTGCACCACAACCTATAAATCCGTTTATAATAAAAAAAATTTGTTTGACAATAATAAAACACCACATAGTTTTTATCATAAAGATAATGTTAGGCTACTTTGTAGATATCGAGTCCATATAAAAAAAAGTTACATGACAAAAAATAAATAAATAAATAAATAAATAAATCTATATATATATATATATATATATATATATATATATATATATATTTATAAATTTTTTTCATTTCTGCCATCATTTTAAAAACTTATTTTCAAAATGTCATATATTTCAACAAATATACTAAAATGCCACAGTTTCAAAAAAATTATTTTTTATGCACAAGGGTGCCGCCCATTTAATAAACTGTCATATTTTTTAAAGGTGTCGCCCTTTCAATGGGCGGCAGTGTGTAAAATAAAACGTAAAAAAAATCAGACTTGGTTACTGCCGCCCATTGAAAAAGCGGCAATTTTAAAAAATATGACAGTTCTGCTCATTGAATAGGCGGCACCCTTATATCAAAAAAATTTTCTTTTTAAAACTGTGACATTTTGATATATTTGTTAAAACATATGATATTTTGAAAATAAATTCTTAAAAAGATGGCAGACATGAAAAGAATTCATATATTTATATATATATATATCACTGTCTTTTTATAATAATTAAAAATTATTTAACACTCCCAATGAAGCACGAGAAGTGAATATATGGGAAAAAGAGACATACAATGACAAGGCAGAGGGCATGGGAGAAAAAATGAATGGAATAAAGTGAAAATAAGACATGTGATAAGTGACATGACATCACGGAAAAGAAGAGATATAAGAAAGCTCGGTTACTATTATAAACAATTTTTTTTTTCAGTTATTTAAATATTTGATGTATCTTGTATAGAGAACAAATGCATTGTTGTTCAATAAAAGTGAAAAGAATATTTTGTGATAATAGTTATCGATGGAAATAAGTGTTAGAATTATGACAATTCAAATAATTTATAAAATAATTAAAATTAAAAAGTCAAACAACACTCTTGTTGTCGGTTCAAAGGTGAAAAAGTGAAAAGCTTATGATGCGATGAACTAAAATGGGGATAATTCCACTAAGCTTGAAAGTATCAATAACAGCATTTATCTACGAGAATCTTTGAATCATAAGGTGAGAATCTATTCCCACCAAAGGGAGAGGTCTCACTCTAGTGAATATCAGCCACTAATTTAGGAGAGAGAGAAAGAGTAAAATAAAATTAATTAGTGAATTTACCTCTAGTGAATATCAGCCACTAATTTAGGAGAGAGAAAGAGTAAAATAAAATTAAAAATTAAGATAATATAAAATTAGTTTAAATGTATTTTTGGTTTTAGTAAGTTAGCGTTTTTATTTTTTTTAGTCCATATATCTCATCTTTTTCATGTGTTTTAGTCCTAAAACTAAAATCTACGGGAAAATCTGCAGTAAACCTACCAATTTTCATACAAATTTTGACTTTAGGGATTAAACCACACGCAACAAATGGGATATAATAATTTAGACCAAAAAAAATAAATTACAAATACCAAACTTAAAAACTCACTAACATATAGGAATCAATAGACTATTTAAGCTTATAAATTTAATGAAAATTTGATGGTGCTTATTAGCACTATTGTCTCTCAAGTGAAATTATTCATAGGAGACAATCATTTCCCCTCACCAAATTCTTTATAAACTAAGATAATTATGCAATAAATAATATGTTTTTGTGATAAAATTTTCAACTCAGCCAATTAAAAATTAAGGTCAAATGATTTAGAACGCACCATTATAATTTTTTAAAATTAAAGCATATCCTTCAGTTTTTTTTTTAAAATCGATAGAAAATGTAGCTTAAGATTTGAGTTTCGATTCTCAACTTATACAATTTTGTGCTTTATTTAGAATTAAAATGACACCCTTATTTTATAAATCATCTTTCTCTCAGTTTTTAAAAAAACTGACATGAAATGTTATTTACTATTTTATTTAATTAAATTGAACTCAACTTTTATCTCAGTTTTTTATACAAACCGAGATATGAACTTCAAAAATATTTTATTCCAACATCATAATGTTAAGTCTCATTCACTTTTTCATTATTTCTCATTAACTTTTTGCGCCCTAGCAAACGAACGAAACATCTTTCTCCATCTTCTCCACCTTACGAACGAAACACCATTCTTCATCATCTTCACCTAACAAACTGAAACACCATTCTTCATCTTCTCCAAGTCCAATAAAGTAAACAAAGGAGGAATGAAGCTCGAATAAGGAAACTTGAACCTCAAACTAACACATTTCTTTGACTCTCTGGTCAAGTTTCTAGTATGTAAAACTTTCTCCACGAATGTATCAATTATATTATTGTTGTTGATGATGATGGTGATGTTGTTTTTGTTGTTGTTTTTGTTGTTATTATTGTTGTTGTTGTTGTCTTTATCGTTGTCGTCATTGTTGTTGTTGTTATGACTTTTAAGACTTAGGGTATAATGTTGTGTTGTTTTTCAGGTATTTGTAGTTGTTGTTATTTAATGGTATTGTTGTTTTATTGATATGGAATGTTCATTGTTGTTGATTGTATACGCTTTTTATTTTATTTTCTGAAGTTGTATGTGATTATGGATCGTATGTGGTTGAAAATCAATAGATTAAGTAAAAAGTATGAAAATGGAGCGATTCAATTTCTTGAATTAGTGAGAAAAAATCATGACAATAATGAGATTTTTTATTGTCCTTGTAAAAAATGTCGAAATAGGCAAAAACATTTCAAGAAAGACATATTCAATCATTTAAGTTGTGATGAATTTATTCAAAATTACACAAAATAGATATGACGTGTTGAAGTGATAAAAAAAGACATGTGTCACGTATAGTTGATTTTGATGAATATATGAATGATACCCTAGAAGATATGATTTGTCATATTGTAGTAGATTCTTTTAAGAAAGCTGACGTGGATAATACTTTACAAAGTGATGTGGTAGAGTCGTTATTTCAAGGATTTTTAAGAATGTCAATTGTGTTAAGACCATTTAATCCTAATGCAAAAGGTAGGTGGACGGATAGAAGTTTCACTTAATTACTCGAATTGTTACAAGAAATGCTTTTATAATGTAACACGTTGTCGAACCGTAGTTATGAGGCCAAGAAGATATTATGTCCAATGAATTTGGACTATGTCAAAATACATGCATGTCGTAATGATTTCATATTATATATGAATGACATGGAAGCTTGAAGGAGTGTTCAAGGTGTGGGGAGTCACACTAAAAACTGAAGGATAATGGCGATAAAGATAATGATAGTGTAACTAAAAAGGATGTTCCTATCAAGGTGATGTGATATTTATCGATAATTCAAAACTTACGTAAAGTGTTGCCTAGTATATGTACCTGTCAATGCCAAAGTCTTGTGTGAGCCAATATTGTGGAATAGTCACGTCTCTAATTTAGAATTTAGAATTTACATTACCTGCGATTCCATAAAGAAGAACTCCTTCTACATTAAATAGAATTAGCAACAACTGAGTGGTAAGACCTGCATTTAGCTACAGAAAAGAAAACAAAATACTAAGAAAAAATAATGAAATATAACCATATAAGTTTAAGTAAAAGACATGACACATTAGAAACTAAACTTACCATACTCTCTTCACTCATAACAATAATAACCTTTTTTTCCAATTTGTCAATGCGATAATGTCTTCCTATATTGTCAAGAAAATCAAAAGGATGTATAATATTATATCAAAAATCATATATATATTGAGCAACATATTACTGTAAAAATTACCCGCATCGTAAAAGTAAGGAAACTTGCTATGAGGCATCAAATTGGGTGATTAAAGATGAAGCTGTTAGGACAAGATTTTCTCTTGACATATTCCACTTGGGTTTTAATGATAACAATAGTTTTGAAAGAACAGTGGTGTTATCTAATGCGTATTCATGTATGCAGGTCATAATGCTTAAAGAAACTTACTCAGAACCTACTACGAAGGCATGGTTGTTATAGAGAAGAACATATTGCTAAGTGATATTCTATAATGGATTCTGATGTTAATAATCTTAGCATCAGAAGAAGCATCTCACTAGTTCTACTCTCAGAATTGAAAATAGCTTCTGATAAAGTGTTGAGAATCTGTAACAAAGCTTATGTTATTCGTACTGAAGAAAGAGTACCACTATGTCCAATCAGTTCTGCAGCTAGAGTCTACGATCACAAGACTCAAGAAGTGCTGACATACTTTATGGATAAACTCTCTCAATGGCTCTATAAGTATAGATTTCTTCTGAAGACTCAATGGTTAATTAAGTTACACAATATATCAAGATTGTGAGTGTATCTTTTCTCAAATATCTCTTGTACTTTAAAAGAGATCAAAGTACTTCCTAATTATTCATCTTCTCAACGGCTAGTTCCCAAAAATCTTCTATTTAAGTAGTCGAAAGTTATACTTAAAAGATGGGAACAAGAAACAAGAATAGGAGGCTTAAGCCCTAGTTTGTTTTGTGGTAGAATGGACTAAATAATTTCCGTTTGTGAAAAGTTTTTCGATCATACGAGGGCGAAAAAGATAGGTTTGATGCGTTGGGTGTTTTGTTGGATGACGATTGCTCGAATCATCGAGTAAGACAACTTGTATCCAAACAATCGAGGAGAGGAATTGAAGGCTCTAGACCATATCCTTTTTCATCCTTAATTGTGAAAGGGTTGGAATATTGTTAAGGTATTTTGGATAGACGATGAATACTCGAATGGTCGAGTAAAACGAATCGTACCCAAGTACTTGAGGAAGTGAATAGATGGATCTAGACCATTTCCTTTTTTGTCCAAGTTATTATGAAAATGAGTCTGCTTTGGTTTTAATTATGAAAGTGGTTTAAGACGAATGTGATTAGAATTTTTTAATAGATGAAGATTGGCCGAGTGGTCGAGTATGGAAATTCGTATCCAAACAATTGAGGTGAGGAATCGAAGGCTCCAGACCATCTCCCTTTTCACCCTTTGAAAAGGTGTTTGATAATTGTTAGGTATCTTATTTTTGAATTGGAAAATGACTCGATGTTGATCGAGGTTTTTATTTGTGTTGCAAAAATAAATGAAGAAAAATGACTTGGAATGATTTGAATCAATGTTGAAATGGTTTGATTTGAGAAAATTGCTCGACGTTGGATCGAGCACTTATTTCTTTTTTTGTTTTTTTAGAATGGTTGGTTTTATGCTAGTCTTGAATTAACAATTAACTAACACAATATGAACAAAATAAAGGAAAGCGGTAGAATTATTATGCGTCATGGGAATAGGGGTACATTTTTTCGAATTGGGATACATTAAAGAGATTAATATACAAGCCCATTAAACAAGTAAACAAATAGGCAAAATAACCTTTTTCGTCCCTTAACTTTAGCTCGGGGTCCATTTTGGTCCCTTATCTTTAAAAAGTGGCAAGTTGGTCCTTTAACTTTTAAAGTGGTGTCACGTTTATCCTTCCGTGTGTTGCCGTTAGTCAAACTTTGAAAAAATTGACACGTTTGTCCAGGTGAAGCTGCTGACGTGGATATGAAGTGTCTGAGAGGAAGAAAAAACAATCTAACGTTTCCATTACCCACTATTACCCAGAAGAAGGCACAATACGCTTGGAGAAGTGTAATCATATCTTGGAGTCTTGGATAATTCATTGAATCATTGAAGAAGATTCAAGGTTTGCAGATGCGAAGATTCAAGACACGAAAGATTGGGGGCGGAGGATTGAAGACGATTCAAGAGACATAATCAAAAGGTTAGTTCATTTCTCTCTGATTTAGGGTTTTCTGGTAGAGGTTCAAATTTAGGGTTTATGTAAATTTGTTAGTGTAAACTTTAATTATTTACATGATATGATTAGGTATCATGGATGAATACATAACTCTCAAAATTCATCATAGTGGTGAGTTCACAGATGAAGGTCGTAGTGTATATGAGAATGGAGTAGTAGATGATTAGAGGGTAGATGTAGACAGATGGAGTTATTTTGAGCTAGTTGGTGTATTGAAAGACTTAGGTTATAGGGAGTTTGAAACAATATTTTACAAGGACCCTCAATTTGGGATGAATCCACTTGTTGATGACAATGGTGCTTTAGAAATTGCAGATCTGTATAGGGTGCACCAAAATGTTGATATTTATATTGAACACACATTGTTTTAACCTGACTATTGTGATGTTGTTGTTGATGAAGTTGATGAGGACCCTGCTGAAATTGTAGATGAGGTAGAGGAGTTACTTAGTCAACTGCATGATGAAGTTGTGGAAGTTGAACAAACCACTATTGGGTTGGAGGAAGGTGATGTTAGAGTTGATGAAGCCATTGTTGGGTTGGAGGAAGGTGATGTTAGGGTTGATATAGCCACTGTTGGGTTGGAGGAAGGTGGTGTTAGAGTTGATGAAGCCACTGCTGGGTTGGAGGAAGGGAATCCTGCAGGGGATGTTAGAGTTGATGAGGATCCTACAGTGGATGAACATACTGTTGGAGTTGAAAAAGGAAATCCTGTAGGGGAAGAAGGTAGTGTTGGAGTTGAAAAAGGGAGTGTTGTAGGGGAAGAAGGTAATGTTGGAGTCAAAAAAGGGAGTGTTGCAGGGGAAGAAGGTAATGTTGGAGTTGAAAAAGGTAAAGTTGCAGTGTATGATGACTTAAGTCTATCATCTGATGATAGTGTTGATGAGGACTACAATTATGATAGCGCGCAAGATGTTACTTTTGAGGATAAGTCTGATGGGTGTGATGAAATTGAGGGGGATGAACTTGATACCCTAGTTGGTCATGAAAATGATGGTAATGGAGAAGTCATAGAAAATGATGGTAAAGGGAGTGACAATGACAGTGAGGAAATACAAAGTGGTTGTGACAGTGATGATAGCAGTGGAGTTCTTAGAAAAAAACATCCAATTTTCAGACAGCCAAAAGACATGTCAGATTACAAGTGGGATGTGGGAATGTACTTTAGTTCAAAGGGTGATTTTAGGGAAGCAATAATAACTTATGCTGTGCAAAATGGTAGAGACCTAAGGTTTATAAAAAATGACAGAGTTAGGGTAAGGGTTAGATGTAAAGTTGGTTGTGAGTGGGAGGCTTATTGTAGCAAGTTGTCAAACGAAGACACTTGGCAACTCAGGAGAGTAATTGACAAACACAATTGCAGTAGAGAGTATAATGTGAAGCTGATGAGTAAAAAGTGGTTGAGTAAAAGAATTCAAAATAGCTTGAAAAACAATCCAAGGTTGAGTATAAAGGATATCAAGGAGAAGGCACAAAAAAAGTGGAATGTTGGGGTCAACAAAACCAAAGCTATAAGAGCAAGATTTGCAGCTAGAGACTATGTAGATGGTTCCTTTTTGGGAGATTACACAAGGGTCTATGACTACTGTCATGAATTGTTAAGAGCCAATCCAGGGTCAACAGTTAAGCTCAATGTTGAGCCTGTACAAGTAGGTGTTAAGGATGAAAGACCATATTTTAGAAAGCTTTACATATGTTATTCTACGTGTAAGGAAAGCTTTAAGTTGTGCAGGCATGTAATAGGTCTAGATGGGTGTTTTCTTAAGGGGTTGTGTGGAGGGAAGATACTAGCTGCCATTGAGAGGGATCCTAATGATCAGATGCTTCCCATAGCATATGCAGTTGTGGAGAGTGAAAACAAGGATAGCTGGACTTGGTTTTTGAAGTTGTTAATTGATGACCTTGGAGGCAAAGATGAATGTCTGACTTACACCTTCATCTCAGACCAACAAAAGGCAAGTTTTTCATTTGTTCTTATGGTTTTATGTGTTTATGTTATGCTATTACTGTTATGCTATTTTGTAATGCTATATTGTATGTTATTGCAGGGTCTGCTACCTACTATGGATGAGCAATTGCCAAGGGTGGAGCACAGGTTTTGTGTTAGGCACCTCTATAACAATTTTAGGAAAAAGTTTCCTAGAGAGATGTTGAAGGACATAATATGGAAGGCTGCCAAGTCAACATACCCACAGGCATGGGAAAGAGAGATGAAGGGAATGATGGCCATCAATGAAGAAGCATTTAAACATATTATGAAGACCCCACCAAGGTTTTGGAGTAGATCTTACTTTAGGACTGAAAACAAATATGATGTTGTTCTCAACAACATGTATGAGTCCTTTAATAGTGTTATTCTTGAAGCAAGGGCAAAACCTCTAATCACTATGTTAGAAGACATCAGAACATACATGATGGAGAGATGGGCAAATAACATAATGAGATTTGGAACTTTGGATGAGAATGATATTTTGTCCAATATTAGAAAGAAACTTGATGTCACAAGCACATACACCAACAACTGGCTAGTAAGGTATGTCGCAACATACATTAATTATTTAGGATGTTTATGACATACATGTGACTAATGTATTTTGTTTGTTTAATCATTTAGGATGTCTGATGAACATATATTTGAAGTAAGGCACATAGAAAATCAAGCTGACAAGTTTGTTGTGAACCTGAAAGATCAGATATGTTCATACAGAAGATGGGAACTCACAGGGCTCCCATGTGTTCATGCTCATTCTGCTACGAAGAGTAGGAATTTCAAAATTGATACTTACATTCCAGATTATTATAGGGTTTCAAGGTACAAGGAAGTTTATAAGCATGTGATCTACCCTGTTTAAAGGAGATTTCATAATAAGATTTCACAAAGAGTCCAGTTAGTAGACTGTGTATAAGTCAAATATCCAGAAATAATTTTTTTACATTTGTAGTGTTAGTTTGGATATTTTGATTGTACCAAACTTTTGTAATTTTGTCACAAATATTATTGGAAGACCAACAAATTTTCAATGGAAAACCATTACAGACTAGAGTTGGTGCAAAGTGAGGAAGGTCCTTCCAAACTCGTATAAATATTGGTATACATTTCTCTCTCTCTCTCTCTCTCTCTCTCTCTCTCTCTCTCTCTCTCTCTCTCTCTCTCACACACACACACACACACACACACACACACACACATACACACACACACACACACACACACACACACACACACACACACACACACACACACACACAAGATTAGGTTGTTCTTTATTGCTTTCTATAATTGCTTACCCATTAGGATTTCTTATGGTAGTAACTTAATTGTAAAAGCATAGGTTTTGTTAGAATTGGAACTTTTATTTTGTCTTGTGTAGATTAAACTAAAAATTGTGATTGTAGAATTCACATAGTGTTGGTATTGTAAAATAACACTTCTCGTGTAACTTTAACAATTATTCAATACACTCATTTGTTGGTATATTTTGTTGAATTTACGTGTCAATCTTGATTTGATGTGAACTTCTTAAGTCATTATGTATCAATACCAAATTATAAGCATATTCTCATTTACGCTAAAGTTTTCTTCCATCACGCAAAATTGTTTTGTATTTTATAAAATATTTTCAAACTATTTTCAATGAAAAAAATAACCGGGAAGTCTATTCACCCCCTCTAGACCGTTGAATACTCCATATTCTCGCCCAAAAATTGGCCTCAGATCTAGTTTTTTTATTAGGTCTAAGCGACTCAAAAGTTTCATAGTATGGGTGACGATGATTTAAAGGAAGCATATAATAGAGGACCTATTTTTAAACTCAAGAGTAATGCTTATTGGAAGGGAAATATGTACCTACACTTAATGTAAGTTGAAAAGTATCTATGGGTAGCAATTACCAACATGCCTTTTATTCCCAATAACAAAGTCGATAGTTATGTTAAACTACCACATGATTGGACCGTTGATGAAATAAAAAGGCATCATATAATTTTATTATGGGAAATATAATTATGTCCGTGTTTACTTTATATCACATGATAAGAGTGGACAAGTAATGTGGGAAGCTCTTCAAGTCCTTTACGAGGTAACTGAAAACGTTAAGGATCACAAAATCAAGAATTTGATTATGAACTTTTCCATATGGAACTCGGTGAACCCGTGGAATATATGAAAACTCGTTGTCTTCATTTAATTAATAAGTTAGACAACTTGGGGAAACTAATTTCTAACAAATATTTGCTAACAAAACATTTAAGATATATGTGCATGGAATGAGTCCCAAATGATATGGCCATCAAAGAATCAAATTATCTTAATGATTTGGATATCACAAAATTGTTTGGAAAGCTGACCGAACATGAGAATGAACCAAAAAGGCTTGTTGTAAGTGAAGTAAATTTGAAAAGTAAAGAGAAGGTTAAAGAATAAAAGTGTGATTTTTCTTTGAATGCAACACCGTGAAGTACAAAGAAAAAAGTACAGAAGTGATAGTTTTGATGAAGAATCTTCTAAAGAAAAAGATATGGGGTTGTTCATCAAGCGCTACAACCGATATATGAGTACACATGATCTAAAACAATCTGATAAAAATATGATTAATTTCAAGATGTCTCGTCCCTAGAAAAAGAAACTTAAGAAAAGGAACAAATGTTACATGATTTAGATGTGCAAAGTCAGGTCATTAATGATTGACGTGTCAAAGTCTCAACAAATATCTTAACAAAAAGGATAAGAAGTTCTACAAGACGAATGACAAACATGTCAAAGTTCGTAGATCTTATATTTCTTGGAAAGAAGAAGATAATAACTCCTCTTCTTTTTATAGTTCGAGTTAAAATGATGAATGTGCCAACCTATGCTTTATGGAACATAAAAAAAGTGAGGTCTTAGAGGTATATACTTTTGACCTTAAAGTTAAACCTTAAAATAAACAATTGTTGAAACCGTTTAGTGAAATGCATGCAGGCACATTAAGGGATTTTAAGAAAATTTCTCTCCAAAGAAAACTTATTTCAAAACTTGAAAAGGAGATTAATGATCTTAATAATGATTTAGATTCATCAAAGGAAGAACATGCATCTCTCGTTAATGGGTGTTTTAATGCTTCTGATACTTTAGCTAAAAAGGTAGTAAAAATGGATTGTGTTACTTATCTGATTTTAACACTTGAAAATGAAAAAAATAATCAAAGGATAATTAGCACAAGTTATTCATCTATCTTCTACTAGTTCTACTTCTTCAAGTGAAAGAGGGATAACTTTTTGAAAAACTCTTGCTTTGCTAGAAGAAATAGAAAGAGTATTTCGTCTAAAGCAACATGTCATTATTATGGTGGCAAAGGTCACATTAGGCCTCTTTGCCACATTGGAAATGTCAAAGTTCCTAATGATACCATGAATTGGATACCTAAGTGTTCTTTAACTAACCTCGAAGGACCTAACTACAATTGGTTACCTAGTTCTATCTATTGATATTTTGTGTAGGAGTGTATGGAAATCTTAATGGGTTCTCTAAACAAGTGAAGGAAGTTATATCTAATCATATTTTTGATCGTATTGTGCTTTTATATATTAGTGTTGTCACTTTCTAACACTACTCATGCAACAAGTTTAGTCCTAAATCATCGTAATTGGTATGATTTTTCAACTCTTCTTTATCTCGTGTAGTTGCACTTACTTTATCGTAACTGCTCTTAATTTTTTTGATTGAATCTTGGTAACTAAATTATTTTTCATTTGCATCAAAATTATTTTTCATCTGCATCAAATAATTTTTTAGTTTCATTAAACTATATTTTTTTTCATTAAAATCCATTTGGATTAAATGTTTTTTCGCATTAAATTTTTTAAGTATTAGAAATAGCATATCTTATTAGTTCCAATTTATGTTAATGGTATCATATTTGGAGCCACTGATAGATCTCTTTGCAAGATGTTTGTTACATTGTGAAAAATGATGTCTTGAAACAAAGTATAAATGATTTCTTTATTATCAAGAAACACACAAGGGTTAGGGTTAACAAAAAAACAAGAAGAAGAACAACAAGGATTGGTTATAACGATTATTCTTTACTTTCTCTTTAAACAAATTACAAGTACTCAAGAATAATAAATAACCCTCTCACCCTAATTAGGATTTGCCATACTTATGATGAGAGAGTAGTATGTTATTTATAATAAAATCTAATATACTAAACTAGTGGTCTTTTTAACAATTACCCATTACAAGATAACTTAGGGTACAAGCTAACTTAAACAATTGGACATAACAAATAGGCCCAATTCGACAACTACATACTAGAACACATTTAGACTATAACATGTAGGTCTTCGATAACAGCATGTGAGTAGACTTCAATGACATGCTAAACCTCTATTGACAATACTAGTGTTCGATCCAATATCTCACAAGAATCTCCATCTTGGAACAAACTATATAACCTCAAGAAACTAACTAACTTTCTTCATGTAGCTTTATCAATTGCATACAGTGGAAACTAACTCACATCAATGTGCTTGGTTCGCCCATGATAGGCCGAATTCTTTGACATGTGTATTGCACTTTGATTATCGCATTTAACAGTGATAACTCGACCTTAAAGTTTCAGCTTCTTTACAAAACCTTCAAGCCACAATGCTTCCTTCACAGCTTTAGTTAGGGAGATATATTCCACTTCAGTGGTTGATAAGGCAACAACCTTCTGAAGTGTTGCTTTCCAACTGATTGTTATGCCAAACATAGTGAACACATATCTAGAAATAGATTTTCTGGAATCCATACAACCTGAATAATCAGAGTCAACATATCCTTCAATTACTGCTTTACTATCTTCACCCAAGGCTCCACCATTAATTAGGAATATGTTCAGAGACCCATTTATGTACCTTAGAATCCACTTCAATGCTTGCTATTGAGCCTTTCCAGGATTCGCCATGTACCTGCTTACAAGACTTACTGCATATGCTATGTCAGGTCTAGTGTAGACCATAACATACATCAAAGAACCCACTATATTAGCATATGAAATGCTATTCATATAAGCCCTTTCGACATCAGTACTGGGACATTGATTTATACTCAACTTAAATTGAGGATTTGTCGGAGTCACAACAGGCTTTGAATTCAACATACTAAACTTTTCGAGAATCTTCCGTAGGTATGCCTCTTGAGATAAGCATACTTTCGATTGCTTTCTATCTCTTCAGATGTCAATCCCAAGAATCCTGGATGCAACTCCTAGATCCTTAATGTCGAACTCCTTATTGAGTTCAACCTTCACCCTCATTACATCTTCAACATTATTGCTTGCTATTAGAATATCACCCACATAAAGCAACAAAATAACAAATGAATTACTAGGTCGAAATCTAAAATAAACACAGTGGTTGAACTGACTTCTAATGAAACTTATGCGTGCCATGAACTTGCCGAATCTTCTATTTCACTGTCGAGGAGATTGTTTTAGTCTATATAAAGATCTCTTCAGGTTGCCTCATCAGGATTGTTTCATCTAGATCACTATACAAGAACACAGTCTTCACATCCATTTGTTCTAGTTCAAAGTCGAAATGTGCCACCATGGCAAGCAAAATTCGAATGGACTTGTGCTTCACAATAGGAGAGAACAGATCATTGAAGTCGACAGCTTCTTTTTGAGTGAAACCCCTAGCGACCAATCTTGCCTTGTATCTCTTCTACGCCACTCATTCGATTCCTTTCTTAACTTTGAAAATCCACATAGAATTGACTAACCTGGCTCTTGTAGGTTTCTTGATCAGTTTTCATGTGTTGTTATCATGAAGAGACTTCATCTCATCATTTATGTCCTTCAGCCATTCAGTATTCTTTCGACTCCTCATAACTTCCTTATAGTATCTAGGTTCTTCTTCTAAAACCTCACTTGCAAAGATTAAGGCATAAGTTATAAGATCTGCATACCCAAGTCTCTGAGGTGGCTTGATGACTCTCCTTGAGTTGTCTCTTGTTAGAAGGTAGTCATTATCAGTCTCCTCATCTTCGACAACAGCTTCTTCTTCTTCTTTGACTTCATTTGGGATGCACAATTCAATATTAACATGATCCACCTCAGCAGGAATCTCTCCATGTTCCAGCTCTTCATCAGCATCATTAGTTTTCTTGAAGGCCATCTCAACTTCATTGAAAACTATATCTCGACTGGTGATACAATTATTATGACATAGCTCTAGAAACCATAGCCTATAAGCTTTGAATCCTTCAGGGTATCCCACAAACATGCATTTCAGAGCTCTAAGTTCGACCTTGTCTTGCCTAATGTGAGCATAGGTCACACAACCAAATACTCTCAGTTTGTCGAGATTTGGTGGATGTCCTGACCAAACTTCTTCAAGTGTCTTCATATCTAACATAGTCGAAGAACATTTATTTATCAGATATGTTGTTGTCAAAACAGCCTCAGCCTAAAACACCTTCTTTAATCCAGCACTAATCAACATGCATCTAACTCTTTCTAAAATAGTTCGACTAACCCTTTCCGCCATACCATTTTCTTGTAAAGTACTATCGCAACACGAAAAATAACCGGGGGAAAGGAAACGGTCGAAGAAACCTCAAAAATGGAAAGAACAGGGTCTCACAACTAAAATTGGGGTTTGGGAGTCGATTACGCGAGAGGAAGGTATTAGCACCCCTCGCATCCGTTGTACTCAACGGAATCCACCCTTGTTATTCTAATCAAAGGGTGTATATATCTAAAGCCTACTTGCTAAGGGAAAACGGAAACAAAAAATGGAAAAACAAAAGGAGACTCAATATGACATCGTCATCTTATGCATATGTATTCCCTCATGCAATGGAAAGTCAGAGTCAACATAGTTCGGAGGACTACAAATGAAAGGGGGAAGGGTGCTTGCAAAGACTTCGTTGTCTTGTGCCTACGTATCTTCATTCAGAAGAGAATAAAGAAATCAGAGCGTTCATAGTTCGTGGGACTACGGGTTGCTTAATTTCCTTTATGAGCAATGCTAAGTTCACATTCTAGCAGTTAGGGACGATGCATGTTTGTAGTAGAATGGAAGTAGCATGCCTTTTCTGAAAAGGTTTGAAGGAAAATCCTGAAGGAAAAAATGGTTTTCATTTGTTGAAGTGTTTTAAAGAAGTTAGTTGACTTTTTTTGAGATGTGTATTGCACTAAAGTCTATGACATAGGAGCGAATAATTTGCAAGATCGCCCCCAGACGGGACATATGCAAAGCACTCTAGAAGAAGTAAGGAGAGACTCTCACTCATCATTTCACATGTACTTAAGGCTCTTGATGTATTATACTCATCATCGTATTTACTACGTATTTTGACTTGATTTAAAAGATACAAGAGAGAGACTCAAAGGTAAAAAGGAAAAGACTAAGGGATCTCCACCCTAAATGTTGTCATGCCAAATGGCCCTATAGTTGAGATGAGAAAGGGAATTTTACCTTAATGTTATCATGCAAAGAGATGGACCTAAGGTTAAGATTGAAAAGTAACTACCCTAATGTTATCATGCAAATGATTGAGAGTCTAATGTCTATCTTACTCCAAGCTTAATCAGAAATTAAGTTGGATTAGGAACCTTAAGGGAGCATGTGAGCAGACCACAAGTAAATATTACACAACTCAATCATGAACATAACACACGTACAAAACAAGACCCAAGTAAAGATAAAGAGAGGAGATCCAAATATGAAAAATCATGCTATAAAGTATTCAACTTAAGCAACACACAAAGTAAGGATATTCAACAATCAATCCACAAGTGGAAAACATTCATGCTAAGTCAAGACATGCCTCAAAATTGAATCAAAGATAACCAAGATGTGTAGAGTAAACACTTATACACACATTTCAAATATCATATGTTATGCACAAAATAATCCAAATATTAGAGTGGAGGAAGATAGGTAATGACAAATAAGTAGTGCACAAGCATACATGACTTGAAACATCAACCAAATATTATCAATTAGCATGCCAAAGAAAAAGTGAACTAAGTAAGATGAGAATGAATATAGGCCAGTAACCCCGCCATAACATGTACAACACATTTCAAAGATTGAGAAATGGACACAAGAGCATCAAACATGAACTACATCCATAGTCAAACAATTGTCAACAATTAACTCATGAAAAACAAACCACTAATGATTAAGAAAATGAGATTAGGGTATGGAAACATGATGGGGTAGTAACACAAGTATGAATTTCAATTTAAAACAAAGCTCAAAATGGCAAGAAGATTCACCAAGCATCATACTCAAAGCATGCACAAGCAATAGGTATGAACCAATAAAATCATCCATGAAAGGAGGCAACTACCCAATGAAAAATAAAAGGGAAAATGATCAAACAAATGGACATTAAATCATGGAAGGTCAGTAGTTCTAACAAGGCACTCAAACCATATAAGAGTATCATGCATCAAGGAATTTTCCACAAGAAACAAGTCCTTAAACTAGGTCAAAGATTAGACATACTTCCTATCAAAACAACATCACATTGAGGCATCATATAAAAATGTTTAAATGATCAAACAAATATGAAATTAAGGGTCTACCTCATGTACAAGAAATCAAGATCAAGTGAGAAAAAGATCCCAAAGACAAATGCACAGGTGCACTATCAAATCAATTAAACAAGCACAAGGATGTTTCAACAATTAGGCATGAATCAGGGCTCAATAAAATCAATTAACAAATGATAAAATATACATCATCAAAGCACCACAACATCACTCAAACCCTAGGCATTTAGGTGTCTAAACATGATCAAAAGACTTGCTCAAGAAGTGGCCTTAAAGTGCACCAATCATAAAACCCTAATTCAAGGACAATTAAGTAAATCACCTTCACAAAATGAATCCAAATAAAATAGAAAAATAATTGAAAAATAAAAATAAAAATACCAAAAATATCTCAAGACATTAAAATGTTAGAAACATATTTTTATTAATTTTTTAGGTTAAGGGAAGAATTGAAAATGAAATTAAAATGAAAAAGAAATGAAAATAAAATAAAGAGAAGCGTGAGGGTGCAAAGCCAAATTTCAGAATGAATTACATTATGTAATAAGGCGTGTCTGGGCCAGAAAGAGAGGGGTGCAGGAATTAAAAGCGTGCTAGGCCCAAACCAACCCAACTAGTAGATCCACATCAGCGTGTCCACCTCATCATTCATTAACCAGTCAACAATGACTCACACAAATAAACCAATCACGCAACCATAACACATTTCATTTGAATTTAAAAAGAGCACGAAGGCCATGTTATCACCCTCAACCTCAGAGACGCCGGAGCTCTAGCTCTGATCATCCTCTCCGACCAAACCACCGCCGGAGAAACACGAAATAACCTAGAAATGGAAAACAAAACCACTACTCCATCTATTTTTTCACGTAAAATCCAAATCTACCAATAGTTTTCACTAAAACACACTATAACATGATGAAAATTGAACACGAATTTTGCCCTAACAAACTGAAAATCCACCAATCAAGACAACCAAATACACAAACATTTCCTACATGTAGTAGGACTTCAGATGTACACAGTATGCATCTAAACAAGCATGGATCTTAGCATGAGAGATTTTGAAAGTTTACCTAGTGGAGTAATGTGAACTACACCTTGTAACTGCTTCAAGAGCTTCAGAAAACAAGCTAAACCTCCTCAACAATCTTCAATGAAGATGAATGGAGCAAGAAAAAGCATAAATCCTTGAAGAAATAAGCAAAACAAGAATGAGAAGTTTAAGACAAATTTATGATTCAGATCTGAAAATGGTGACCTCCCTCCCCTCCCCCCCCCCCCTCCCGCCCTCAGGTTTGGAGTTGAGGAGCTTGAATAGAAGTTACTTAGGGTTGGAGGAAGGCTTGGACACGAAGCAAAAGGTCATGAGTTAGTTGCTTAGGCTTGGAGAGAAAAATGTGAGATGCACATGTAAGGTTTTGGCTTGGGTTTAGCTATGGATTGAGGTTTACGAGAGGTGTTGTTGTTGCTTTGATAAGGAAATTCACATGAAGGAATTGTGATGAGGTTAGCGCGTGTGGATGCAAGTCGTTGTGCAAATTTTTTCATTTTCATTTAGGTACAATTTTCCAATTGTGGTGCATGTGTGATAAGGAGAATGTTTGGCCATTTTGAGTAAAGTAAAAGAGTGCATGTGTGTAGTATGATGCATGCTGCAAGAAACTTCAAGGAATATATCAAAAAAATGGCAACATGATGGTACACCAAAAAATGTCCACACATGCTACTTCCATTTATCATATCTTGGTGAATCTTGATCCACTTGATGGGAATTTATGCTCAAAAGAAAGTATGAAGAATGAAGAACACTTCTTATGTTGAAAGCAACTTGAGATGAAACTTAGAGCTATGTGAAAATTGGCCTTGAAAGCATGTCTACAAAGATGACTTGATGCTCTAAAAATATATAAGTTAAAAATGCAACTTTTAGTAACTTGAGACACCAACTTTGGAGTAACATAACTTGAGGAGCATTGGTCCAAATGGAGAACTCTTGACATCAATGAAAAGATTGAAGGAAAAGAAACAACTTTCATGTTGAGAGAAAGATGAGAAAAGGCTTGGATCATCAAGAAAATTGCCCTTGAAGTTGGCTCCATGAAACTGACCCATGACCTATCAATTTTGACAATTTGAATACCTTGACTTTGAAGCAACATAACTTGAGTTTTAATGATCCAAATGAGGAGTCCTTGGTATCAAAATAAAGCTTGTAAGATGATTAAAAACTTTCATGTTGAATGCAAAGTGAGATGAATCTTAGAACCTCATGAAAATTCGCCTAGAAAACACACTCTCCAAGCTGAATTTCAACACTTCAAAAAATTCTAAGTATTGGAAATTTGAATCCTAATTTTTCTCAACTTCACACCTTCATAACTCTTGATCCATACATCTTTTGAAGTTCATTTCTTCTACAAACTTGTAGTATGAACTATCATCTTCAATTTGAACATTGATTTACACCATTTGAGTCTAGGATGAGAGAGATATGAAAATTGTAAGGTAGCCATATGAACATGGTTTTTCCATACTTAGAAAAATTCCAAAAACCCTACTTTAGAAAATTTTGGGAATTTCTTGATTTCTCTTTATCAAACCTCATAATAACATTCAAGATGACTTGAAAAATCCAAACATGACCCAAGAACTCAAGAATCAAGCTTTGACTCCCTTACAACATCAGTTGACTTTTCTTGATCAGATGAATTCAAAATCTTCCTCTATCCACTTGGAATCTTCTGAAATGATTTGGGATGAATCACGAGGCATATATGGATCCCTTGAGAATTTCTTTGAACCCTAGAATTTTTTTACTCAATAAAATAATCACACATGTCCTTTGCCCAAAACCCTAGCCTCAGAGCCAATAAGAGCTTGATCAACTACAAATCCTTTGAAACCCTGATCACTAGATGACTGGGTGAACTTATTAAGATAATTTTATGAGTATGAAACCTTGTAGCTTAAGAATACCATGGTTTTGAGGACATCTTCTCTCATTGCTTTGAAAACAAACTCCTCCTCTTGAGGAAAACCAAGATACCTTGATCCCATGTCTTAGAACCAATGCAATGCACAAATGATTATGATCTAATGAATGAAGCATAAGCCAATTAGGGCAAGACAACAAGAGGGAACATTTGTTTCGACCAGACCCCTTTCACTGACATGGCCCAACCTCATGTGCCAAATTTCTGTCTTCGAGAAATGTTTCATGGATGCAACATTTGTTGAAACACTTACAACTTTAGCCGCAAGGGTATACAAGCCTTGTTTCTTCTAGTCTGTCAAGACTTCCTTCGACCCCTTCATGAATCTTAGGATACTTTTCTATCCTTGAAAAACATATCCATTCTTGTCAAATTCACCCATAGAAATCAAATTTATCTTCAAATCAAGTACATATCTGACTTCACTCAATAACCTTATTGACTCATCATGGAGCTTTAATCTGACAGATCTAATACCTGCAATTTTGCAAGCTTTGTTGTTTCTCAGCAGTACTGATCCACCATCTTGATCACATAGCTCCTCGAACAATTCTCTGTTTTGAGGCATGTGTCAAGTGCAACCTAAATCCATAATCCACTATTTTCTTGAGTCGCCGCTTGAAACCATAAAACATCATATGAGTCAAAGTCATCTTGAATAATGGTTGTGTTGCCATTGTTCTTACCTCCATGATCTTCCAGGCGTTCAAAACACACCTTTCTTATATGACCCTCCTTCTTACATTGATAGCATCAAATACCAGATGCCTCACCACTATAAGACTTCTGCTGACTTTTTCCTTTCTTCTTATCGAACTTACCATCCTTTTGCAAGAGGTTTCCCCTAACGACCAAATCTTCACCAACCGTCGAAGGTTTATGCTCCTTTCGTTTGTTCAAGTCCTTAGAATACAAGGCTTATTGAACATCTTCAAAGCTCGGGGACTCCCTTCCATATAGGAGAGTTTTTTTTGAAGTGAGCATGTGTTTTGGGCAAAGCGCATAACATCAATAGTGCTTGATCTTCATCATCAATTTTCACATCAATATTTTCAAGATCAAGAATCAGCTTGTTGAGCATATCTAACTGCTCAGCCAACACTTTGTCTTCACTCATATTGAATGAATACAAAGCTTGCTTCAAGTACAGTTGATTCATCAGAGATTTGGTCATGTCAAACTTTCAAGTTTCAACCATAACCCCGATACGGTAGTCTCCTTTGATACCTTTGGAAGAACCTTATCACCAAGGCTCAACAATATTGTGTTGTGGGATTTTTTTATCATGGTCATCTATTCAGTTTCTGTTAATGCAGTGTTCATGGTTGCCTCTCCCTTCAACGCTTCCAAATATCCTTGTTGAACCAGAAGGGCTTTCATCTTCAAGCGCCACAAACCGAAATCGTTCACTCCGGTGAACTTTTCAATCTCATAATTTTTTGAAGGCATCTTCTCCATGCTCACCACACCAATTTGTTGTGAAAAATGATGTCTTGAAACCAAGTATAAACGATTTCTTTATGATCAAGAAACACACAAGGGTTAGGGTTAACAGAAAAACAAGAAGAAGAACAACAAGGATTGGTTATAACTGCTATTTCTTACTTTCTCTTTAAACAGATTATAAGTACCCAAGAATAATAAATAACCCTCTCACCATAAATAGGATTTTCCACACTTATGATAAGAGACTAGTCTGTTATTTATAATAAACCCTAACATACTAAACTAATGGTCTTTTTAACAATTACCCATTACAAGCTAACTTAGGTTACAAGCTAACTTAAACAATTGAACATGACAAACAAGCCCAGTTTGATAATTACATTCTAGAACACATTTCGACTACAACATGTAGGTCTTCGACAACAGCATGTGAGCAGACTTTGACGACAAGATAAACCTCTGTCGACAATACTATAGTTCGATCCAATATCTTATATTTTAGTATCATGTTAAGAGTTTGAAATGTCTTTGAAGGGATAGATTATGTAGGATTTAAAATAAAGTAAGTTATAGATGGAACATTCATAAGCCAGACAAAGTATTGCCCGAAGCTTCTAAATAAGTTTGATATGAAAAATTCAAAAAGCATCTCAGCCCCTGTAATACCCTAATTTTTAACCCTAAGATCCCACATGTCATTTGCATCTCATCCCATAAACAAGATTGTACGCTTTGGCTCTCTTGCCTTCCTCTGCAGGTTTGTTCTTGAGAGATCACTAGGCACCTTTGTTTTCTTGTTTGCTTGATATTTGTTTATGTTTACTAACCATTGATTAAAATCCAAAAAAAAATGTTTTTTTCCTTTATTAACTTTTTCAGGAAGAGTTTAGATCAAATATATCAAATATCATTCCCTCAGCTCGAGTCAATTTCATCTGAGAAAAGTCAAATTTGATCCGCAAACAATTCTAATCATCTGATCAAGAGTCTCCCAAGATTTGATTGACTTTTATTCAAGAGACTCCGAGGTTCATGGGTTTATTTCCATGCCTTCTTTGACAAGCAAAAAAATCGAGCCATAGCCAATACAACACATCATAAAGGCCATTCTTCACCATTTTTGTCTGTGGTAATCGATTACCAATATTGGGCAACCGATTACCCTGTACGAATTTTGTGAAAATTGGGTAAATACAAATTCTGCAGCATTTTTGGCACCAAATTCAAATATTGCAACATGAGAATATTCTAGATCACTTCATTTTAATTCTCCTACCTCGTCATAATCAATTCCCACCATACACCTTCACTAATCACCACTTGATCATTAATTTCCCTCCAAATTCAAATTCCAAGCCTAATTTTGATTCCAAACCAAATTCCAATCCACCAAATTTTCCAAGCCTAAATCTTATAAATAGAGACCTCATTTTTCTCATTTCATAAGCTTTTGATAGCCAAAATCACCTTGTCAAATTCCTTCTTGACTCTCAATTTTCTCCAATTACCAAATTCACCAAAGCTCTTTCTTCCTTTGAAAGTTAGTAAGTTCATTATTAGAACTTACTAATCTTAAAGCTACACCTTCATCCATTCTGTTGGTACCATGATTCCTTGGTTCTATGATTGGCTAAATTTTGGTAAAACATGATCCTGCACTGATGTCATTACCAAAGTCATGACATCCTTGTTTGGTGCAGCAGGAGCTGATGACAGAACTGTTGTCATGAGTTTTAATCAGAATGTCATAACCAAAGTCATTACCTTGCTGTCTGGCACAGCAGGTGCTGTTATGTGGTCATCTCTTCAAAGTGTGATCCTAAGGTTGAGTTGTGATGAAGTTCCTCACTGGTGGTGAGTGAGGTGTGCAGCCACAACTGTTTGAGTTGTGATGAAGTTCCTCACAGGTGGTGAGTGAGGTGTGCAGTCACACCAGGTTGAGTTATGATGAAGTTCCTCACATGTAGTGAGTGAGGTGTGCTGTCATGTGTCTTAAGCAGGACATCGCTGCATGATAACAGAAGGAGCTGCTAGTATATATCTCTTGACAAAGTTGGTTTGGGTTGATGAGACTGTGTTGGATATACCTCATCAGTAAGTACAGGTCAAGGAGATAGATTAGGAACAAGTACAGAGTATATTGATATTCATAAAAGGATCTTGAAGACCTTTTAGGAAACTTTAATATATTTGTTCATACTATTATTCTGCAGAAGATTGGGAGAAGCCATGACTTGTGTGAAGAAGAATCTGCAGAAGATTGAATGTCATGTTGAGTGTCATAACATCTAGCGTATGACATCAGGTAGCTAACGTGCAAGCAAGCATGTTGGTTTTCTGTTATATTGCATGAGTTATCTCAGGCTAGATTTCAGGAGACTTATTAGGGTTCCCTAGTTATCTTAGGAGAGATTCTAGGCAGTGCTGACCTTATCATAAAAAGCCTATGACCTAATTGAAAGCTCATTGAAATATAGAAAGTGGTTTTACTTTGTTAAAACTAATGTTTGTTACCTCTGATCAGCCCAAGCCCAGTCTGCACAACTATAAAAGGAGGATCAGAAGGAGAAGAAATCAAGCACTCGCATCAAGAAAAACCTGAGTGTAAAATAAAGGTCTAGGGTTTGAGAGTCCCTTGTGTATGTAAGTCAACCTTTGTATCTTTGGATGCATTGTGGTAGACATGCTTAAACTATTAGGTCTTATTTATGAGTGAAGAACTTTGTTCTTCACGTGTGTCTAGGAGTCTTAGGATTCCTTGTGTGCCAAGAAATTGTAGGCTGAATAATTGCTTTGGCTATGGTGTATGAACTGTTGTGTTCATTGTGTCACTCAAAGCTTTTAAGCAAGAGTGTGTCTCACTTGATCAAAGTTGTGAAGTAAAATCATGGTGTGTGTTTGGAGTGTATCTCCACAACTGTTTTGTAATTGTGATATCACTGTGGTGTGATTAAGGGGGAATGAGTGGGAATACTCAGGTCTAGAGTGTCTCTAGGTTGAAGTGTCATTGGGTAGAGATTAAGTAAGAAGTGCAAACTAATTGTTTGATTTTGAATTGATTCAGCTAATAATGAATTTCCCCCTGGCTTGGTAGCCCCCAGATGTAGGTGATGTTGCACTGAACTGGGTAAACAATTATTGTGTTATTTATCTTTCAGCATTTACAATTCTGCACAATTTAAATGTTTAGATAAATAGTCTGCCAGTATGCAGATGTCACAACATAGGTCATGACGTTGGTCATGACATTGGCACAATTTAAAGAAATTTAAATTGTTCATGATATGTCCTCGTCCTTATTTCAGCAGAGATCAATGTTCTTGGGACATCTGAAATCTGCATACCAGAATTTCACATTCACTTTTTCATCATCAATTCTAGTAGATCAAGGCTTTGAAGTGTGGTTTGTGGAGTTGATTTGAAGAATTCCTAGATTTGGAGTGGTAATTCTTGATCCACCATTGTTGTTCTTGATACATCTTCCACAATGTGATCCATTATTGATTCTTGTTACTAGATCTTTGGATCTTGCAAATTGTGTTCTATTGGTGTTGGTTGTTGTTATTTTACTTGTATTTTCGTGTTCAATTGCATCCTTGATCATGAGGTATTTGAAGAAATGATTGATCAAGTTTCTGCACTTTTTTTTGCTGATTCGCTGCTGTTTTTGTAGTGGCAATTGATTACCTCCTTTGGGTAACTAGTTACCCAGTGTTAATTTTGGCTTTTTAGCTTTGTTTTGGGATTGTTTTGGTTCTTTCTTCTTCTTCTTCTTCCATTTCCTTTTGATTTTTGCCTTGGAATGCACTTTTAAAGGTCTTTTTCCTTTTTAAAATCATTGGACTTAGGGTGTAGATGAAGTTGGATAAACATTCATTAATTCAAATCTATCTTTAAAGTGAATTGTTCAATTCATTTTAGGTGCTTTGAGTTAATGATATGTTTAGTACTTTAATCCACCAAGATGAGTGGATGAACTTAAAGATGGAATGATCTTCAACTTGTAGTTCAATTTGGCATTCCCTCTTCTCTTCTCCTTTTTTTTATCGATGGAAATATTTGATATCGTTTGAACTTATTTCAAGTTCTTGATGAAGATGAGATCATTACTTATTTTCTTGATGAAGATGAGATCATTACTTATTCGGAGATTGATCTACATATCACTTCTCTAGCATGCATTAGCACTAACGTTGTTATTGACCGGCCTCAGATAGTAGTGGTTTCTATATAAACCCGATTACGATTGCTTAACATAGCACTAAATTGTCTTGTAATCAGAAAGTGGTCATTTGTGGCTCAAAAATATGTTTGAAAGTCCAAGTATGGTTGATTATTTGTCTTAGGTCCATCACCTATTAAGCTTGTTGAGGAGGCTTTGATTTTATCAATCCCCTAATGAGTCTTCATCAACTTTGGCTTAAGTGCATGAGTTAACCATCGTTGATCATTTGCTATAACGACTAATCACTAACTCACTAACGATATCATTATACTATTTTTTTTTATGTTTCCTTCTTGCTCCCTATCTCTCTTTTATCTTTATGCTCCATTATTATCATCTCATATCATACTATTATTTATGCTTCTGTTATTTTTCCTTTGTCCGTCGGACACATGTTTATGTTTCCGCCATTTTCCTTTTGTCCACTAGGACCATATCTTGTTTAAAACACCAATAAAGGGTTAAACCTCTAAAAAAACTTGGTTCTCTTAACTTTGTGGTTATGCTCTTGGATCATTCTTAGACCTTGGACCTCTTGGACTATTCTTGGACCCTTGGACTTAGAATTAGGTCTCTTTCCCTATGCTTGGAGTATTATGGATTTTTGTCTTTATTTGGCTTGCATATTAGTTTATGTTTCAAGATGGATGGAATTATTATTAGACTTGCTATGGAGTGTGCTACAAGTTGGTTAGATCCTTCTTATCTCTAGCTTTTATTTTTCTTTCTAGGATAGTCATTTCATCTCCTCCCCTTCTTAAATTTTCAAAATCACTTCCCTTTTTCAAAAACCTTCTTGTTTTCAAACTTAAAATCGCTTTCACAATAAAACCTTGACTTTTGTCAAGTGATTTTTAAACTTTGTTTTTCTTAATAAATGTCAATCAATGTTAATCATACTTTGACCAACTTCAAAAAGATATAAAAAAACACTTTACCTCATTCAAACTTTTTGTGCCTTTGTGCACTTTTTATTTTAAAATTTTTTTTCATAAAATTTAGACATGAGTCATTTCCATAGTTGAGATATAATTCTCATATTCCCCATAGTATTAAGATTTTGACATTTTTCACTTAGATGTTGAGTGATAGACTTGTTGGTAATCCAAGCAAAATCCTCCATCTTTAGGTGAAGCAAATGTTGTCTTATACTTGTGGGCGACTAGTCGTAGTTTACTCCTTAAAATGATGATTTGTCTTTACATTTAAAATCAACCAAAACCAACCAATTTTTGTTATTTGTACCATAAACTACGGGACTTTGATCCTATATTGCACTTTATGGGTATGTAGGCACGAGGCGGTAAGTCTCTCTAAACACAAAAATCTTTAAAATAATTCTCTTTTCATCTCCCCAATCTCTTTCAAGCAAACCTTTTTCAAACCAAAAAGCGTAAATATTTTAAAGGGCTCCTATAGAGTTCTATAGACATTTTGGATGCTAACACCTTCTCATTGTGTAACCAATCCCCTTACCCAGATCTCTGTTCTTATTCTTGTTTTAGAACTCTTAGGTTTTGTTCGCTCTTTTTCCTTTCCTTTTTTGGATAAAATAACATTGCGGTGGCAACTCTTGCATTTTTTGCGTTAAGTTAATAAATAGCTTACACTTACAAATTTCCCCGCTACAACCCCCCATGACATCAAATATGTTAATAGATAAATATGTGATTGGCGTAGAGATTGACATTACTAAATATAGAGGTATAATAGTATCTTTACTCTATTTAACTGCGAGTATGCCCTATATTATGTTTAGTGTGTGTGTATGTAAGCTAGATTTCAAGCGTCACCTCGGGAACCCCACTTTAAGATCGTAAAAATAATTTTGAGGTATCTTAATGGAACCTTACATCACACTCTTTTTTTCCAAAAGGTTGTGAGTGTAGCTTAGTAGGTTTTTCCAATTTTTATTTTGTTGGTTATAAGTCGGATAACAAAAGCAGTAATGGTATCTATCATTTGTTTGAAAATTGTATGGTTTCTTCTGCCAGTAAGAAGCAACAAAGTGTTGCTTTTTCTACCACCGATACTAAATATGTATCCAATGGTAATTAATTATCACAGTCCTATGGCTAAACAAACAATTTTGGGATTACAATTTAAATTTGATTGTATTCCAATTAAATGCGATAACACTACCGTGATAAGCCATGCTAAGAATCATAAAATTCATTCACGTACTAAACTTATAGAAAACGAACACCATTTTCTTATGGATTATATTGGAAAAGGTGATAATATGTGGATATTAAAAAACAATTAACTAATATTTTTTACAAAATCGTTCTCCACATAACCTTTTCACAAGATACGTAGGGAGTTGGCAGTCTTGGATTCTTAGTGTTTTAAATAGATTTGGATTTCTATTTAATTTCATTAACTAAGTGTATTATTTTGTACATTAACATTTTTTTCAAGCAAGTTATACTTTAACCAACCCTATTGGTATGTTTCTACAACTTTTATATAATGTAATATCATTCTTCATATTTTTTCTATACATTTATTTATTTACTCTTTCCTTCTTCATTTCATTCATTTATTTCTAAGTTTTTGTATGACTATTTATTTTTGCATTTAAAAACTTTTCATGTGCATCATGTTAATTATGTGCATTTGAGAATTATTATATTTGTTCATGCATTATTTAATCTCCCATAGAAGTTTTGATCACATGGTTGTATTGTTATGTAGTTGCATGTCTATTTGTGTATTTTTTTTGCATTTAGAATGTCTATCTTTGTATATGTATTCTATCTTTGATGTTTTATATTCTTATTATCTATGTATAGCTCATTTGTTTCTTCGTAGAATCTTATGTGTTGCTGGTTATTTTACATTTAGGCTCATAAGCAACTATCTCTTTTTTATCTTGTCAAACAGGGAGAAGTTGTAACGTGAGTCTATATTTGATTTATCTGTTTTATGTTGTTCATGATTTTGTGCAATGTTTCAAGGGGAGATCAAGCATATGGAGGAAAACATTGATGATGATTTGATTATGCTTAAAGCGACTCACTTCCAATTGTAAGCTTGCCAAGCATCAAAAAGAGGAAGACTGAATTTGCATATCTCTACTATCTTAAGGGTTATGGTTTTGTTGCTTGTCTTTTAAGTTTCTGGTTTTTAGTTTTATGTCATTGAGTCTCCTCTTCAATTGCACATTTCTGGATTGAGTTTTAGATCAATATTTTAGCATGCATAAATCAAAGTGTTTGATTATAGTAAACAATATACTTTAAGTCACTTTGTCGACTTTTTAGATAGAGAAATATGTTTGAGATTGGTTCAAGTCATGACATTGGTAGAATCTCAAAACATCTTTAAAAATATAAAAAAAAAATTAGATTCTAGGTGTGTGAATCGAATCATACATCTCATGACTCAAATCAAATGAAACCAAGACTATACGTGATGTGTAGAGCTCTCATGATTCAAATTGCAGCTTGTACTTGATTCAAATCATAGCACATTTTTAATCGAATCATGTATTACACTTTACTCAAATCATGAAAGATTGTATTTCTCTGGTTTTCCACTGTCTCATTTTATTCGAATCACATATTTTTATTACTAGAATCATGACTCAAGTCATGACTCGAATGACACATATGGGTTTCTCATATGTTTCAAATCTTGATTCAAATAAATTTTTTCGCTACTAGGGAAAACATATACAACAATGTTTGAAAAAGGGATACAATCATGCGTGACCTACCTTTGTGAAGTAGCGTGTGGTTGTAAGTTCTCTATATACCACTACAAGCGTGTGACCGTTGTGATATACTAGGTAGCACTCTACTTATAACGACAACTGTTGGTTGCAACCGTTGTTACATAGTCTCAAGGTCATGGGTTTGAATCTCAGCAGTTGCATACAAAATTATATTAGACACATTGTCTATCACCGTAGTCCTTTGTATAAACCATTATGAAATATTTATTAGTATTTTTAATTTTTTTATATTATTGGATTACCAGACCATTATATTTTTGTACCTATATTTTGAACCTGATTTTGTATGTATATTACAAAGGTAAATATAATGTATATCAAAAGCCAAAAAAATATAGTTAATTCATCAAATCCAAAAAATATTATTTACATCATTGAATTCAAATGTATATCAAACATACACACACACACACACACACACACACGCACGCACACGCACGCACACACACACATACACACACACGCACACACACACACACACACACACACACACACACACACACACACGCACACACACACACACACACACACACACACACACATACACACACACACACACACACACACACACACACACACACACACACACACACACACATATATATATATATATATATATATATATATATATATATATATATATATATATATATATATATATATTACAAATTAAAATCATTTTTGAGGACCCTTAAGCACATTGAAGATATACGCCCAACATTTACGAATGTCTACAAAGTCATCATAGGGGAATGGCACAAATTTGTTAAACGTCTACATAAAAAGTGTAAAAATATGAATATCACACATATATGATAATCATAGACAACTTAAACAATAAAATGTTAGAACAAAGTTTGTTCATGACATATATCTTTTGGGTTTTGATGATAACAAAGTATTGAAAGAACAACAGTTTTATCTAATGTGTGTTCCAAGTATGCAGGTTCTAAAGCTTGAAGAGAAGGCATTCAGAATCTGATATAAGGACGCATTTAAGAGGAGCTGACTTACTAGCTTCTGGTGGATCAAAACCTGAAGAACACTCTCTAAGTGATGTCTGGCGTAGACTCTAAAGCTGAAGGCCTCAGCATCATAAGAGCAACATATTGTCTCTACACTAAGTTAATGTATCAGCTTTTGGAAAACATTCAGTGTTAGTAATAAAGCTTGAGTTATTCGTACTGCAGAAAGTAAGAAGCATTGTCAAATTAGCTTGTAAGCTAGAGTTTATGTTCACAATGCTCAAGAAGAGTTGACCTGCTTTACAAATATCTACTCTCAACAAATCTATAGTACAAGATTACATAGAAGACGCATTGAAAGTCTTGATCAATCATTGATTGAGCAGAAAGCCTTAGGCTGTGAGTCTGAGCGGAAGTCTTGTACTTGAGAGTATAAATAGAAGTCTTATGTTCATGGAATCTAAGCAAGGAAGTCTTGAGTTTATGAAACTTAAGCAAGGAAGTCTTGGGTATGAGGGGCTTGAGAAGAATTCTTGGATTTGTAGAATCTAAGCAGGGAAGTCGTGGACCGAGGGTCTGAGAAGAAATCTTGAGTATGAGGGCCTTAAGCAAGAAATTCTTGGGTTCGTGGAACCTAAGCAGAAGTCTTGGATCTGAGGGGTTTAAGTAGGAAGTCTCGGGCTGAGGGTCTGAGCAAAGAAAAGTCTTATCCTTAAGTGCATAAGCGATTGTAGTCATGTTTTGGTTATAGTGAAAATTCCTTGTGATGCAAGGGGACTGGGCTTCTCTCTTTTGGGAGGAACTAGTATAACTCTTTGTGTGTTCTTTATCTTTTATTTGATTCGGTTAACATTCCACTGCAACGTATAATCAGAATCTGAATACTATTTTAGATTCTAAACTCTGATAAGAGACAAAGTTAAGAAACAGAAAACACAATTCAACCCTCTTTTTATGTATTTTTATCATCTTAAGTTGGTATCAAAGCATGGTCTGTGCATAACACTTAACAGTGGTGCAAATAATGATCCAATGAGAAAATATGTCTCCTAAAGACTTTCCTTCAAGAATGAGTTAAAAAGTATTACACTGCTAATCCTACCATATTCAAAGGGTAATTTTTCTGTATTTAAATGATGGATTAAGCAAAAAAATATTTTTAACTCATCGGTCTTAATAAAGAGCTTTGATTAAGGTCTATAGAATACTCTTGAGAAAAGTATTACTTTAGAATTTTTTTGTGTATGGATGATCAAAGACTAAAAGTATCTCACACCAACTCAGAAGAAGTTTATTGAAAATATCTTTAGAGTTGGATGCATTTAGGTAAGTGCTCTATCTCATTCTGAGTACATCAACATCACTGATATGTCTAATAATCAAGACTATCTTTGAATCCTTGTGTTCTTATTTGAATGAAATCAGGTTGAAGCTTATTAAATTACACTTCATCTAATTTTTCAAGCAAATTCTAAGAAGTTTGCTTGCCAATATTAAACCATAAAGTCACATTTACTCAGGAAGTCAAACGTTTAAGTAGATTGTGTCTTGAAAGGTTTGATAGCATTCTTTGAAGAAAAGAAATGAAATTAAATGATGAAAAGTTGTCAAAGATCATCCTTCCTCAATCCTATTGAAGAAAAATTCCTTTGGAATGTTTGATGAAGTGGAATTGACCATCCTTATCAAAGGACTCTTTCAACTGGCCGAATGGAACGTGATATATGTTGATAGAAGAGTAACTTTGAATGCTTGTGAAATATTCTTATTTCAACTGATTTCCCAAATCTTAAGAACAAGGAGAAATACTACCAGAAAAACCAAAAAAAATGTCAGAGATCTTCATAATCTATTTCTAATGAAACTGACATAGTTGAGGATTCAAAATCTAATGAAGAATGTAATCAGGAATTGCTAGTCATTACTTCTTCTGAAGAACCAATCTGAATCCAGGAATAAAAATTAATTATTGATGAGAAAGAGATAACTCCAATCTATCTTGATTCAATATTGATAATAAGGAGCCTGCATCTAAAGATAATATCTTAGGTGACTCCATTTATCCATTGGAAATTTAAGGCTATCATAGAATCTGTGTTAAAGGACAATTCTATGAGAAACCTTTTTTTCTTCTTCTATTTATGGCAATACTTTGACAGTGATGTAAACTTGTTTTATGCCAATCTTTAATAGCAAACATCATCTGAATCTATGCTTGTCAAATTTCAAAGACAAAAGATTTAATCCAAGACAATGAAATCAAAGACTCTTCTAAGAACAAGATTTTGTTAGTACCATTACTCATTCTAGAATCATACTCTAGAATGAATCATGGTACTGCCATCATGTTGAGGCATAAAATAATAAGAAGTTTGTCAAGACTAACATTTCTGGACTTATAGAAATATGAGTACCAATATCTATATTTGTATTTGCTGCAGATATGACATAAGAAATGAGTAAAGCATCTTCCATGGATGTTTACAACATGTGATAAAAGAAGAGCCTACATCCCAGAATCAAGTGTTAAAAGCTTAAAGATTGGTGGAGAAAGTGGAATCATTGGTGTAAAATCCAATGAATCAGAATCCACTCAAGATAATATTCAGATTCCATGGTCAGATATGAATACTCATTTGGAGAATGACTAAGAAAAACAAAAAAAAGGTATGTTATGTTCCTTCCTTGCATATTTCATGACTCAATGAGATATTTATGTGAATAAATACAAAGTCTCTGTTAGATCTCTAGGTAAATTCTTTTCTGAATCTTCAAAGATCTTTAAAAAGAAACTATGTTGTATTTGTCTATAATGAATGTCATTAACTAAGACATGATCATATTTATGGAATCAATATCTTAACCTTTTGTGATGATATTGTTGCTAGTTAGTTGTCAAAAAAATCAATTTAATATTCATTAATCAAGCTTGAGTTTAGTTCTAAGAGAAAATGATTGATTCTGAATAGAATATCAAGGACTGATGACTACCATAAGATATCTCACTCGAAGTCTAATCCTTCTAGACTCTGATGACAGATAGCTTCTGAAAAATTGTCAGTCTCTAAGATTCAGAAAAAAGAGTCTTTACTTCTGATAAAGCAGTTTAAGTTAAATTCTTTTCAAAAAACTTTGTTTACTTAAAACTCCATAAATTTGATTATTATCTGGTGGATGCAAGAAATCTGCTGGGTAATAACCTTAGGGTAATGATGTTTTCTTTTATATAACTCTATTATCTTTATTCCCTATCTTTGTGAAACATCATTTCATGTTTTCTTTCTGTTCTTCTGACAAGATTCTTATTCCTTTAGAGTCTTGTTCAGTTTATTTTTTTTATTTTTTTCTTCTGTGTTGTTCAAATCAAACTTGAGATGAATTCTCTAGTCAATTCTCCTTTGAATCAACTATTTTTCATCAATGAAAAGTTTTTAGATTTTAATGAACTGCTTAAACACGGTTTTAACTTTCGGAAGACTGTGTCTGAACAAGGTTGGAATGGATACTTTGATATGCTCGGTGGTTTCACTTATCCAAGTATTATCAAAGAGTTTTGGATTAATGCCTTCATTGTTGATCTAAGTTCTGAGCGTGCTATTATTTCCAAGGTTTTTGGTGTTTCTATAACAATAACCTCTAAGACGATTGCCAATGTAATAAACTGTGAAGAGATTGGAGAAATTCCAGAAACTCTTGTTTGTGAATATTATCTTCCTACTTGGTGTACTTTTGTGGATCCATCAAACATCTCTCAGGTCTCAAATATTCGTCCTAATGCAATTATTTGGAATTAGATTCTGAATTCAAACTTGCTATCTAAGGACAAAGATCTGGACCTTGTGAACCCAACTGAAAAGGATTTACTACTTCTTCTCAATTCAGATCTGCAGATTGATCTTCCTAAATTTATGTTTGATTATCTGAAAGAAACTCTTTCATCCTTTCACACGGGAATGAAACTCTTTATTCCTTATTGATGAGTTATTTTAGAATTCTTATCCAACATGGATTTATCATAAGTTCAAAGGATGATTCTTCTAAAGTCCGGAGAGAAAAACTTGAAGCTATCTATGAGAGGTTCTGATGTTTGATTTCTGCAAATATATGTCTTGTAATTGTTAAACATCTTGTATTAAGTTGTCTTGTTATTAAAAATTGTTGTTGTTCATATTCTTGTTCAAGTTCTTATTTATCTTAATCGTTATGTGTGTGTGTGTGTGTGTGTGTGTGTGTGTGTGTGTGTGTGTGTGTGTGTGTGTCACATTGTCAAGAGAATAAAAAATAGGATTAAAACTTTAAAAAATTGCATCATTCTTATTGAAAGATTAAAAGCTGTTACAATTTCTTAACTAAACATAGATACTTGGATCTATCCTAAGGTATTCCCTATGCTCATCTAACATATATAGATTGTTTAAATAATATTCCCATTTTTCTCGAGTAAACTCAATAGCCTCCTTCCTCAGATTATTCCTGTGTTTGGACCTAGAAGTTTTCTTTCTTCTTTGTGTCGTGACAAAGGTTTCTGAAGAAGTATGTACTTCTGAGGTTGTCCGCTTGCTTGTAAACCCTTCAGTTGTTTCATTTTTTGTGCTTGCTTGAGCTGTTGCATTCATCATTGTTGTCTTTCTGAAATCTCTCTTTGGAACACAAATTTGTTTCTGCTTATACACCTTTGTGTTCAGGAGATTAAGTGATTAGGAAAGCCAGTTTTTTTTAGGGTTATATAGATTCTATTCATCTAAGCACCTTAAGTATTTAATTATTTTAATTTTTATTAGTAAAATCAATCTTTTAACATTCCGAGTCTTGGGAAATGATGCTTAGCATTTAGTCCTATTAAGATTCTTTTAACAACTGAAAATATTATTATTAACATATTAATTGTTGCTCCTGTTTATCTTCTTACTTCATTTATGCTTTTTCATAAAATGATAGAGAAAAATTAAAAGAGTATACATGCAAATAAAATTGATCCAAACAACTTTTTCATTAATCAATAAAAATAAAGGATTACAATAAAAAAGGAACTGTAAGGTACAAAGATTATTGTAATCTAATTCCTCCATTTCCTTGCAAGCTATCAAGTTTCCCCAGTTGACGTCAGGTTCATCTTCATCTACATCCTCATTCTTGGCTCTGAGGCAATCAGCTCCAAGAATATCTCATATATGATCCTCTTCTTATTTTTCTTTTTCATTGACTTGTTTTTTGGTTTTAACTCAGTGACAGAAGGACCTTCTTCAATAGGTCTCTAAGGTACTGAGGCTGAACCCTCGTCAGAAGTATTCAGTGTAAAGGATAGAGGACCAGTTGCAAACGCCTCAAATTTGTTGGCTTCTAAAGATCTTGTGTCTTCAGACTAGTTAAATTCTCTAAGAGTTCTGTCACAACTGAGATATTGACACTTTCGGCTGAGGACTCCGTGTTGTTTTGTTAGATGTTAATGAAAATGGCCTAGGCTTTGGTTGCTTTTATAGTGGATTATGGGTAACCCAAACATTGAAATAAAAATCCTTTGCTTGATTCATGGAACTGTTATGACCAAAAAATAATAAACATGCATTGCAGAACTCTTTAATAATCTCCGCTACTTGATTGTTTTCTCTTCCTTGAAAATTAGTCACGTGATGATGCTTTGTTAATGCATTTATGACTATGATTCTTTTCTTTTTCCTTTTTTTATTCTTTTTGATGTAACAAAAGGGGGAGAAAGATATAATAGTATTTAATAAATAATTTGAACCCTTCAGATTTAATGTTGTTCATTTATAATTAATGAATTTTTAAATTTCTATTATTTTTAGTTATTTTTTGTTATGGTGATCTTGCTCGGGTCATATAATTTAATTTTCTTGAATATAGAACTAAGGGGAAGCTTACAAACCTCAACCTTGGACTATTAGACTCAGAGGAGCTTACAAACCTCAGACTCTGATGTTGCTTAGAGAATTAAAATATTTTTTCTTGAATATAGTACTTATGGGGAGTTTATAGAACTCAAACTTAGATTGTTTGACTCAGGAGGAGCTTACAAACCTCATACTCTGATGTTGCCAAGAAAATTATAACTGCCCAACATTTTCCTTTAAATACTTATATTTTTCATCATCGAAAAGAGGGAGATTGTTAGAACAAGATTTGTTCATGATATATATCTCTTGGGTTTTGATGATAACAAAATATTAAAAGAATAATGGTGTTGTCTAATGTGCGTTCCAATTATGCAGGTTCAAAATATCTCTTGACTTTGCTACTAAGGATGTCTGCAACATAGATTATTTTGTCCTTAGGTACCCAGATTTTCTTGGGTCCTTTTTGGTTAGTTGCCTTAAAGCTTTTTCTGAACTTCTGTCTTTCAACATAAGACTTGCTCTGATTAGCTTTAGATTTATTAAACACAGGTTTGTTCTGATTAGAACTTGTGTGTTTAATATCATTCAAGTGACCAAATGTAAATTGAGAATATAAAGGAGGATACTTGATATCCAGTTTATCTACAGATTTTGGATTTGAATCTTCATAAGAGAAAGATTTATATCCAACACCTTTTCTATAGTTTCTGCTAATACCATAGATCATTGAAGCCATTTTGCTTCTATCTAGGCTTTTAGTTAGAAACTTCCTGAAACTATAGTCATACTCTTGTAAAATATTTTTAGAGCATGATTCAGATTTTGAATCAGAGTTTAATTGAGCAGATTCTAAATTATTTTTCAATTGACAATTTTCAGCTTTTAGTTCAGCTATTTCTGATTCAAACTTGTTACTCTCAAATTCAATATGCTTTTGAAGCGTTTTGTATTTGAGCTTAACTTTACTATAGTTTTCAAGAATATCAGATAAACTTTCAACAAGTTCCTGTCTAGAAAGTTCAGCAAATACCTCCTCAGAATCAGATTCTGATTCTGATCCAGATGATTCAGCACTGTCCTCAATGTCAGCCATGAATGCTACATTTGCACATTCCTCTTCTAACTCTGATGACGAATCAGATGCATCTGAGTCATCCCAAGTAGCCATCATAACTTTCTTTTTATGATCTGACTTTCTTTTTGGGTTCTCCTTCAGAAGCTTTGGACAATCACTCTTATAGTGCCCAGGTTCTTTGCATTCATAGCAAACAACCTCTCTTTTTCCAGATCGTCTGTGTCCAGAGGATTCTCCAGATCTTCTGTATCCAGAATGTTCTCCAAATCTTCTGTGCCCAGAAGATTCTTTGTGTTGATCTGGTTTTCTAAAGTTCTTGAACTTCCTTTGCTTATTCTTCCAGATTTTATTGATTCTTCTGGATAGCAAGGATAGTTCTTCTTCATCTTTAGAAACAGACTCTTTAGAGCTTTCTTCTAATACCTGCAATGCTTTAACAACTTTATTATATTTTAACGCAATTGACTTACCTTTCTTTAGAGGCTCATATTCCTCTAGTTCAATCTCATGACTCCTTAGAGAACTGAATACTTCCTCCAGCGTAATCTTGTTCAGATCCTTTGCCAGCTTCAGAGCAGTGACCATGGGTCTCCATCTGGTTGGCAAGCTTCTGATTATTTTCTTGACATGATCTGCTGTAGAGTAACCCTTGTCCAGAACCTTTAGGCCAGCAGTGAGAATCTGGAATCTGGAAAACATTGCTTCAATAGATTCAGATTCTTCCATCTTGAAAGCTTCATACTTCTGGATCAGCGCCAGAGCCTTGGTTTCTTTGACTTGAGAGTTCCCTTCATGAGTCATCTTCAGGGATTCAAATATATCAAAGGCAGTTTCTCTGTTGGTTATTTTCTCATACTCAGTATGAGATATAGCGTTTAGCAATATAGTTCTAGCCTTATGGTGATTTCTGAATTCCTTCTTTTACTCCTCAGTCATTGATTTTCTGTCAACTTTCTTGCCATTCCCATCAGTGGGATGAACATATCCATCAATGACTAAGTCCCAAAGATCAGCATCAAATTCTAGAAAGAAACTTTCCAGACTATCTTTCCAATAATCAAACTTCTCTCCATCAAACATGGGAGGTTTTGTGCTGACTCTTTCTTCATATTTGTTGTTGTTAGGTGTTTGAGTTTCAGCAACCATAATGTATATCAACCAAGAGTATCAAGAGTTTTTCTCACTGGATCTTTTCTGGTCACGGTTAAGTGATAGCACAAACAAAACCGGAGCTCTGATGCCAACTGAAGGTGAGAAAAACACTTAGAAGGGGAGGTTGAATAAGAGTTTGTAAGAAATATGGCAATAAAAAGAACTCAATATTTTTATCCTGGTTCGTTGAACTCAACTACTCCAGTCCACCTTATCAAAGATGATTTGCCTTTCTCTGCAAGGACTTAATCAACTATTGATCAACTGATTACAATAAAAAGCACTAAGAACAACTGTCTTAGTCTTCTCAAGAACTACTGACCACACCTTGGTCTTCTTAAGGAACTTCTTACAATTTAATGTAAACTAACAAGTGTTGGAATGCGTCTAATAAGCTGTATCACAACTGTGATGTTTACACTTAAGATTAAGTACAACAAAAACTATGTGGTTTTATGAAAGATCAAAATGAGTAAGATCTTGAGAGATTTTCTCTTTTATGAATCAAGCATGTATTTCTTTCTGAGTGATCTAGCAATGAGCAAAAGATGAGTAGTGAATTAGCAGCTTCAAAATGTTGAAGTAGTTCTCCTTTTATAGCTTTTTTAAATGCCTTTGAGTGATGTGCAGCTGAATATAATATTTGATTGTATGACTTTTCATCACCAAAAGTATGAGCAGAGATATGCTTTCTGCAGAAAGGTATGGTTGTAGAAGCCTTGGGATTTGCACCACGTCACTTCTTTGGACAAATTAGTCGTTGGTTACTTTGGAAGTAGCACTACGTCTATTCAAGTTTTACAGCTTCTTCAACAAGCTTTCTTCAAGATGAAGTCTTCACAATCTGCACTTCAGAACTTGTAGTAAGCTTAAAAGGTATGGAATGCTTTAAAATGATCAGAGCTTAAGATGAATGATAAATTCAGAGTCTTGATAGATGATCAGATCTTTAATGTATCAGAGTCTCAGTCTTGATCTGAGTCTTCATCAGAGTATGCAGCAGTATGTGCTTTGAGCGTGAATATTAATGATAGGAGTCTGGTTATCAAAGCCTCTGAGTTTGTAGTGAGAAGAACTTCAGAGTCTGATAAGATCAGAGCTTTCAGCTTTTGTATACTTCTTTCATTAACACTTCAGATCATTTTGTAGCTTCTGCTTCAGATCCTTCTGGCAGCGCTTCAGAATCTTCTGATAGTCTTGCATCTGATGCTTCAGATCTTTGCATAGTTTCTTTGTACTTATATATTTTGCTTCTTTTAAGAGTATTTAATTTTATACCTGAAACAATAATACTTGAACAAATTTTAGAGTGTATATTTACTCATTACAAAATTCCATAAAAGTTATCATCAAAACATAAAGATATAAGAAACACCAATCTGTGTTCTAACAATCTCCCCCTTTTTGATGATTACAAAACATAGGGAATTTTGTTTAATAAAGGAAGAAGAGGAAAAAATACTCCCCCTGAGATTAAGAATCTCCCCTTGAAATGAATACTTTAATAGAAAAGAACACTTCCCTTTTTGCTTGAGTATATTTCAGAACTTGGTAGAAATCCTTGATGAGAGAAAAACTCAGCTTGGATGCTTTCCAGAATCAAGCTCTCCAGAATTTGCTTTCAAGGATCAGTGCCTGATTGGATAATTCTCAGGGTAACTTCAGATCATTTTGTTAGATGAGATAATGAGATCTGAAAGTCTTAAGATTCAATGTTAGATTAAAACAATGTCTGAATTTCATTTTTAGCATTTGCTTATGTTGAACAATCAAATTCTCTTTCTCCCCCTTTTTTTCATAATCAAAAAGAACTTTAAAGACAGAAAAGATAATAGAAGAAGAGAGAAAAATATAACACACAAATGAAAGATAAAACAGCTAGATTTAATCAGATCATAATAGCACAACAGCATAAGAAGTTCATAGAGCATATGATAGAAAAAAGAACAAACAGAAAACAAGTGCACAACGAGAATGCAAAGACATGAAAACGAAAACTAGGGCTGGCGAGAAGCAATCAGTGTCAGAAGATTCGTAATCTTAGCAGTGGACTCTTCTTGCTTGGCCATCCAAGTCTTGATTTCTTCAGTAGTCCGTTCTTGTTTTATCATCCATGTTCTGATTTCCTTGACTTCTTGGACAACATCTGGAATCTCAGTCTTCATTTCAGATGCAGAAGGTTCAGAAGCAGATGCAGCTGCCATTGGATGATCAATCTCCATGTCAGATGCAGGAGTATCTTCTATTGTTGCAGAATTTTCAGCAGGAGCATCTTCTAGAAAAAGCACTGGAGTTGTGATAATATTCAGCAGAGTTTGTCTGACCATTTCATCAAACTTAGCCTTTGCATCATCAGCACAGAGCGTTCTGAGGTCAGATGCAGTTGAGTTGAATTTTGATATGAATCTGTTCCAAGAAGCTTCAGATTCAGCAGGATCCAAACTAGTAATGCACTCTTTCTCTACAAAAGCGATTCACATACGTAAATCCTTCTTGAAATTCTTGAACAGAGTAGAAACATCTGATCTGGGTTTTGGGTTGATAAAGTCTTCTATGGTGACAGGTTGTGATGGTTCAGGAGGTGTTTGAGTTTGTTCAGGAGGTGGGTGATCAGATGATGGATGTTCAGATGATTGGGGTATGGATGTTTGTGGTATGGTAAGTTGAGGAATGGAGGTGTCAGTATCAGATGGTGTTGATATAACAACATCAGATGAGGATGACATAAAATCTGTGAAGTTGAATTTGAAGCGAAGAGGGTTGTCAGATTCAGGTAGATCAGATGATAGAGGTTTATAGGGATCAGGAATTTGTAAGCTAGTTGGCGAGGGGACTTCAGATTCATCAGAATCAGATGATTCAGTTGAATGACATGAAGTTGAAGAGAGGACATACAAAGTTACAAGTGGTGATATATCCAGAATGTTTTCAGATGGTTGTTGGACAGATGGTTCAGGATTTTTGATGGTTGGTTCTTCTGGTGGTTTAGTAGATGAGAGTGGTTCAGATTGTTTTTGTTGTTCTGATTGTTGTTTTGATTAAAATAGGTTTTGTTGAGAGGGTTGATGTTCAGATGATTTCTGTTGAGGGGGTTTAGATGGTAGTTGAACAGAAGATGGTTGAGAATGTTTGTTAGGAGATGAAATGGGTTCAGATGAATGAGGTACAAATGATTTAGGTTCAGATGGTTTAAAAAGAGATGGTGGAGGTGAAGGTGAGGATGAAGGTAAATAAGGTTTGGGATCAGATGTTAATACCTAGTGAATTGTTTCTCTGATTTCTTCCACAGTAGCTTCTGGAGGATTTTCCTTTTGCTTCTTGTCCTTTTCAGGCTTGTCACTAGCATCAGAGGTTTTCCTCTTGGGCTGTGCAAAAGATCCTTCCTCAGCCTTTCTTTTCTTGCGCCTTTCTCTCATAAGATTTGGCAATACTTATCCTTCCTTCTGTACTATGTTAGCAGGCAGAGGAATACCATCTCTTAAACATTCAGCAATGAATGTCAGAATGATGTGCCTAGGTTCATCAGCACTGAACATAGGAAAATATGCTAAAGGAATTCTCCTTCTGTTGACGTCTTCAGATTGAAATTTCTTGGGTTTTCCAGCAAGCTCTAAAATAACCTTCATTCTCTTTAGAGTGTTCCCATTTATGAAAGATCCTATAACATAGGACAGATCCTCTGTCACCCCAGCATCAAACAGATGTTTCACAAGACCATTCTCTATTAGAATGTCTGATATCAATCTTCCCATAGGGATCCAAGTTCTGATTTTTCCAGCTTTAACCCTAACTTCTTCTCTTGTTTCTTTGATATGGTTCAGAAGATGACTGAACAGAAGATAAGGTAAATCCACCTTCTTTCCTTTCCTCATACAGTACATGAAGTACATTTGTTCTGAATTTACATAATCTGGTGAGTTAGAAGATTTCCTATGAAAGATTGAACTCATGAAGATCTTAGCCCAGATTCTGTAAACAGGTTTCAGATCTCTGACCTTGTTAGATGGTTCCCCAGAAACACAAACTTCTTGAAAAATGTCAGCCAAATCCACACGATCAATAGCCATACTTGTGATTCCCTCAGTTTCCTTATACTCAAGTAGTTGTCTGATTAATTTTTCAGTAATGACAATTTCCTTTCCAAGAACAGATGAATGAATAAACTTAGGGCACACTTGAGCGTGTATCCAAAATTATTTTACCAAAGTTGGATAAACAGGACCCATCATCCTGTCAAAATACTTTTCCCAGTTCTGAGCTTTGATAGTTGAAAGGAGATCAAAACCATTTTCTTTGATGGATTCAAAATCCACAAAGTTCTCACACAGAACCTCAAGTTCTTTGATTGGAGTGAGAAGAGTTCTTACTGGTGCTTTGTACACAACAGCAGTTTGGGATGAACCAGCAGCATTAGGAGATGATGCAGCAACAGTTGAAGTTTTCATCTGAGCAGGTGTTGATGAAGGTGAAGCCATTGAAGTTCTTGAGATGCGTCTGGTTTTACGAGGATTTTTGGGTTTTGAAATAAGATGGAAACAATAGAGAAGGCAGAATAGCATATGAGAGATGATAAGTGTAAGGTGTGATTTGAGAAGAGTTGAGAGAATTTAGAGCAAAAAAAAAATTAGGGCATGCAAAAAGACACACACTCTCAAGCGTGCACACATAATCAGATCAAGCAATTAATGCAAGGAATAAAATCATATCAAACATTTAAGATTCTGACAGAAGAGGGGAAAATCAAGAGATTTTGGATTTTTAAAGCAATACCTCAAATGTCACTTCAGTATGGTGCACTCTACCTTTCCAGATTCTGAGCTACACGTGTTTGCTTGCATGTGCCTCTGAAACTCTTTGAGAAATGACACGTTAGGCAACGTTCAGATCCTCTGAGCCTTGTTAGTTCAGATTTACACACAAAGAAATAAACACAGAATTCAACAAAAGAAATACTTCAGAGTTTAGACATTTATCATCTGGAAAAAAAATTCATCTGATGAATATTCTATTTTGGACAGAAGTCCATACTAATATTTTTCAGAATAAATTTAAATCTATCTTCAGCAAGGGGTTTTGTAAAGATATCAGCCCACTGATGATCTGTATCTACAAAGTTTAAATTGATAATTCCCTTCTGAACATAGTCTCTGATGAAATGATGTTTAATCTCTATATGCTTAGCTTTAGAATGTAAAATGGGGTTTTTAGATAAGCATATAGCAGAAGTATTATCACAGAAGATAGAAATTTTACTCTCAAAGATCTGATAATCTTCTAGTTGACTTTTCATCCAGAGCATCTGAGTGCTACATCCAGCAGCAGCAATATATTCTGCCTCTGTTGTTGAAAGTGCAATTGTGGGTTGCTTCTTGCTGAACCAAGAGATCAGATGACTTCCAAGAAATTGACAACTTCCAGAAGTACTTTTACGTTCTACTCTGTCTCCAGCATAGTCAGCATCACAGAATCCAACTAATTTATACTCATCAGATCTTCTGTAACACATACCCACATTAGTAGTACCTTTCAGATACCTTAGAATCCTCTTAACAGCTGTTAAGTGTGATTCTTTGGGATCTGATTGGAATCTAGCACACAGACACACACTGAATAAAATATCAGGTCTTGAAGAAGTCAAATATAAGAGAGATCCAATCATACCTCTGTAAAGTTTTTGATCAACTTTCTTACTTACCTCTTCCTTACCAAGTGTGCTTGTAGGATGCATTGGAGTCTTAGCCAATTTTCTTTCATTCAGATTGAATTTCTTCAGAAGCTCTTTGACATATTTAGTCTGGTGAATATATGTGCATTCTGGAGTCTGATTTACTTGGATTCCCAGAAAGAATCTAAGTTCTCTCATCATGCTCATTTCAAATTCAGCCTGCATGGACAAAGCAAACTCCTTTCCCAGCATAATATTGGTAGATCCAAAAATAATATCATCCACATAAATTTGACAAACTAGTAAATCTTTCTTAAATGTTTTACAGAAAAGAGTTGTGTCCACTTTGCCTCTGATAAGGTTCTTTTCTAGAATAAAATTACTTAATCTTTCATACCAAGCTCTGGGAGCTTGTTTCAAACCATAAAGAGATTTTTTGAGTTTGAAAACATGATCTGGAAATTTATCACTTTCAAAACCAAGAGGTTGATGGACATAAACTTCTTCTTCTATAATATCATTTAAGAAGACACTCTTAACATCCATCTGATATAGAGTGATGTTGTGTTGTGCAGCAAATGAAATAAGAAGGCGTATAGATTTTAACCTTGCCACTGGAGCATAAGTTTCAGTGTAATCAATACCTTCTTGTTGATTGTACCCTTGAGCTACCAGCCTAGCCTTGTTCCTAACAACTTCTCCTTGCTCATTTAGTTTATTTCTGAATACCCACTTTGTTCCAATAATGTTGAAACCTTTTGGTCTAGGAACCAGATCCCACACATCATTTCTTGTGAATTGATTTAGCTCATCTTGCATTGTAAGTATCCAATCATTGTCACTCAGAGCTTCATCCACAGATGTTGGTTCAATAATAGACACCAACCCAATAAGTGATGTTCCAGATGATCTGATAAACGACCTTGTTCTTATAGGGTCATCTTTCTTTCCAATAATCATTTCTTCTGGATGAGAAGCCTTGATTCTGGATAATCCTTTAACTGTTGGTTCTTCAGAAATATTCATGTTATTCATCTGAGCAGCTAATGGAGTTGCATCTGGCATAGCTTCTTCTTGAGCTTTCTCTATTTCTGGTTTCTCAGATTCTATGAGAATAACTTCTCCATCTGTAGAGTTTTCAATCTTCTTTGGCTTTTGATTGCCAAGCTTATCATCAAATCTAACATGTATAGATTCATCCACAATCTGTGTCTCAGTATTGTATACTCTGTAGCCTTTAGAGCGTTCAGAATATCCAAGCATGAAACACTTTTGTGCTTTAGAATCAAACTTGTTAAGATTCTCTTTAGTGTTCAGTATAAAACAAATACATCCAAAAGGATGGAAATAAGAAATGTTTGGCTTTCTATTCCTCCACAATTCATAAGGAGCCTTTTCCAGAAGAGGTCTAATTGACACTCTGTTCTGAATGTAACATGTTGTGTTAATTGTCTCTGCCCAAAAATGTTTTGCCATGTTAGTCTCATTGATCATGGTTCTGGCCATCTCTTGCAAAGTTCTATTTTTCCTTTCTACAACTCTATTCTGTTGTGGAGTTCTAGGACTGGATAAATCATGAGCAATGCCATTTTCATTAAAATATTTTTCAAAATGTTTGTTTTCAAATTCACCACCATGATCACTTCTGACTTTAACAATTTTGAAATCTTTTTCAGTTTGGACTTGTTTGCAGAAGTCAAAGAACACAGAATGAGACTCATCCTTGTGTTTTAGGAATTTTACCCATGTCCATCTGCTGTAGTCATCAACAATGACTAATCCATACTTCTTGCCTCTGATGGATGCAGTTTTCACTGGTCCAAACAGATCAATGTGAAGTAACTCTAATGGTTTTGAAGTTGAAACAACATTTTTGGATTTAAAAGATGATTTTGAAAATTTTCCTTTCTGACATGCTTCACAAAGAGCATCTGAGTTGAACTTCAGATTAGGAAGTCCTCTGACCAGATTAAGCTTATTAATCTGAGATATACGTCTCATATTAATATGGCCCAATCTTTTGTGCCAGACCCATTGCTCCTCATTAACAGACATAAGGCATTTAACATTTTGAACCTTAAGTTCTGAAAGACTAATTTTATAAATGTTATTTTTCCTTTTACCATTAAAGAGGATTGACCATCCTTTTGACTAACAGCTTTGCAACACTTTTGATTAAAGATAATGTCATAACCATTGTCACTTAATTGACTTATGGACAATAGATTATGAGTTAACCCTTCAACAAGCAAGACATTAGTTATGGAAGGAAGTTTACCATTGCCTATGGTTCCAGAGCCAATTATTTTGCCCTTCTGATTCCCTCCAAACTTGACATCTCCTCCAGATCTAAGCTCCAGACTTTAGAACATAGACCTTTTTCCCGTCATATATCGTGAGCATCCAGAGTCCAGGTACCATGACTGGAGTCTTGACTTTGCTGCTAAGGATGTCTGCAACATAGATTATTTTGTCCTTAGGTACCCATATTTTCTTGGGTCCTTTTTGGTTAGTTGCCTTAAATCTTTTTATGAACTTATGTCTTTCAACATAAGACTTATTCTGATTAGCTTTAGATTTATTAAATACAGGTTTGTTCTAATTAGAACTTGTGTGTTTAATATCATTCAAGTGACCAAATGTAAATTGAGAATATAAAGGAGGATACTTGATATCCAGTTTATCTACAGATTTTGAATTTGAATCTTCATAAGAGAAAGATTTATATCCAACACCTTTTCTATAGTATCTGCTAATACCATAGATCATTGAAGCCATTTTGCTTCTATCTAGGCTTTTAGTTAGAAACTTCCTGAAACTATAGTCATACTCTTGTAAAATATTTTTAGAGCATGATTCAGATTTTGAATCAGAGTTTAATTGAGCAGATTCTAAATTATTTTTCAATTGACGATTTTCAGCTTTTAGTTCAGCTATTTCTGATTCAAACTTGTTACTCTCAAATTCAATATGTTTTTGAAGCGTTTTGTATTTGAGCTTAACTTTACTATAGTTTTCAAGAATATCAGATAAACGTTCAACAAGTTCCTGTCTAGAAAGTTCAGCAAATACCTCCTCAGAATCTGATTCTGATTCTGATCCAGATGATTCAGCACTGTCCTCAATGTCAGCCATGAATGCTACATTTGCACATTCCTCTTCTGACTCTGATGACGAATCAGATGCATCTGAGTCATCCCAGGTAGCCATCAAAACTTTCTTTTTATGATCTGACTTTCTTTTTGGGTTCTCCTTCTGAAGCTTTGGACAATCACTCTTGTAGTGCCCAGGTTCTTTGCATTCATAGCAAACAACCTCTCTTTTTCCAGATGGTCTGTGTCCAGAGGATTCTCCAGATCTTCTGTATCCAGAATGTTCTCCAGATCTTTTGTGCCCAGAAGATTCTTTGTGTTGATCTGGTTTTCTAAAGTTCTTGAACTTCCTTTGCTTATTCTTCCAGAGTTTATTGATTCTTCTGGATAGCAAGGATAGTTCTTCTTCATCTTCAGAAGCAGACTCTTCAGAGCTTTCTTCTAATACCTGCAATGCTTTAACAACTTTATTATATTTTAATGCAATTGACTTACCTTTCTTTAGAGGCTCATCTTCCTCTAGTTCAATCTCATGACTCCTTAGAGAACTGATTAGTTCCTCCAGCGTAATCTTGTTCAGATCCTTTGCCAGCTTCAGAGCAGTGACCATGGGTCTCCATCTGGTTGGCAAGCTTCTGATTATTTTCTTGACATGATCTGCTGTAGAGTAACCCTTGTCCAGAACCTTTAGGCCAGCAGTGAGAATCTGGAATCTGGAAAACATTGCTTCAATAGATTCAGATTCTTCCATCTTGAAAGCTTCATAGTTCTGGATCAGCGCCAAAGCCTTGGTTTCTTTGACTTGAGAGTTCCCTTCATGAGTCATCTTCAGGGATTCAAATATATCAAAGGCAGTTTCTCTGTTGGTTATTTTCTCATACTCAGTATGAGATATAGCGTTTAGCAATATAGTTCTAGCCTTGTGGTGATTTCTGAATTCCTTCTTTTGCTCCTCAGTCATTTTTTTTCTATAACTTTCTTGCCATTCCCATCAGTGGGATGAATATATCCATCAATGACTAAGTCCCAAAGATCAGCATCAAATCCTAGAAAGAAACTTTCCAGTCTATCTTTCCAATAATCAAACTTCTCTCCATCAAACATGGGAGGTTTTGTGCTGACTCTTTCTTCATATTTGTTGTTGTTGGGTGTTTGAGTTTCAGCAGCCATAATGTATATCAACCAAGAGTATCAAGAGTTTTTCTCGCTGGATCTATTCTGGTCACGGTTAAGTGATAGCACAAACAGAATCGGAGCTCTGATGCCAACTGAAGGTGAGAAAAACACTTAGAAGGGGGGGGGGGGGGGGTTGAATAAGAGTTTTTAAGAAATATGGCAATAAAAAGAACTCAATATTTTATCCTGGTTCGTTGAACTCAACTACTCCAGTCCACCTTATCAAAGATGATTTGCCTTTCTCTGCAAGGACTTAATCCACTATTAATCAACTGATTACAATAGAAAGCACTAAGAAAAACTGTCTTAGTCTTCTCAAGAACTACTGACCACACCTTGGTCTTCTTAAGGAACTTCTTACAATTTAATGTAAACTAACAAGTGTTTGAATGCTTCTAATAAGCTGTATCACAACTGTGATGTTTACACTTAAGATTAAGTACAACAAAAACTATGTGGTTTTATGAAAGATCAAAATGAGTAAGATCTTGAGAGATTTTCTCTTTTATGAATCAAGCGTGTATTTCTTTCTGAGTGATCTAGCAATGAGCAAAAGATGAGTAGTGAATTAGCAGCTTCAAAATGTTAAAGTAGTTCTCCTTTTATAGCTTTTTTAAATGCCTTTGAGTGATGTGCAGCTGAATATAATATTTGATTGTATGACTTTTCATCACCAAAAGTATGAGCAGAGATATGCTTTCTGCAGAAAGGTATGGTTGTAGAAGCCTTGGGATTTGTACCACGTCACTTCTTTGGACAAATTAGTCGTTGGTTACTTTGGAAGTAGCACCACGTCTAATCAAGTTTTACAGCTTCTTCAACAAGCTTTCTTCAAGATGAAGTCTTCACAATCTGCACTTCAGAACTTGTAGTAAACTTAAAAGGTATGGAATGCTTTAAGATGATCAGAGCTTAAGATGAATGATAAGTTCAGAGTCTTGATAGATGATCAGATCTTTAATGTATCAGAGTCTCAGTCTTGATCTGAGTCTTCATCAGAGTATGCAGCAGTTTATGCTTTGAGCGTGAATATTAATGATAGGAGTCTGGTTATCAAAGCCTCTGAGTTTGTAGTGAAAAGAACTTCAGAGTCTGATAAGATCAGAGCTTTCAGCTTTTGTATACTTCTTTCATTAACACTTCAGATTATTCTGTAGCTTCTGCTTCAGATCCTTCTGGCAGCGCTTCAGAATCTTCTGATAGTCTTGCATCTGATGCTTCAGATCTTTGCATAGTTTCTTTGTACTTATATATTTTGCTTCTTTTAAGAGTATTTAATTTTATACCTGAAACAATAATACTTGAACAAATTTTAGAGTGTATATTTACTCATTACAAAATTCCATAAAAGTTATCATCAAAACATAGAGATATAAGAAACACCAATTTGTGTTCTAACAAATATAAGGACACATTTGAGAGGACCTGAGTTACTAGCTTCTAGTGGATCAAAACCTGAAGAACACTCTCTAAGTAATGTCTAGCGTAGACTCTGAAGTTGAAGGCCTCAGCATCAGAAAATCATCATATTGTCTCTAAACTAAGTTAGTGTATCAGCTTCTGGTAAACATTCAGTGTTAGTAATAAAGCTTGAGTTATTCGTATTGTAGAAAGGAAGTTGCATTATAAAATCAGCTTGTCAGCTAGAGTCTATGTTCACAAGGCTCAAAAAGAGTTTACATGCTTTACACATATATACTTTCAACGGATCTATAGTACAAGATTACATGGAAGGAATGATGGTGAAACTTGTTACACAATGGATTAAGATCTTTTGGTGTATCTCTCTTCAACGTCTCTTGTACTATGGAAGAACAAAGACACTTGTTCAAGTTATCTCTTCCAATGGCTAGTCTTCTACAACTGCTATATAAGCTGCTCAAGATTCAAACTAATTTCTTCAACAAGGAGAAATCGAAACTTCAAATATAGATGAAAAGCCAAGAAGGATAAAAGTGTTCTACACTTTTATATGGATGGAGGAATAACAAGATCAACAATAAGCAACATAATCGAGTATGCATAAATACTGTTATATGTTGTAAATTGTAATAAGCCTTAAGATTTCTTAAACATTGAGTATCTTAGAAATCTTAAGTGTTTAAGGTATTTGCTATGGTGATTACCCTGTACCTCTTATTTTGTATCATGTACACCTTGTTCTCTATTCTACTAAACATGGTTGTTTAGTAGTTTTGATAAAGTTTATTGCTATGTGCTTGAGCATCAAAGTCTCTTGTTGAGAAGCTTGAGCCAAGTACATTTCCTGATATGTACTAGAGCATTGAAAGTATTGATTATTTGTTGATTGAGCAGACAGTCTTAGGATGTGAGTCTGAGCAGAAGTCTTGTACTTGAGGGGATAAGCAGAAGTCTTGGGTTTGTGGAACCTGAGCAAGGAAGTCTTGAGTTCGTGGAACTTAAGAAAGGAAGTCTTAGGCTTGAGGGGCTTGAGCAAAAGTCTTGGATTTGTGGAATCTAAGCAGGGAAGTATTGGACCGAGGGTCTGAGCAGAAGTCTTGAGTCAGAGGGGCTTAAGTAAGGAAGTCTTTGGTTCGTGAGACCTAAGCAGAAGTCTTGGACCTGAGGGGTTTAAGTAGGAAGTCTCGGGTTGAGGTCCTGAGCAAAGAAAATCCTTATGCTTAAGTGCATAAGCGATTGTAATCATGTTTTGGGTATAATAAAAATCTCTTGCGATGCCAAAGGACTGGGCTACTCTCTGTTGGGAGGAACCATTATAAATCTTTGTGTTTTCTTTATCTTTTATTTGCTTAAGTTAACATTCCACTGCAACGTTTAATCAGAATCTAAACGTCAGTTTAGATTCTGAATTCTGATCTGAGGCAAAGTTAAGAAACGGAAAACACAATTCAATCCCCTTCTTGTGTATTTTTCTCACCTTCATAATATGTTATTGTAAACAACTCATTACATATATAATATATACCTGATCCCGTGAATCAACAATGTTGGCGAAGACAGTATTTAACATGTGTTTCGTTACATAATACCAACACTCATATCCCTTTGGTTGCCTCCTCGTCTACAAATCTAAACATTAATTTTATGAATGTTATTAACACACATGCATGTGACAATATATATATATATATATATATATATATATATATATATATATATATATATATATATATATATATATATATATATATATATATATATATATATATATATATATATATATATATATATATATATATATATATATATATATATATATATATATATATATATATATATATATATATATATATATATATATATATATATAGTGGCGGAGCCAGAAAGTTTTTGAAGCCTGGGCAAAAATTTAAAGACAATAAATTCATATTGTATATATAAATAGTTATTAATCAAAATAAAAAAAATTTAATTTAATTGATTTCGGCATAATTTTAAAACTAACATAATTTTATTTACTAACTACTGTAACTACAAACTAAATTTAAAATACAAATTTTTAGTTAACATCAATTGAACCATATAATTTAGAGTGAACATAAATTGAAGAATTGGACCTAATATATTTTTTATATTATTTGAGGATAAAATTTATTCTTTTCTTCTTCTTTTTTACAACACTATACATGTTTTTTTTTTATAATTTTAGTATCAGCTACTTTTATGTTAAATTTTATTTTTTCAAGTATTCATTTTTTGTTTTTTGTTAATTTGATCATAAATAGCAACTTTATTTTAATTTTGCACTTTTTGTAATGTAGTTGAATTTAAATATTATCATATAAAAAAAATTAATATAATGTATGCTTAATTGCATAAAAAAGGGGAAAAAAATTATGTTTTATTTGTGAAAAATATTTAAATTACGGCGGTTAAAACTGCCATTATTAACGACAAAAAACCACCTTTTTATTTAATATATATTATGACATGAGAAATTTTATTCAAAAGTACTATTTTTCTGCATTTTCGTTAATTGTGGGGGTTTTAACCGCCATAACAACATTTAATAACCGCCACAATTTTCATATTCTTTTATAAAAGAAGGCAAAATTTTGGGGCTGAGCCCGGGCACATGCCCAGCCTGGCCGGGCCTTAAAACCGCCCATGTATATATATATATATATATATATATATATATATATATATATATATATATATATATATATATATATATATATATATATATATATATATATATATATATATATATATATATATATATATATATATATATATATATATATATATATATATATATATATATATATATATATATATATATATATATATATATATATATATATATATATATATATATATATATATATATATATATATATATATATATATATATATATATATATATATATATATATATATATATATATATATATATATATATATATATATATATATATATATATATATATATATATATATATATATATATATATATATATATATATATATATATATATATATATATATATATATATTAATGAAATGTCACAAGTAATTTGACAACTTATATTAGGCAAGATAAATGTGGATTTTTTTTGCTAATATTGTGCAAGATATAGTATCGCTGCACAACACTACATCGAAAAATGATTTAAACATATTACGTGTTAAACCAATTACAAAGTCAAAGAAAATATTACTAAAAAGTTTCATATAAACATAAAATTACCTATTAATAATATGCTTTATTTTAGGATCGAGTGGTTGATGTAAGAAACACACTTGCGTTACTGTATTTGTCCTAAGTGATATGATGATCAATTGTCAATAATCAATGAATAAACACTAGCATATATATAATTAGTATTTTCTAAAATAAAACTAACTATAACAGATAAACCACGATTTCAAAGTTACTTACAATTTGATAAATGATGCTAAGTAACCTTCTTTTCCCCTCTCACTTAACTGTTTTGAAATGTAAGCTTCAATCCCTTTTAGATCATTATTTGACCATAGAATACTATATGGATCCAAGATGCCATTAATATTCAATTTAAATAACTCTATACAAACACAGTGAATGTACCTAAATGGTTAAACAAAATTAAAAAAAAAGTGAGGAAATACAAAAACGATAATGTACTATATACAATGACATGCATATTCAATTATATACTTACGTGCACAAGACTTATAATATCCCTACGTCCAGCCAATTATTTTTAGAGATAAAATCTCATATATCACTAGGAGCACAAAAGAAGAGCTTTATCTTTGAACAATGCTCTAGCGGAAGAGAAATTAGGTCATCGCTATCCATAACCAACAAGTATAACATGGTGATTTCATGTGTGGAAGGATCCAATATCTCATTGATCTTTTGAGTGGGGGCGGCTGAAAAATTACTTCATTTTGTGCTAGCACCGCGTACAACATTTGTTTTAGAAAATTGATCACAAGCATCATCATCATTTTCATTCGTATGTTGTTAGAAGGATCCACTTATTCTCTACAACATAATATTTTTTTTGAACGCAATACATAATAAACACATTTTTGTCTTTTCTAACTTTTCAGATAAAACACTAGCATTTCAGATAAAACACATATTGCATATAACTCTTCTAACTTTTCTAACTTTTCCATGTATTTCCTCCGATTTTCCTGCTCCGTTTCTAACATCTTCCTTTGCTCTTCTAACTACTTCACAAAAGTCACAATCTTTTCTTTTTGCGTTTTTAATTCGGTGCTTTCAGCGCTTTTTTTGGATGAACCAAAGAATAACTTTAGGTCGACGCCCTCTCCAACACCACGAACATGCTCATCTATTGCGATAGATTTTATTAGTATATCATGTTGTGATTCTAGAACAAAAAAGCCTCCACGAGCCTCCTCAACCAACATATCCTACATAACATGCATGATAATATTAATATTGTAATTACCACAACATTTAAATAACACATAACTTACGTACAACAAATCATACTTACAATTTTCTCAGCAATTGCTCTTAATGTATCTGATGTGTACTCTCTATTTGGTCTTAGTCGAGCCCTCTTCCACTTCTCATGTCTTGAGGGTGAAGATGAGTTGCGATCACGACTAATGGAGTCCTCATCTTCCATTTGTTGGTTTTTTCATTCATCATTGTTTTCTTAAGTTTCCTGTAACCACCATGAGACAATCTATGGGGGTAAATATTTTTTGCTTTATTTTTTATTCCTCCATGACTTTTAGCCTATTATTAGCATAGTGAAAATATGATTAGTATTTATAAATCATTAACATAAAGTTATCAAGATAAATAAGACTAGTACTAACCATGAATTTCTCAGAACGACGGTCCTTCGCAAACTATTTCCAAACCTTCTTCAAAAGATAACTATATCTCACCCAAGGATGCTCAAGACCAGGCTTAGGGTCCCTAATATAGTCACATGTGAGTCGTGACTTAAAGCTCATCCAACACGTACCATCATGACTTACACACCTTTTTTTTTAACTTACCATCATCCGTAAACTCAAAAGTCAACTATATTTAAATCAATAAGAATATATGAGAAACTATTAAAATTCATATCAAATAGACGAAAATTAAAATTAATACCTTAATGCCTGTCCATATGCTATCTTTGACAGCCTATGGCACTTGTTTCCAATCATCTATCAATATACTGACTTTGCTACGTCCAAGGAATGCAACATAACTCTTAAAAAGCAAAGATTTTTCGCCATCAACTACTCTATAATATGCATCAAACACGATCAAAAATTTGTTACCAGAGTTGCGGACTTTTGTTAATTTGGTAAGCATTGTGGCACCTCTTTGTGATCTTTTATTTCAATCTTGAGTATCATTTGTAAAAGTTTCACTTATCATAGTTTTGTCACCACTAGATGAAGAATACGACGAAGACGACATCTATGTCCAAAATAACAACAACAACAACAACAACAACAACAACAACAACAACAACAACAACAACAACAACAATAACAAACTCTTTCATCTATTATTTCCATATATAACCATGAATAGAAATATGTCATCATACACATTTAACAACAACAACATCATCAACACAATATTAATCAAATGTTATCACATACATATTCAACAACAACAACAATAACCACAACAAAAGATTAATCAAGTGTTATCACACACATTCAACAACAACCACAAAAGCAACAAGAACAAAAACATCGACAACAATGGAAACTGAAGTTTACTGTAGATGCACAGAAAAAAAAATTATGTATCTTAAACGTGATGATTAAGTAAACGGGTTGAAACAAGTAGTGTAGTTGGTTTATTCCTGCTTGACGATGACGATGGTGTTAGTGTTGGTGTTGATGTGTTATCTTCCTCCTCGCAATGATTACCAGTTGAAAATGAATAACGAATGGAAAACGATGAGCTAATGAACAAATGATGAAAAACATTGAACGATGATGATGAACAATGAATGTTGGGGTTTATTTGGTGTTTCGTTTCTCAACACTAAATATTAGGGTTGAAATGGTGTTTCGTATCGTATCGTTATTCAGTGCAAAGAATGGCTACTGAAGAGACAAACTGGTTAGCTGAGATAAAAATGAATGAAAGATACTACCATGGTTAACAACCAGAATCGTGGCGATATATTATTTGCTTAATTAAAGTTCATAAAGAAGCGCCAGTATATTAAAATTTAAAATATTTAAAACAAAATGAAAAATATGTCATAATGGTTCAACTACGCAATTGTGGTGGTATCACATTTATTTTTAAAAAATTCAAAACAAAATGATAAATATGTCACAATGGTTGTTTAAAAAACCATGATGATATCACATTTATTTTTAAATTATAAATAAATAAAAATAAAAAGATGCGACTAAATGTTAAAGAAATAAAACATTTGAGAATGCTGAGATTCGAACCCATGAAAGGGTGATTATATAACCATGATCGTATCTTTCAACCGTGAGTATATAATATCAAAAATTTAATAAGTAAATAAAAGAAAATATTTGCGCGTTAAGTAATAAATGTCATCACGACCCTTCTTAGCACCGTGATAACTTTGACATTGTTGTATATATATTTTGTAGTAGCGGCTCTTTGACTAAAATCTTACATTTTGATTTTTACTCGAATCAAACATCATTTTCACTCATTTTTATGTTAGATCTCCAACACCTATAAAAACCATTTCCTCTCAATCTTTGGTAGTGTTGTATGGAAGCCTAAAAATAAGGTGGGAGTTTTTATCAATCTTCGGAAAGACAAAAGGTTCAAATATGGTTCGGATTGAGTAACGATTTCCGCATAACAGAGACTTAGGATTAGGTTGTTAGGATGGAAGATGAAAGGCAATTTTGCATGAGGATTTTGCAAAGAGTTTAATTCGTAGGCTGTGTACAAACCAAAGATCTAGAAAAGTAGTTTTATATTTTAAGCGTTAATTTTATATTGTGATTGTACTAAAATCGTGTAATTTTGTCACAACTTTGAAAGAAATTTTTGATTGAGAGATCTATTAACCTTCACCTCATATGCTTCTTATTGAACCACAATGAGGACTAATGTAATTTCATCCTCTCTTAGGAATCGTAGCATAGGGGGGGCCTTTCCCAACTTGTATAGTTTTCCCTCAAAAAGTGTGCGCTTAGAAGCCTACTTTTGAACCTTCATCCCTTTTATCTCATCCTGGGGAAGCTCGTCCTCTTATGGGAAGCACAGTATGGGTGACATCCAACTTGAGCCTTGGACAAATTCCTTACCACAAGTATTTCCCCTCTCATTGTTGGGGATGATGAGACTCTCTTATATCATTATTTTATTATATCATGTTGTCTTTATGCTGGAGAGTTTGGATAGAAGGTCTTCCTTGAGTTTTTGTTCCCCGGGTATGTACTTCACTTCAAAGGCCTTAAAATGTGTTGATAATTCTTGTACTATTTGGAGATACTTAATGATTTAAAGTTCTTTTTTCTGATACTCCCTGGAGACCTTATTGGATACTGGTTGAGAATCACATTTTGCATTTAACTTTGAAGCACCCATCTCTAAGGTGAGGACCATACCGGCTATGAGGGCTTCATACTCAGTTTGATTATTGATGGCCATAAATTCAAATTTTAAGGAATGATTGATCAATATGTTTCTTGGTCCTTCTAATAGTAAGTCGCTTCCACTCCCCTTGATGTTTTAGGTGCCATCCACTAATAGAGTCCATATAAGGGGTGCCTCATCATCTACTGGCTAGTCGAATTCTGCAAAAAAAATCTAGAACTTGGGATTTAATGCCTCCTCTTGTAACATATTGGATGTGATACTCCAAAAATTCTACCGCCAAAGAAACCATTCTTCCTACTAGTTTGGGCTCCTTGAGGACATGTCGGACAGGTGTTGAATGCCAAACATGCTTTAGTTTGATCCATATTTATTGGCATTTTTCATCTCATTTGTTATGTTTTGTTGGGTTTGTTCCATATTTTCATGCTATTATGCAAATATGTTGTAAATACCTTTGGTTGCTTTGATTTGTATGTTATTGTGCAGGATTTAGGCATAAAACATCAAAGTGTAAGACACAAGTAATTTGACAAGGAAGCCAAAGAAACTGTGAAGGTTTAGCATGTTTGTTGGGCGAATAACCAGCGAGGACCAGCAACGAATGTTCACAGGGCGAGCTTCTGGCGAAGCCCTAGTGAATCCTCTCAGATTAGAGGCAGAAAGAAAAGGGCATTAAGTTCATTGGGCGAACTTGAAGCAAATGTTACCTAGGAAATGTTGCAGCGAAGGCCCATCGAACCATCCCAAATTTGAGGCAGTAACTAAAGGACCTTAAGTTTGATGTACGAACTTGTAGCGAAGTAGCTCGCAAAGCGAAGAATAATTCACTAGGCGAGTTCAGATATTTCCTTAGGGGCAGTTTAACTGTTCAGAGGCACTTCAGGTGCCATAAAGTAGAGTTTTCTAGGCGAACTTGGCAGATTCTAGTTGTACTATATAAGTATCTTTCACACTTTTTGGGGATCAGAACCCATTTTTCACATAGAACCCTCATTTTTCAGCACTTCTTCACAAAAGAGTGATATTTTGCAAATAAAAGTTGGATTCACATTCGAGTTTGATTCTTCGACGTGGATTCTTATTCATCTTCTCTCAAGACTTGTAAAGCAAGCTACCATGGTTATGGGTAGCTAACTTCCCTTGTATCAAAGGTAAAGGTAGTCTACCTTAGCTTTATGTATTTCTTTTGATTGACCTTGTATGTGAACAAATGATGATTAATATATGATTAATATTTTTGTTCTTAATGACCCATTCTTGTTTTGTAAAACTCTAGACATAGATTTTATGGAACTTGACCTAAAGTATTAATCTATCGATTTATAGATTGGAGAGATTGGTCTATGGTTGATATTTGCTTTATATTAAATTAAAGCTTACTATATTGGTTGTTTTGTGGAGAGACCGTATAGCGATGAATATGATATTTCTCATGATACCGCTCTAGAGATAGACGATATTGAGAGAATACGCGATGATATTAATCAGATTCGACTTCACATGCAAGATTTAAAGAATACATATAAGTTAAGGTAGATGAAAACTACTTTTGATATGCTTTGTTAATCAAACACTTTAGAGTTTATAAGCTTTACTACCAAAAATCGTGACAATTTATGAACCAAAATTTGAAAACCCTTTTACTTAGAACTGTAAACTATTGAAAGGAAAGCATCAAAATATCAGACAATCCCTGTAGAGACGATAACAAAAAACCCCTTTAACTACGATTCAAACAACAGGGTAATTGGTTTTTACAAATACTTTATGGCCTTGGAAATAGAGCAGGAGCTTCTTTGTCATGGCTAAGACAACCAAAGCTAATTTCCCGATCTTCTGATAATGAGCCTCGAATCTTTTGAACAATTTTCTTATAAAATACACAGGTCGTTCTACTTTGTCTTTCTCTTGGACGAGTAATGAACTCATCGCGTGATCTGTGATTGAAAGGTAAAGGAGCAGTGGTGGACCATCTCTTGGGTGAGTGGGGATGAGTAGGGACCACCTCTCGCATTCCCCCATCCATTCAAAAATCATCTCCGTCTTCAGGGCATCAAAGAAAAGAAAAGTTTTGTCGCCTACACAGGAGAGGAAACGAGATAAGGAAATAAGACAACCCATTAATTTTTGAACCTCTTTGATGCTAGTAGGGCTTCTCATATCAATGATAGCTTGAACCACATCTAGGTTCCCCTCACTAGCCCTCTTAGTTAACATAAAGCTGAGTAACTTTCTTGACTGCACCATGAAGGACTACTTGGCAGGGTTTAGGCACATGTTATACTTCCTGAATAATCTCAGGACATCCTCTAAGTTCACTGCATAACTATGTCCTTCAACATAGACTTCCAAGTTTCTCTCTACATGTGGGGAGAACATTGTGTCCATGAGTCGGTGGTAGGTAGCGCTTTCATTCTTTAGGTCAAATGTCATGACATTAAAGTAGTAGATGTCGTGGTGTGGCATGAATGTTATCTTAGGAGCATCTAGGGGATCCATATTAATCTGATTGTACCTCAAATAGGCTTCCATGAAACTCAGAGTCTTGTAGCTCAAGGACCCATCGATCAAGAAATTAATATCTAGCAAGGGATAAAGGTTTTTGGGACTGGCTATATTGTGGTTAGTGAAATCCACACACATGTGTCACTTGTTTGATGTTTTCCTCACATTAACACTGTTTGCTAGCCAGGTTGATTATTTCACATATGTGATTAAGCCAACACTTTCTAGCTTATGTACTTCTTCATTGATGGTGGTTCTCTTCTCCTCGCAAAAATTTCTCTTTCTTTTAGACATCGATCTACAATGGGTCGATGGTGAGGTGATGGGATACCACTGTGGCATCTATGTCTGGCTTGTATGAGGGAGCCCATGCGAAAAACTCGACGTTCTTTATTAATGGGTTAACATGTTAACATTCTTCTTCATTAGAAAGTGAGGTGCGTATATTTGTTACTTGGTGACCCAAATGCCCTATCTGAACTTTCTTTAAGTTCTCTGTGGGTGTAAGTTTCTCATTCTTCACACCTGGTCTAGGATTCTAACTTATTGTATCTATGTCATGTGCCTCATGAAGAGGGGCAGCTTCATGGGATTCATCTTCCTTCCTCATCGTCAAACTGCCTTGATAGTATTCTTTTGCGCTTTTATGGTCTCCTCGAATCACCATGACTCGCCCGCCAAGTAATGTGTATTTTAGGACCAGGGACCAAGTGAAGAGGATCACCCCTAACGAGTTGATGATCGACCTTTCAAGGATGATGTTATAGGGTGACAAGGTGTCTACCACGTGGTAATTGGATTTGGTCGCCTTGGAATATTCTCATATGCCTTATGTTTTTTCAAGGGTTATGTGACCCTTACTTGTATTGTTTTACTGGTAGTTCCAATAGTGAGGCATGGAATGTCTTGATGCTACCGGGATCGAGTTGGAGCTTCTGAAAGGTGCTCTAGAATAGGATGTTTGTCGAGCTTCCAAGATCTATCAAGACTCATTTTATAACATACTTATTGTATTACATTGTAATAACCATGATGCTGTTGTCATGAGGGTAGACCATATTGGCGTCCCTGCTAGAGAAAACAATTTTAGACCCTTACCATCTCTATGTTACTTTGGAGAGTTTGGGGGATACTATGCTTGTAGTCAACACTTTACTGGGTAGTTTCTCCTGGAATAATTATTCTTATAACATGAATTAGGTTTTGATGTTACTTATTGACTAAGTCACTCTAAACACAAGAGGGGTGAATTGTATTATTCAAAATTCAAAAACAATTTATAAAAACCTTAATTTTGAAAATGTTTATGTTATTATAAAAAAAACATAATATTAAAAGTGGAAAATGAAAAAAGAGATAAGGATATGAATGATTCTATTGGGAATTTATCCTGGCTTGCCCTAGACCACTTGGCCTACTCTAGTACCCAAGAGTCACCTCTTGATATTTCCACTAAAATTAACTTTGAACTTTTACATTACCATTCGAATTAACCTTCAACTACAACTTAATGTTTTGCATATGATCAACCCATAATTCTTTTAACAACTAAAGATTTTACAAAAGTTTAACTCAAGAACCTTCATCTAAGCTTTATTTTAATTTTATCTTATATTCTTAAAATCTTTTAATAAGATATTACACAAGAGAATCACATTCATGAATAAAACAAATTAAGCACAAAATCAGTATTTCACAACTCTCAAAAGAAAATTTTCACTCTTTTGGTACTAAGGCAATTTTAGTGAAAAAATACTTTAGAATAAAAAAAGAGAAGAAAGAATAGTAGAAATGATTCTAGTATGAAAAATGGTGAGTAAAATTAAACAAATACATACCTCTTTTATAGGAAAAAAATTCATCTCAAAAAGGAAACATTCAAATGGCTATTTTAATGAGTTATCAATTAAATTCATTTAAATTAGAAAAGTTTGAAAAACTACACCACTTAATAAATTATCAGTCTTCTAATTGATTAAGAGGCATTACACTTTAATTATAATCGATCAGAAGGACTTTTTAATCGATTAAGCAATAATACCTTCCAAAATGATTAAATAGGTGGTCAATCAACCAAGCGCTTGTCTAAATTAGTTTTCAAAAGATTTACAAAACAAGAAGAGGTTTCGAAAAAAAAATATCTATGATTTCCTTAGTATCTCATGACTTACTCCTTTTCCTTTTACAATAAACTGATCAGAACTATGATAACCATAAGCGCAAGATCATGAGAGTTTTCACATTTTCACAACTTCAATTTGTCAAGTCCTTTTCTAATGTCTATCACTTTCAACAAAAACTAGATATGTTTGACTAATGAGGCTTGTGGTATCTTGTTTAAATGTCAATATTAGGAACCATTAAATAACTGCAATTATTTATACTTTTGACAGTTGTCACTAAGAACTTCTTGACTCATTAACATTAAATGCAGTTTAACTTATGGAATTGTCATCTTTTAAACTACTTGATTATTTTCATCATAAAAAATAAATGACAAACATACATGCACAACACATAGATCCACATTTCTACTTTTTTGATAATGACAACACATCTCTTTAGAGAGTGTTTAAAACAAAAAATTATAGAAAGAAAGATCGGAATGGTTATCTCCCCCTCATCGAAAAAGACATTACACCCTACTCTTCCATGAAAGTATAATTATCCCTCATTGACATTAAAAAAAGTGTAAAAAGAAATAACACATGGATCACATATATCATTTTGCAAAAAGGAAGAAAGAAGGTGAAGAAACATTTAACAGATTAATTCAAGCATGATTGATTTAAAATTCTTAACTTAGTTTTTATAAATAAATAAAAAATAAGTTTTCTTTAGTAAGAGGTTTTGTAAAAATATATGTCAGTTGATTAGATGAAGACACGAACTCAATTACACAATCTTATTTTTTGATATGACCCCTAATAAAGTGGTGGCTAATACCAATGTGTTTAGTTTGAGAGCAAAATACCAAATTTTAAAGATTTATGGCGCTAGTGTTGCCACATTTTATTGGGACAACTAAGAAATCAAAGTTGTAATCACTTAGATGATGTTTCATTCAGATAATTTACGTGTAACAAATACCCGCAACAATGTATTTTTCTTTAATGGTGGATAATACACATCTTGCTTATTTCATGGTATTCTAGGACATAAGCGAGTTACTAAGTAAGTGGAAAGTGTTGATGAGACTTATTCGATCCAATTTACAACAAGTGAAATTGCAATCAGAGTACTCAACTAAAACACAATTCATTCCTTTGGGATACCATAAACTCATAAGTAGCGTGCTAGTGAGATATCTCATAATGAACTTGACCACATAGAGATATAATTCTTTGTGGTTTGCTTGAAAGAAAGCACAAAGATAGACACCAAACATGATATCAAGACGAGATGTAGTAAGTTCAAAAAGAGAATCAATCAGACTTCGACACTTTCTTTCTATAATTTTTTTTCGTACCCATCTTTATCCATACTACATTAAGGGCTCATTAGAGTTTAGATTATTTTTTCTTTATCCATACCAAATCTCTTAGTATATCTTTATAATATTTATCTTGATTGATGAAGGTGCTTCCTTGAATTGATAATTTTGTAAGCCAAGAAAGTACTGAAGCTCCCACATCATAAATATTTTGAATTCTTTCTGCATCATATCATAAAAATACTAGCACAACAATTTTATTAGCACCAAAAATAATATCTTTAACATATATTTTCACAAGTAAAATATCATGCTCAGATTTTTTAATGAAAAGAGTTTTATCATTCTTCCTTTTTTGAAACTCGTTTTTAAGCGGAAAATTTCTAAGACAATAATATCACGCTCTAGGGGATTGTTTTAGACTATTGAAAGCCTTTTTCAGTTTGAACACATGATTAGGAAAAAGGGTTTATAAAACTGAGAGATTGATTAACATACACATCCTCTTTGATGTAATAGTTTAATAACAAACTCTTACATCCATTTGGAAGAGTTTGAAATTTAAAATGCATGAGAAAGCTAAAATCATCCTTAAGGATTCTAATATATGTATATACGAATATAGGTCTCTTCGAAACACATGTCTTCCTCTTAATTGTAACCTTTCATAGCAAGTTTTGCTTTATTTCTCAAAATTTTACATTTTCGTCAAGTATATTGCTAAAGACCCATTTGGTTCTCATCACTAAAATAGATGAAGGTTTGGGAACAAGTTCTCAAATGTTATTTATTTCAAATTTATTTAACTCATGTTTATAATGGATGAAATCCAATAGATACTTAACGAACCTAAAACACAATCTAATTAACAAACTGATTCACAAACCAAAACAATTAAGTCTAATACACAAAAAATAAATATGTGAGTCGGATTTGATACTTGACAGACCTGAATGGAAAACTGAAATCAACCTGACTGCTGCCGTTATTGACCATTGCCCTCTTTGGCAACTAGACCCCCCGCTAGCCTCCGTCGACTTTCAAACTAATTTCTAGTTTTTGTATTCTCAAAATATTCTTTCTTTCTCTTCATCTCTTAAAATTTTAAGACATATTTCAACACTACTCTATTAATTTTAATAAGATCACTATTATTACACACTCCTTATGAATGATTAAAATCTAAATTTAAATAGTGTTTAAAAAATCTTAACATACAACTAATTTACACCATTATACAATTATTTACAAAATCAAATAATTGCATGTCAAGTGAAAGTCTAATGATAGACTATACCATTTGAAAGATAAGGAAATAACTACACACACCTCTCATGATTAATCCATATATCTTAATATATAACCTACACATTCCTAATCTTTTGAACAAAATACTTATGTACCCTTTTTGTATATAATTAGAAATGTGTCAAATTGAAAGATGCCAATTATCTCTTACAAGTATATATAAATTTAGATAAAATACACATTATATTTAAGCATACTTGATCGTTAGTATAATTTTTAATAAATAATACTTCAAAAAATGTACATGGGCAACAAAATTTTAACAAGTTTACGAATAACTTTTATCTGATGAAGTCTATATGAATTTAGATTTTCTGCAAATAGAGACTTCACATTTTTAAGTAGTTTGCCATTATAATTAATTTGATCAAGATCCAACATCTCCAAATAAAATAAATCAATAAACATGATAGATAAAGTCAAAATTGAAAGCTATTGATCTAAACCTAATGACTTAAACTGTGCTACATGAATTTGCTGAGTCTCCTCTTGAAGTGAACATGTACCTTAAATATGTTCAGTGTAAATACCACAAATTAATTAGACATGTAATGAAAATAAAGGGTCCCTAGTAAGAAATGAGTCACATCACATGCATTGTCTATATTCCAAACTAAGGTGATCAACTTAATAAACATGTTTTATAATTGGTCTAAAGACAATGACCCTAGACAATAATCAATCATTTCAAATTCCCTTTTTGGTTTATTCATCAAACACTATCACCTCAAGTGAATGTGACTAGTTTATCAAACAATAATAGGTACCATGCATGTAGATTCCAGTCACTGTCCCCGTGGAGAGTTATAGAAGGGAGAGCATGAGAGGAGTTTCAGATGATTTGGACATAAAGTAGTGATTCTAATTGAAGTAAGGACTAACCCACATCCTATTTTGCTATTAGTTAGGGTCGCTTTGCTTGGGTAGACAGATGGGAAGGTGAGGTACACTAATTGGTTCAATGTCATACTTTGTCTTTTTCTTTTTAGATGTACATTGTATTGTACTATATCATTTTTCACTTCTCTTATGAAAATATGTAATAAAATGTTTAATACTTTTTCCGTCTTAGAATGAGTAACTCAATTGACTTTTCATACCAATTAAGAAAAAAAGAATAAATGAAAGAGAGAGAATAATATTTTTACTAAAATACTCTTATTATGTATTGGGAATGATGAAAGTAATATTAATTAAAAAGTAAAATTAGAAGAAAAAAATGTAATGGAAATTAAAATGGGTCATTCATTTTGGGACACCCTTTTATTTCAAATAGATCACTCATTGTAAAACGGAGAGAGTATAACAAAATTACCTTATAAAATACGTTATTAAGAATATAATCGGAAAACTATAGATAGCTAATGTGAACACAAAAGAAAGATTCTTTCAAATGACTTTCATTGGGTGGAACTAGGACCGGAAATGAGTCGAGTCGAACTCGCCTTAACTCGGTTCAACTCGTTAAAAATTGATTTAGCTTAAATCTCAGTTCGAGTTCGACACTAACTTTTTTTAAGTTCAAACTCGACTAGTTATAAGTTCACGAATAATGTCCATCTCATTAGATTCATCTCGTTGAATTCATTTCACTTGCTTCACGGACTTAAAAGCAATTTTTTGAAGTTTACTATATATATATATATATATATATATATATATATATATATATATATATATATATATATATATATATATATATATATATATATATATATATATATATATATATATATATATATATATATATATATATATATATATATATATATATATATATATATATATATATATATATATATATATATATATATATATATATATATATATATATTTGACATTTTAATTTAATGTTTTTTTAAAAATAAAATATTGAAATAAAATATAAGATATGAAATTTAATTTTGTTTCAAAAATCTACTAATTCAAAAACAGCATAACTTTCAATACACATTTAAAAGTCTAATTCAAAAAATCCTCAATTGGAGTTTAAATTTGTCTCAAAAATCCATAACTTCATCTAAATATTTAGGAACATTAAAAACTTAATGAATTAGTATACCAAGTGTTACTAGAAATTAATACATTTTTATCACAGAATGATTACACCACTTGGAACATTCATTACATATTTTATTATGAGATATTGGATCGAACTCTAGTATGATCGAAGTCTATTCGCGAGTAATTCGTGTTGTAGTCAAAGTTTGTTTTAAAATTCATTAGTCCATATTGCTAGGTTGTTAGCATGTTGAATTGGGTCTTACTTGTAAGCACAATTGTTTAAGTTAGCTTGTAATGGGTAATTGTTAAAAAAAAGTCCATTAGGTTAATGTGCTAGTTTTCTTATAAATAGCATGCTAGTTTCTCATCTTGTATAAGGAAAAATAGGAAGATAAAATCCTAATTCAAGAGAGAGATGTTATTTGTTATTTTTGTATGCTTGTAATCTTGTTTGATAGAGAAAGGAAAGAATATCAGTTTATAACCAATTATTGTTGTTTCTTCTTGTTTTTCTTGCTTGTTTTCTTTGTTAACCCTAACCCTTGTATGTTTCTTGAATATAAAGAAATCGTTTATATTTTGTTTCAAGGCATTCTATTGACAATAAATTGGTGCAGTGAGTGTGGAGAAGATGTCTTCAACAAAGTATGAGATTGAAAAATTTATCGGAGTGAACGACTTTGGTCTGTGGCGCTTGAAGATGAAAGCCCTACTGGTTCAGCAGAGTTGTTTAGAAGCGTTGAAGGGAGAGGCAACCATGGACGTTGCGTTAACGGCAAAAGAGAAAACGACCATGATTGAGAAAGCCCACAGTGCAATATTATTGAGTCTTGGTGATAAGGTTCTTCAACAGGTATCAAAGAAGAGTACAGCATCGGGGTTATGGGTAAAACTTAAAAGCTTGTACATGACCAAATCTCTAGTGAATCGACTCCACCTGAAGCAAGCTTTGTATTCATTCAAGATGGGTGAAGACAAAGTCTTGGATGAGCAGTTGGATATGTTCGACAAGTTGATTCTTGATCTTGAAAATATTGATATGAAGATCAAGCATTGTTATTGTTGTTGTGCTCTTTGCCTAGAACACATTCTCACTTTAAAGAAACTCTCTTGTATGGAAGGGAGTCCCTGAGCTTTGAAGAAGTTCAATCAACCTTGTATTTTAAGGACTTGAACGAACGAAAGGAGCATAAACCTTCGACGGTGGGTAAAAGTTTGGCCGTTAAGGGAAAATTCTTGTGAAAGGATGGTAAGTTCGACAAAGAAAACGGTAAAAGTCATCAGAATTCTTATAGTGGTGAAACATCTAATATTTGATGTTATCACTGTAAGAAGAAGGGTCACACAAGAAAGGTGTACCCTGAACGCCTAAAAGATCATGGAGGTAAGGATAATGGAAATGCAACCATTGTTCAAGATGACTTCGACTCATCTGATGTCCTTGTGGTTTCAAGTGGTGACTCAAGAAAAGAATGAATTATGGATTCAGGTTGCACTTGGCACATGACTCCAAACAAGGAATTGTTCGAGGAGTTATGTGATCAAGATGGTGGATCGGTGCTGCTGGGAAACAAAAAATCTTGCAAAATTGAAGGTATTGGATCTGTGAGATTCAAGCTCCATAATGAGTCAATAAGGTTATTGAATGAAGTCAGATATGTACCTGATCTGAAGAGAAATTAGATTTCTCTTAGTGAACTCGACAGAAAGGGATATGTTTTTCAAGTAGAGAAAAGTATCCTAAGAGTCATGAAGGGGTCGAAGGAAGTCTTGAGAGGCATGAAGAAACAAGGCTTGTATACCCTTGAAGCTGAGGTTGTAAGTGGTTCGACAAATGTTGCATCCACGAAACCTATGTCGAAGACAGAATTATGGCACATGAGATTGGGTCATGTCAGCGAAAGAGGCCTGGTTGAGTTGGGGAAGCAGAACCCTCTAGGAGGTGACAAAGTCGAAAAGTTGGAGTTTTGTGAATCTTGTGTATTTGGTAAATCATGTAGGGCGAAGTTTAACAAAGGCAAGCAACGAACACAAGGATCCCTGGATTACATTCATGTTGATCTTTGGGGTCCTGCAAGGAACCCTTCACACTTAGCTGCAAGGTATTTTCTATCCATCGTTGATGACTATTTTAGAAAGCTATGGGTATTCATATAGAAGATAAAGGATGAAACTTTTGATAATTTCAAAAGTTGGAAGGTTCTATTCGAAACTCAAACTGGCGTAAAAGTTTAGAGGTTGAGAACCGACAATGGCCTTGAGTTCTGCAACAATCGTTCGACATTTATTGTGTTAAGTCTGGGATTGTAAGGCATAAGACGGTAGCAAGTACACCTTAATGAAATGGTTTAGCTAAAAGATTCAATCGAACAATCCTTGAAAGGGTTAGATGCATGTTGGTTAGTGCAGGATTGAAGAAGGTGTTTTGGGCGGAGGCTGTTTCGACAACAACCTATCTGATAAATAGATGCCCCTCGACTACCTTGGGAATTAAGACACCTGAAGAAGTTTGGTCGGGACATCCACCTAGTCTCGACAGGCTGAGAGTATTTGGTTGTGTGGCATATGCTCATATTAGGCAAGACAAGGTCGAACCTAAAACTCTAAAATGCATGTTCATGGGATACCCTAAAGGAGTCAAAGCTTATAGGTTATGGTTCCTAGAGCCAAGTTATAGGAGGAGTATCACCAGTCAAGATGTAGTTTTCAATGAAGCAGAGATGGTTTTCAAGAAAACTAATGATGCTGAAGAAGAGCTAGAACAGGGAGAGATTCCTGTTGAGGTGAGGCACGTTGATGTTGAATTGCGTATCCCAAACGAAGTCGAAGAAGACGCAGAAGATGTTTTTGAATATGAGGAGACTGATAATAACTATTTGTTAGCAAGGACAGGTCGATGAGAGTCATCAAGCCACCTCATAGACTTGGGTATGCAGATTTTATAGCTTATGCCTTAATCTCTACAAGCGAGGTTTTAGACGAAGAACCTAGAGACTATAAGGAAGTTATGAGGAGTCGAAAGAAGACTGAATGGATGAAGGTCATGGATGATGATATGAAATCTCTTCATGATAACAACACCTGGGAACTGATCAAGAAACCTGTTGGAGCTAAGTTAGTCAACTGTAAATGGATTTTCAAAGTTAAAGAAAGAATCTAAGGAGTGGTGTCAAAGAGATACAAGGCAAGATTGGTCGTTAGGGGTTCATTCAGAAAGAAGGTTTCAACTTCAATGATGTGTTCTTTCATGTTATGAAGCACAGATCCATTCGAATGTTGCTTGCCACAGTGGCCAAGTTCGACCTTGAACTAGAACAGATGAATGTGAAGACTGCATTCTTGTATGGTGATCTAGATGAAACAATCCTTATGAGGCAACCTGAAGGGTATGTCGAAAAAGGGAAGGAAGATTATGTGTGTAAGCTGAATAGATCTTTATATGGAATGAAACAATCTCTTCGATAATGGAATAGGAGATTTGACAAGTTCATGGCACGCATAAGTTTCATTAGAAGTCAGTTCGACCATTGTGTTTACTTCATATTTTGACCTGGTAATTCATATGTTATTTTGCTGCTTTATGTGGATGATATTCTAATGGCAAGCAATAATGTCAAAGAAGTAATGAGGGTGAAGGATGAACTCAATAAGGAGTTTAACATGAAGGATCTGGGAGCTGCGTATAGGATTCTTGGGATTGACATCCGAAGAGATAGAAAGCAGACTAAATTATACTTATCTCAAGAGGCATACCTACGGAAGATTCTCAAAAAGTATGGTATGTCGAATTCAAAGCCTGTTGTGACCCGACAAACCCTCAATTCAAGCTGAGTATAGATCAACCTTTCAGCACTGATGTCAAAAGAACTTATATGAGTAGCATTCCATATGTTAATATAATGAGTTCTTTGATGTATGATATGGTTTGTACTAGACCCGACATAGCATATGCAGTAAGTCTTGTAAGCAGGTACATGGTGAATCCTGAAAAGGCTCACTGGAAAGCATTGAAGTGGATTTTAAGGTACATAAATGGGTCTTTGAATAGATTCCTAATTTATGGTGGAGCCTTGGGTGAAGATAGTAAAGCAGAAATTGAAGGATATGTCAAATCTGATCATGCAGATTGTATGGATTCCAGAAAATCTATTTTTGGATATGTGTTCTCTATGTTTGGGACATCAATTAGTTAGAAAGCTGCACTTCAGAAGGTTGTTGTCTTATCAACCACTGAAGCGGAATATATTGCCCTAACTGAAGCTGTGAAGGAAGCATTGTGGCTTGAAGGTTTTCCAAAGGAGCTGAAACTTCAAGGTTAAGTTATCATTGTTAAATGTGATAGTCAAAGTGAAATACACATGTCGAAGAATTCAGCCTATCATGAGCGAAGCAAGCACATTGATGTGAAACTGCATTTCGTCAGAGGGGTAATCAAGCGTGGAGAAGTACAAGTGCTGAAGAGTTGGATAGATTATAATGTTGCTGATATGATCACTAAGACGTTGCCCAGTTGCAAGTTTTTCCACTGTATGCAGTTGATAAAGTTGCATGAAGAAATCTAGTTTCTTAATGTTATAGAGTTAGATCCAAGGTGGAGATTTGTGAGATATTGGATCGAACTCTAGTATGATCAAAGTCTGTTCGTGAGTAATGAATGTTGTAGTCGATGTTTGTTCTAACATGAGTCAATCAATATTGCTAGGTTGTTATCATGTTGAATTGGGCCTTGCTTGTAAGCCCAATTGTTTAAGTTAGCTTGTACCCTAAATTAGCTTGTAATGGATAATTGTTAAAAACCCATTAGGTTAGTGTGCTAGTTTTCTTATAAATAGCATGCTAGTCTCTCATCTTGTATAAGTAAAAATAGAAAGATAAAATCCTAATTCAAGAGAGAGAGAGAGAGAGAGAGAGAGAGAGAGAGAGAGAGGTTATTTGTTATTCTTGTATACTTGTAATCTTGTTTGGTAGAGAAATGAAAGAATAGTAGTTTATAACCAATTTTTGTTGTTTCTTCTTGTTCTTCTTGTTTGTTTTCTTTGTTAACCCTAACCCTTGTGTGTTTCTTGAATATAAAGAAACCATTTATATTTTGTTTCAAGGCACTCTATTCACAACAGTTATTTTAGCAAATACCATAATGCCTTTAACAAGGATGACTCTAAATGCAATTGTCAATTTTATTGCCATAACTAGTACATAAGGGACAATATAGGGTTAAGATTTGGAGTATATATTTAAATCTACTCTTAAAGAAAATATAATCCTTCTCATATATAATCGAGTTGACTTATAAACTTAATGAGTCGAGCTATGTATACTTCAAGTTCAGTTCATTTAGTTAACGAACATAGTTTTTCGCTCATATTCAGTTCATTTGGTTCATGAACCTAGTTCAACGATTTAATTATCAAACCGAATGCCAAACTATTTTCGAGTTGATTCGGTTCATTGTCAGCGCTAGGTGGAACAAAAGCCTACTTTAGATTTTAAAAAAAAGGACTTTGTAGCTCATATAATGACACAGTGGATCGATATTTTGATTAGATTGAGAGTCTAGTTATTTTCCTCATTCTTTGGTAATATTTGATGATATTGGTGGTTCAGCTGATTTGAGCTCTAACTTAATCCTTTGTTAAGGTGCACTTCTTACCGTGTAATTTTTAGGATGCATTTCACTCGCTATGTTACTTACATTTTTATTTCAATTATCTCTCTCTTTCATTTACAAATTTAAAACTTATTATTTAATACTTATTAAATAATTATTTATAAATTACTATTTAATATTTAATAAACTATTTAATAATTAATAATAATAATTTTATATTTATTAAACTCTTAAATAATTATTTCATATTTAATAATTTCAATTTATTATTTAAATATTTATTGCATGATATCAGTAAAAATATATTATTTTAGACTATACACCTTTGAGATTTTCAAACATATAAAAAAATATATTAAATAAGAATATTTCAACTATTTATTAATAAATAATTAGTTTATTAAATATAAATAAAGATTAAATATTTCATATTATTTCACACTATTTAATAATTATTTTATACTATTTAATAATGTTAAACATTATTTTATAATATTAATAAAAATATATTTTAAATATATTTTTAAATATGAAATAATTATTATGTAGTATGAAATAATTATTTAATATTTCAAAATTATTTAATCATTAATTACTAGTTGAAATATTTAATAAACTATTTAAAGTTAATAATGTGATAAATATTTTATCATATATTGCAATCTAAAAATGTAATAAATATATGTTTTAAGATTCTTCATCACAAGAACTAATGCAGCCAGTTGTATGAGAATAGGCTGGAACAAGATAGGTTTTGCCAAGTCTAAATCTGGTATGCTAAAAAAATCGAAGTCTAAGTCTGGTCTATAGTTTGTCACAGACTTATTTTTAGGTCTGAGTCTGACCTTTTCAAAGGCTTAGTTAGCCTGTTAGCCTACATAAAAGTCTATTTATTTTAGGCACGTGTAAATAAGCAATTCAAATAATGTTTAAATATGCTAACGAACTAAAAAAAACAACGAGACTAAAATTTTATTTGCATTGACTTATTTTAACTTACCTATTAATATAGGTTTTGTGAGGCTATTTATTTAAAAGAACTTATGAAAAAAATTATGACATTATTCATAAGATGTTCTCATCTTATTTTCATAAGTTTTTTAAGACAACCAAGTTTTGTTTATGTATATTAATTCAAAATACAGAATATAACACAATGATAATAAAAAATTATTCATATTTATTTAAATAAGTTAGTCTGATATGTTTAAAAGGATTTTTTATTGCATTTAGAATAGTTGTTTTAACTAAATATGAAATTCTAGTATGCAGATCTCAGATGTCCTGAGAGATGTCGAGACACTTGATCTCTGCTAAGAACAATGACAAGAAGCAGCACAATCAAAACTTACAGAAATTAAACAAACACACAGTAATTGTTAACCCAATTTGTTGAACAACAACACCTACGTCCGGGGGCTACCAAGCCAGGAATGAAATCCACTAGATAGTATTAATTCTAAGCTAAACAACCTCTAGTTTACAACTTATCACTATCCGTGCTTAATTTCTATCTAAGACTCTTTCTAGGTATGAGACCCTTCTCAAGTCCCTTTCAATCACAGTAGTGACAGAAATTGCATCTCAGTGTATATGGTCCAGCTCAAGTATCAACACGACACAAGAGAGGCTTACAAAAATACAAAACCCTAGTACACACTATGCAACAATGTATATTCCACACTTTTCTTAGGCTAAATTCATCCTATTTATAACAATAAACAATACTAGATTTGGGCTTCAAAAACACAGCAATTCTGTTACACAGAATCTGCAACTGATTCTCCAAATAATAGTTTCTTCAATCCAAAGTTTCCTACAGAGACTCCTCACTTAGAAAACGACATCTTCAAATTCCTACAGAATCTCTGATTCCTCAATCTTGAATGCCACCTAGGATAATCAAGTATTCCCAGAATAATCTCTGATCTAGAAGTAAAATATCATTAAAAAAAAGCTAAAAAGTAACAGATAAAGATGTGGAATCATCATGATAGGACATCTTGTCTAACATCCTGATCTTCAGTTAGTTCTTCATATTAAGACATCTTGTCCAACATCTATCAGTAAAGTTAGTTTTACCAAAATTGATGTCAACCTCAAAAGCTTAGACTCATCAATCTCCCCTTTTGCCAGATTTTGGCCTAAACTAACTAATAACCCTTGCAAGTATAAACACAAAGTCAGAGGCCAAAAATCAGAACAGCTGCGAAAAAAGAAAAACACCTGAAGCCTCCCCCTCAATTAGTTTATTCTTTTGTATCAAGAATCGAACTCTTCTCCTTAATAACAGCATTTAGTGGTTAGCAGAGGAGTGATTAGCAAAGTTAGTTTTACTCCTTCTTTTTAACTATAATATGACAAAGGTAGTTAAACTAACTAGACAACCAAGCAATAACATAAAAGTTAAAGGTACATAAAAAGTACATGAGGTGCCAAAAAAATAATTATCTTGGGCGTTAATCCCTTACATAACCACAAACAATTAAGACTATATTCAGATATTATCTTCAGTAGCCTCATCATCTGAATATCAGGATATTATTGAAAAGAAATGTTATAGATGAGAGTTGTCTTAGAAGACCTCTCTCTATCTGGTGGGAACACATAAACACTCACACGAGTAGTATTCCCACACCAAAAGGACTACTACAAATCTTCAGACAAGCAAACCCTAAGCTTGCCCCTTAATACTTCAAATTGATTAGAATCCAAAGCTTTATTGAAGATGCCACTAACTAATTCTCTATGGCAACATGCTTCAATGTTATAACATTGTCTTCCACAAGATTTCTAATAAAGTGGTTCCTGATGTTAATATGTTTGGTCATGCTGTGTTGAATAGAATTCTTTAAAATATTGATGGCACTCAAGTTGTCATAGAAAAGTATCATGACATCTTGTGTGACATTATACTCAATCATCATCTGCTTCATCCACATCATTTGAGAATAACTGCTACCTGCAGCTATGTATTCAGCCTCAGCAGTAGATAAAAAACACACATATGTTTCTTAGTAAACCAAAAAATCAAGTTGTTTCCCAGAAAGAAACATCCACTAGAGGTTTTCTTCCTATCATCAGCACTATCGGCCCAATCAGCATCACAATATCCCATCAACATGGAATTAGAACTATGAGAATATAACAAACCATAGTCGCATGTACCATTCACATACTTCAAAATCCTTTTGACTTTATTGATATGACTGACTTTAGGTTCAGCTTGATATCTAGCACAGACTCATATAGTAAAAGTTATTTTAGGTCTGCTAGCAGAAAGGTATAGAAGACTGTCAATCATGCTTCTATACAACCTTTTATCAACACTAACACAACTTCAAGTGTGTTGTGGTGAGAATCGTGATGTCAAACTATTGATTAACTTGAATCTTAATTCATTAAATTCACAATCGAGCTTTGATTTATCCAAAGGAAAGGTTAAATAAATAAAGACCTTTTGCGCGATGTAACGATAACGCTAAGAGATTCAGGGATCGGGGATTGGTTATGCCTAGGGTAGGTATTTCATATCCTAAACATTTGTAGTACCCTACAGGAACCTTTTGCGTGCGTGTATGATAAAATTGCTAATGGTTATGCTATGCATTGAGATTGGGTTTGGGGTAAAGATCTAAGGTTGATGTTTCTAAGTTTGCTCGAAAAGATATCGCATTTTCTGCCTACGTATTCTAACTAGGATAGAATTAGAGCAATCGTAGTTCACCTCACTAGGGATAGATGAACACTTGATTATGATCAATGTTCAAAGGGGAACAAATATAACAATGCTTGTATAGAGTTTAACAAAAATCTCTATTCTAAGTTGTACACTCAAGATGTTGACTTTGACAAAAGCCAAGGGGGAAGTAAGTATCATCACCATGATTCTTACATAGAATTGACAAACTCTAACCTAGGGTTCTAGTTGAAGAACACTCCTAGTAAAGGTGGATCTTTTAGACTTAAAGCAAACTCTTATGGCTTGTGGGTTCTAACTTAACTAAGCTAGGGTTCAAAATGACTTAACAAAGTTAGATGGAGGGTAATGAGCTATCTATGACACAAGGGTCAACAGATAAACTTTCCTTTAGAATGGGAGAAAGATGAGGCAACTGGATGAGAACTACAAGTTCCATCACTTAGGGAGGGTTTTAAAAATTAAAGGAATGAAGCAAGGACGTGTAAAAACATGTAACAATAATCAAGGTCAACATTTAACATCTTAACAAAAATCAAAAGTAAAGAGGTAACAACCATCAATGCAAGCAAAGAACATGTGTAACAACAACTAGTCCATCTATAACATTCAAGCAAGATTAATGCAAATGATGCTAAATTTTCGCAAGTATACAAATAGCGTCAGAGTAATACAAAAGATTATCGATCCCACAGAGACCAAACGTCAATCTATCGATTACTATTGTTACGATGTTTATCTAAGGCAAATCAATCGGGAGTTCGTGTGTGCAAAGTAAAAGTAAAGTGCGAGAATAAATTTAATATTAAAACAACATGCTTAGATGTAATTCACATAGCTGGGTAGTATTCCAAGTGCGTGTAAATAGAAATTCTTGTAGGGTAATGTTTTCTACTCGTGAAAAGAACTAATTTAACGGGAATTGTCACTTTCGCATATTCAGAATCGAGTTTATCCCCTAATCGATCCCTCTTATTGTCACTTATAAAAAGGCGCGCATTGTGCTAAAGTAATAAATCTATTTTTAAGAAATATAGTTTCTTAACTTAGTTGAAAAGTATTTTGACCTGGAAATCTTAACAAAAAGAGGTTCATGCGAACCGGACTTTAAACCCCTAAACGCGTCTGAAAATAGTTTTAAAATCATTTTTCTAAAATATTAAAGACTCCTACTTAACTGGACTAAGAGCTTTCGCTTCCTTTGAACAGTTAAGACTAACCAAACTTAAATAAAGGTTGGACAACTTTCGATCTTACCCAACAGACTTTAAGTGCATAAAATTTGTGTTAAAAGTCAGAATAACTCCTAAGTAATTCTATCGACAGTTGTATGGAATACCATTTTAACTATGATCCTCACATCCTAACCTTTAAAATTTAGCCGGACATGGAAATATAAATAGACATGATAAATAAAGTGCGGATAAATAATGCGATAAATAAAGTGCGAGTAAATAAAGGAGAGAAATAAATAGTGCGAGAAATAAAGTGCGAGAAATAAATACTGCGATAAATAAAGTGCGAGTAAATAAACGCGGAAAATAAATAGAAAGTAAATAGAAACCTGCTCCAAACGGGAGGTTTTAAATCTGGTACAAAAAGACTGGAAAGAAAATGGTGGCAAGATTAACTTCTACCAAAGTGCTCCAAACCCGATTACAGACTCGATAAGAAAGTGCGATAAATCCTCGATGTGAGAAGTTTATCGCTTTACAACAAATGACAGTATATGGCTTGAGTTCTATAACTAAGCTTGGATGTCTAGAAATGAGGCAGAACTCGTCTATTTATAGGCTAGGAAAGTACAAGGAAAGACTAGAATGCCCCCAACTTCTTTTGGGAGGGAAAACGAAATACAAGGGTGGCGCCCGCCATACCCTCATGGCGCCCTCCATGTGAACTAGAGGAGGAAGAAGTGGGAGTCATGGCAGTTTTCAACAGTTGGTCTCTTATCCAAGTTATGGCATCCCCTATGACACCCGCCATGGTGAGTGCCATGTGTACAATTCCTAAAAAGTTGGTCTTTCTTGCTCGTTTTGCTTCATTTCTTCTCGAGGAGCTCTGGAAATACAAAATCCTGAAAATGAAACAAAATAGAAGCATAACAGAAGAAAGCAGTAATAAAATCCTAAGGAACACGTGCAATTCGAGTCAAATACATAGTATAGTTTAGGTCTATCAAATTCTCCCACACTTAAGCCTTTGCTTGTCCTCAAGCAAAACATTATGACAGAAAAAGGTGATATCCATAAATGATTTGGGCAAAAAGGGTTTCTAAGTTCGAGCTGGGATGAAGCGGTAGGTATTAATTTAGTGAACCAAGGATATCGAAATGACACTTCTCCGTAAACACGGACATAGGCTTAGTTTTTATATAAACCAATCCATACCACCCCCACTGTACCTAGGCTTGCTTTTATATCTCCTTTTGGGTCCTTTTCATTCAGGTGCAGTCACATTAAGCCTGTTATCCCTACATACTCATAGTGAAGTGACCGGTTAGTGATTCTAATCTAAAGCATGGGGCTCTGGTACACAAAATGGTGTAACCCCTTTTATTGACCCAATTGTAGTTGTGGGGGATCGGATTATAACCCGTCCTACCGAGCTCAGCACCAGACACCTCTGAACCAACTAACAATGGGAAGATATTTTATTTTATTTTGTTATATATATATATATATATATCGAGATTTTACAACTTTTTGGGTTAAATGACCTTGTGAGGGTTACCTATACCCGAGTTGCAATTATTTTATGGAACACACAGATCATTCACTTATATTCATCGGTCCTTCACTTAGAACATGCTTAGGCCGGAGCTGACTGTTAGGATAAACTACTAAGGACTTACTATGAACATTATTATTAAGGCTATGGTACATGGGGTATCGGGGTCGATTTCTACATTCGCGAAGCCTAAGGTGTTAAAATGATACCGATGTTTCAAAAAAAGGTTTTTCCAAGTCATCCGCATCCTAACTTGGACTTGCCTCAAAGCCTAAAAAATTTCAGGATAGTATACTTTTTGTCAATAAAACTTTTGGTGAGGCTAAGGAATTAGGGAATAAGGGTATACTACAAATGACTCGTCAAGCATATGTGTATTCTAAAAACGAAAAAAATTAAGAGAAATAAACTAGAAACCGATAAAAGAAAAGAAAATGCGAGAAAAACAAATAAAGTCTCCTCCCACACTTAAACCGAACAGTGTCCCCAATGTTTCGAAATAAGATAGGGACGAGTTACCTGAAGGTCCTAAGGCATGTTACTGGTGTTGTCGCCAGCGTGCGGTGAGTACTTGGGGTGACGAGACCTACTGCGACGGCGATCGCTCTGAGAAGCAGCGAACTCGTTGAATCGGGTGGTCAAAGCAGCCTGCGATTGCATTATACTTTGCATGGATTGACTCATCTGCTGCTGAGACGCTTGCATAAATCTCATGTTGACAGATAATTGTTGTTGTATAGTAGTGAGCAAGTCATCCCGTCTTTCCTCTCTGGCTAACTGACCGCGCCACATCTTTTCAGAAATATAGAAACCGGGAGAGATACCTGCAGAATGGTGAGAAGAAGACTGTGCAGTATGTGCGGGTGATACATGGGGGGCGACATAGGATGATCGGGAGACCGCTCTCTCCAGTCATACTCGTCATCGGTGGCATCGCCGTCACCAATAGGAATATTAGGAGGTAATGGGCCTGTAACAGGTGGGGAATCTAAATCATAGGTCCAGTTCCTCGCGATACGCACATCAATACGTCTAGTGCAAGGCAAAACAATAGATGGGATAGCTTTCCCATGGATCATGAGCTCAAAGCCCTCTTCCTTCCTTACCTTGCACAATTTCATGTCTTTTAAGAATTTTAAATTAATTGTGCGAGGCAGAAGAGGTGCTAAGGTGGCTATCTCAGCATCGAGGTTCAGAGCCTTTGCGATAGACGTAATTAGTCCTCCGAAGGCACTGGTTCATGTGCCCTTGATTGCAGCAGTCATATGGGCAATCATAAAAGGAACCACATTAAATTTCATGTTTGTGAGGTGCCCTTGAAAAAATAGAAGTTCTTTTGCATTCACCTTATTTGGATTCTCTCGGCCAAAAATAGTACAAGCCAACATGTAACGAAAAACACGGATGGCCGGGTTATGGATCCGGGAGGCAAGAACTCCTTCAAAAGATGTAATTGTAAAATTTGACAACCTGTGCCAGAAGGAAAATGCCTCCACTGACCAATCAGAATCCAAGGGTGCTTCACAAACAGCATCCTGACCAAAAGGCAATCCCAACCTCTCTGCTAGTTCGTCGGTACTGAATTCGTATTCAACATTAAACATTCTAAATTGTACCGTGTCAATGGCACTAGCAGTGTCAGGCCTAACTATATAAATCAGGGAACTCAAGAATTCCCAGGTCATCCTTTCGAAAGTAGGATCGTGCCTAGCGAAAATATCATGCAATCCTAAAATGTCTAACATATAAAAACACTATGGTAAATGCCAAGAGTATACAAACAATTTTCGTCCACGTACCGGGTCGAAGCAATTTCTCGGGTCTGCAATTTGTCGAGAATTTTGTTTTGCCTTTCTCCGGGCTTTCCTTGACAAAGAATGTAGCCGTCGTACTCCATTGATGTACCTTCGAGGTAAAAAAAAATGAGAGAAATGGGTATTTTTGGGGAAATTGGTGAAAATGGATTTTTGATGGATTTGATGTAGAGAAATGGAAATGGGATTTGGGATGGTTAAAGGGATGGTGAGTGGATGGTAAAGTTTGTAACTTTTTGAGGTTTGAAGGGAATTTTGGAATGGATAAAAATGGAGGTTTGAAGGTGTGAAAATGGAGGTTTTGAAGGTTCTGCCCCGCATATAGTCCAGACCCCATGGACTATATGGCGGACGCCATCCTCACAGAATGTTTGTGGGCCGAATTTTTCTTTTCATGCTTGGGTTTTTGTGCTCCTCCTTGTTTTTGGGTGTGTAGGTAGCAAGAATCACCTGTACTAGTACACTTATATTCCTCCTATATATTTCTTTTCTTATTTTGACATCAAAATTGTAAAGAACAAAAATAAGTAAATAAAATAACACAATGTAAATAAGGAAATAATGAACATCGCATATATATATATATATATATATATATATATATATATATATATATATATATATATATATATATATATATATATATATATATATATATATATATATATATATATATATATATATATATATATATATATATATATATATATATATATATATATATATATATATATATATATATATATATATATATATATATATATATATATATATATATATATATATATATATATATATATATATATATATATATATATATATATATAAAATCAATGTCATGGATAAAAAAATGTAAGCATATGAAATATGTATAAGCCTGTAAAGAAAACGGAAATAAATTAAGCTATAACAGAAGTAACAAAAGTAGTGTTATCATGGAGTAGGGTGCTCTTCGGTCTGGTCAGGATGTCGTAGCGCGTGTAACTCTCGCTGCAGGTCTGAGATCTCCTAATACAAGTTGTCAGCCTCCGCCGCATGAGTCATATTAGATAACTGTACCTGCAAAGTAAGGTTAGCAACTGTCTGTTGGAGCCTGGCTGTCTCCATACGCAGCTCAGCTAACTGTGTATACAGGTCAGTCCTTCGTAGTGAATGATTATTTGACAATACTATAGTCATCGGAGAAGGCGGTGAAGGATGATACTCTGCTGAAGGTGGTGAGTGCGGCTCATCAACTGTCTCTCCATAACCTTCCAAGGCATAACTCTAGTTAGAAGGGTTGTGGACACTGGTCATCGCGGGATCAGGCAAAGTAAAGTAGTGGATGGTCTGGTAGTTGATCAAGAGTCTGAAATAGTCAGGTTGAAAGGAGGTTCTCCTTATCAACCCTCTATCTAAGCAGAAATCAATGTCCAGTAAGGTGTACCCGCAATATGGAGTCAGGTGAAGCAGCTGGTAGGTAAGACCCAAAGTTGTGGCAATCTGAGTAACGGTACCTCCTACATGGATAATCCCTTCAGAGGATCTAGCTGTGAGCTCGAGATTATTCAGCAGAAAGTTTCCACAAGCCACCGAATGTGACTGGTTTGCACAAAATAGGAAGAAGATCTCCTCCTCACTAACATGAATATCAACGTCATCCTTTCCGAGGAAAGTGTGGGCCAGGACCATCTGAAAGTACCTGAGAGTTGGGTTATGGATGACTGGAGACAGCTGAGTGGATGGATTGAGGCTTCCTCCACCTGTAATGTCACCCCAGAATTTGTCGATATCTCGACTCATAAATATCCCATCAGCAAATCAGGTATAGCATTAGAGGTGGTCTGGAAATCGAGCAAATCGCCGAACCCCTTAATGGTAAAGGCATACTCCGTTCCGAATAGTCTGAATGTGGTGATACCGTCCTAACCAACGTATGGCTCATGGCGGAATGAACTAAGGAACTCCAGAGTAAGGTGTCTGTAGGTCGGGTGTAATTCATTAGCATATGCATCCCACTGGAGCTAATGACATAGAAACCTTATGCTGGCTTCGATCCCCAAGGAATCCATGCAAGCCTGATCTGGGTACCAGGTAGGTGCCATGGGACGTTGCTGAATAACTAAATACCGATGTCTCTGAGCGTCGTCCTTAAAGGTGACGTGTATGTCGTTGAAGGGCTGCATCCTGCAAATAAAATTTTAGAGAACAGGGCCTGAAAGCACAAGCATTATAAACGGTTAGTTGACACATAACAAAATAATAATCACTAAAAAAATATAAAATAAAATAAAAAAGATAAGTAAAGAAAAGTAAAGAAAAACGTGGGTTGCCTCCCAGGCAGCACTTGTTTAACGTCGTTAGCTTGACGAGTAGAACCTATGTGGTTGAAGTAGGCAGTGGTGGATCAATCAAAGTGTGGCTGGAGTAATCATTGGGAATGTCACCTCCTTTGTAGTATTTCAATCTCTGCCCGTTTGCAATGAATGGGCTACATGACTGGTTCTAGATCTCAACTGCTCCGAATTTTAGGACTTTAGAAACTGTAAAAGGACCTGTCCACCTTGAACGAAGCTTGCCAGGAAAAATTCGCAACCTGGAATTAAAGAGGAGAACAGGGTCTCCTATATGAAAATCTTTCTTTATAATCCTTTTGTCATGTCAGACCTTGGTTCTTTCTTTATATATTATGGCGTTTTTGTAGGCGGATTGGCGAAGTTCTTCTAGTTTATGAATGTTAAGGATGCGTTTTTCTCCAGCGGTCAAATAGTCAAAGTTCAGGGTTTTAATGGCCCAATAGACCTTGTGTTCTTAACTCAAAGGGTAGATGACAGGACTTTCCATAGACTAATTGGTAAGGAGTTGTTCCAATAGGGGGTTTGAAGGCGGCTCTGTAGGCCATAGTGCATCTTTTAGCTTTTGAGACCAATCTTTTCTCGACATAGAAACTGTTTTCTCTAAGATCTGTTTAATCTCTCTATTAGATACCTCTACCTGGCCACTAGTCTGTGGATGGTAAGGTATCTCTATCCTATGCTTAACTCCATATTTTCTTAAAGGTTTGTCAAAAATCCTTGATATGAAATGCGATCCACCATCGCTGATAACAAGACGGGGTACTCCGAATCTAGGGAATATGTAATTCTTAAATAGTTTTATCACTACACGTGTGTCGTTGGTGGGTGAGGCTATAGCTTCAATCCACTTAGACACATAGTCAAATTCTACTAAGATATATTTGTTTCCTAATGAAGACTGAAATAGTCCCATAAAATCGATGCCCCAAACATCAAAGAGTTCTACTTTCTGAATATTTCTTAAGGGCATTTCGTCACGCCAGGAGATGTTCCCAGTGCGCTGGCACCGGTCACATTTGAATATATAAGCGTGCACATCACGCCACATTGTGGGCCAAAACAGGCCGGCTCGAAGAATATTGGTGTGTGTTTTGGAGGTGCTAGCATGTCCTCCGTAGGGTGCAAAGTGGTAGTGTTTTATGATATTTCTTACCTCTTCTTCTGGAACGCAATGGAGAAAAATATCATATGTGCCTCTTTTGAAAAGGAGTGGCTCATACCAATAGAATTGTCTAATGTTGTTAAAGAAATTCTTTCTCTGCTGATAGTTAAAGTCAGGGGGTATGATGTTGACAGCTAGGTAATTTACAAAATCTGTGTGCCAAGGTACGCCGCTTACTAACAGAGATTCCTCAGGGGTCTTATAAGGATCTAGGTTATTTTCTTCTATGGCTTCTATCCTAGCTATTAACCTGTCATAGGTAAAATTATTATTTATAGGGAGTAGATTTCTTTCTCAATAAGTAACAAACGGCAGCGTGATCTGTATAAACTATAATTTTAGCTCCTACCAGATAGGGTCGAAATTTGTCCATCGCGAAAACTATAGCTAGGAGTTCTTTTTCAATGGTTGCGTAGTTAAGCTGAGGAACATCTAGGGTTCTACTAGCATAATAGATAACGTGTAATTTATTATCCTTTCTTTGTCCTAGAACAGCTCCTACAGCGTAATCGCTAGCATCGCACATGATTTCGAAAGGTTCGGCCCAATCCGGAGGTTGGATAATGGGTGCCGAGATCAACACTTATTTTAAAAAGTTGAATGCTTCGAGGCATTTTTCATCAAAGTTAAACTCGATATCTTTCATCAGGAGGCCGTGAAAATTCTAGCAAGCACATGATGGATGTTACTCCCAAAGTTATAACATCCACTATGACATCTGCTACTTAACAGCTAATAATCAGTAATAATAAAAGCAGTAAATAATACAACAATTGTTCACCCAGTTTAGTGTCAACAACACCTACATCTGAGGGCTACAAGCCAGGGAGGAAATTCACTGTTAGTAGAATTAATTCAGAGTTAAACCTCCAGTTTACACTCCTCACTTAAAACCTACCCAATGACACTTCAACCTATAGACACTCTATAACTGAGTATACCCACTCACTCCCCCTTAATCACCACAATGATATACAATTCACAATTACATATATCAATATGAAGATACACTTCATACACACCTTGATCTTGCTTCACAACTTTGATCAAGGAACTCACACACTCTTGCTTCACAGCTTTGAGTGAGACACAACCTAGAATCTACCTATCCAATGCAATCCTCCACCAGACAATTGCTTGTAGTACAAGTATTCCTAAACAGAATTTACACGTGAAGACTTGCCTTTTTCACTCACAAGGACTCTTTAATTTGTGCTCTCTATTCTTCTGTCTAGAGCTGCTGTTCAGGATTGCTTCTTCTGATATTTATAGCAGCTGTTAGTCCTTTTGGGCCTTGGTGCATAAATTAGGTTTTATTCATAACAAACCGATTTCCAATGATCTGCGCGCTTTCCACTTAATTCAGGGATCTTTTAGTTCGCCTAGGGCTTCTAGAAAGTCTCCTGATATCCAGCTTGAGCTCTTATTCTGTTTCCTGGTTTATAACTACCAGAAAAACAAACTTGCGCTTGATGCCATACGACCCAAGTCATAACATTGGGTATGACATCCAGCTTAACTTGCTTTTAGCTAAGTCAACTTACCCTGCACAAACCATATTATGTATGTACTAACATCGGTCATGACATACATACATGCGCTAGTGTTTTGCCACAAAATGCAGCCAATCAAGAGCACTTACAAACTCCCCCTTTGACAAATTTTTGGCTAAAACACTCTGTTATCATATCAGAGATTTACACGGCAGAAGACTTATGTCATGCAGGATAGCTACTAGCTCAAGCCTCTCTGAGTCCTCACAGTTAGCTCTCACTATTATAACTCACATTGTTAACCATCTGTTAGTTACCACTACAGATGACACATTGTGATGAGTAACATATAGAGTTACTCCCCCTCAACTGATACATCTTATCAGTTGAACACTTCACCTGCACACAGTCTGCAGTCACACATATACATCCAGTCTGCTCTGGATGTTATAACATTCAGGATGACATACACCCTGAAGCATACACACACCTGTGCTACTACCCCTGAAGAGTTGCACAACACTCTCTGCTACTATCCTGCAGACCACACACAACTCCTAGACACCTTCTAGGATCACACAATCAACCAGTCAGTTCTCACCCACATTCCTATTACACCATAGGAATTCACACACATAACACATTACTAACAGATAGACTGCTGTTATCACATATCTCCTCAGCAGAACCTGCAAGCATGATTATACCATATACCATGTGCACATACAAGCACATAGGCTAGCCAAGCTATCCACCTGTTCTTCACTATTTTGCACCTCACCTGCACCTGTTCTTTTATATCATCTGCTGTACCTGCTGTTCCATATCATCTGTTGTACCTATTGTTCCTATCTTTCTTTCTCTCCCCCTTTTTAGCCACAAATTAAGATCTAACTAAGCACTTAGCATAGATCAAAAGTGTAACAATACAATTGTGAAGTGCACATTAAACAAACTGCTCATAGAAAGCATCACACAAATAGTGCAATTCTTGCTGTCAAATAGGTCTAACCAAAAGAACTTAAATAAAAATACCCCAAAACAACAGTTCATAAAAACCAACTCAGCAACAAGCAGCTTGAGCTCCACAACACTTCATCATCACATGTCATTCTTCTTCTTCAGATGCAGAACTGGACCTAACCTTGTCAGGTTCTCCATCACTAGTCTCCTCAGCCTCAGAGGAGCCATCTTCATCACTGTTCTCTCTCCCTTTCTCTGAATCAGCTACCTGGCTATCATTCTCTTCTGAACCATCATTTTTCATATCCTCATCAGTGAACTCAGCATTTTCATTTTGCTCAAGGGTCTTGATTAGTGCTTCAAGAATTTTCTTCCTCGCATCCAGCTCCTGACATGTTTCCTTTAGTCTGGAAATCACTTCAGCTTTTCTTGATGTAGACTGGGATGTCTCAGCTGATGTTACAACAATGTCAGGAACATGAGTTCCTAGAAACAGCTTGGGATGGAATGATAAGGGGCTTTCTCGTTTGCTTGCAGCATCACTCTTTTTGAGAATGTTTGGATGCTGTTTCAAAATTATGCCATAGATGAGTGAAGGGAATGCAATGGGGCCCTTGATGATATAGTTGCCTGCATGCTTCATAGTTTGATCAAATATATATGTCCTAAAGTTAAATTGGGCCTTGGTCCCAATAACATAGATGATTTTTCCAAGAACAGTTGCCACAGTAGACTTATGGTTTGTGGGCACCCAATTTGCAGCTCCAATCTTGTGCAACATAGCATATTTGACACTCAATTTGCTGGCAACTAACTTTCCTTTTGATGGCCATCTTTGTACCTGGTTTCCTGTTATCACTTGACACATTTTGTTTTCAGAGACAGTTACATCAGGACGATCTCTATCTGATCTTCCCAGATATTTGTTGATTGTTGTTGAAGAAAAAGTAACACACTTCCCTCTTACATGCACCTTGCCAAACTCTTTAGATTTCCTGTCAGCACATTCCTCTGAGAGATTAACGATGAATTCTTTGACAAGTAACTCATAGCATGGAGAGAATTGACTAACTGTTTTCATTAATCCTGCATCATGGATGAGATTCATGATTTCTTTACTCTCAAGAACATTTTGTCCCAGCTCCCTTTCCACTGCCAGCCTCTTCTGAACAACATACTTCCATCTATTTACACATGAGGGGTAATGAAATGAAATGTTGTCAATTGGAACCTCGGGTACACTGGTAAGCTTGCTAGTGGTTGGTTTCTTCTTTGATGGAATTTCAGATACATCATCATCATCTGAAGTAGACTTAGTTTCAGTACTGGATTGGGCCTTCCTTTTCTTTGGAACCACCTTGCTCCAACCCTTGGGGGGTCTAACTTGTCTTCTTTTAGTTCTAGCCTTCGTAGTGAGAGTGTCTCGTTCAGCAGTCTTCTTTGTGAGGTTGTCTTGCTCAGCAACTTGTTCAACTGCCTTTTTCTTGGGGGGACCTTGATCAATCACCTTTTTACCTTTCCTTGTCATAAGCCTTTTGGCTATTCCAGGATTGATTTTTGCTATTAGATCATTATCAAAATATTCATCAAGGTCCACCAACTCAGCATTCTTGGTGCCTTGCACATCATCATCTACATTGTCAGACACTGCACCCTTGTTCTTCTCTTTTGATGTATGATCTTTCAAGGTTCCAACATTGGGAATAACATCACTTTGACCATGCACAGTTGGAACAAACCCCTCATTGCTGGGTGGAATGGGGATGTTCAGAGCCCTAGCTACCATGCCAGCAATGATGTTGTGGGTTTTCTTGGCTCCATCATCATTAATATCAGAAGTTGCAGGAGTAGGAGTTTTACCTGAGACATGGTCTTTGGAACTTCTTGCATGTTGGCTCCTTGGGTTCTTTACCATAACTCCTTTTGGAGTCATCATGCGTAGGGGTGCTATTTCAAGCACTGAGTTAGGGTTGCTTGCCTCAATTCCTACCTCAGACTCGTTGGTGGATATTCTCTTGGATAGAGAGGATTTTGATGAATGTTGAGACATTGCACAAAACGTTGATCGTGTGGAAAGGAGTTTTCGTTCGTTGGAGGCTGTAGGGAAGATGAACAGTTTGATCGTGAACCAAGTGGTGTAGGAGTTTGATGTGTAGGGGCTCAATAGATGATATGGCAAATGAGGAGGGAACTTAATGTTTTTACCAATCAGTAAATGATTGAATTTTAAATTATAATTCCCTATTCCCATTAATTGCTATAACTCACCATTACTCAAGGGCCTCAATTTTTGTAGATCATTTTTAAATTTATGGTCCTTGAAACTTCTTGCACCAATTACAACCCTATTCATTGCATAATCATCAGGTAATGCATAAATCCCTTGCCATTTATACGAGTTACCTCTGAGCATGCCTCCCTTGAACTCACCAGGACTTGGTTGAATGGTGCACTGGACGTCACAGAACAAAGTCATGACATCCGAAGTAACATTGCTTCCTTTAGGCAGGGTAGCATCCATAGACTCCATCAGGTTCTAGTATAGCCTATCTAGCTTTCCCTGATGACAAATATTTGGGTATCCCTTCTTGGCTTGCTTCCCTACATGAAGTTTCTTACATCCTGTCCTTCTTTCTGAAGCATACTTTGAAGATCTTCTTGCTGATATGTTGGACCTTCTATTTTGTCTGTTTTTCACCAGCCATAATTTGTCCTTAGTTTCCTTTTTATCCAGGTTATTGAGGATACTTCTCGACTCCCACAGGTAGCAATTATTCATTGCTCTGGATCCCCTCATTTCTTCCTCACCTTCTTCATTGATAACCACACACTTATCCTTTGAAAAGTAGACTTTTAAACCTTGGTCACATAGCTGACTTATGCTTATTAGGTTAACAGTCAGTCCTTTAACCAGCAAGACATCCTTCAATTTTGGGGATTTAAGGCTGTCAAGTTGTCCAACACCTGTGATTTTTCCTCTAGCTCCATCACCAAAGGTTACATGACTGGATGTATGAGGGTTGAGTTTTGTCAAGTGATCCTCAATTCCAGTCATATGATTGGAGCAACCACTGCCAAAGTACCAATCCTCTTGGGTTGGCATCCTTAGAGAAGTGTGAGATGTTAAGGCCATATTCTTGGCAACCCAATGTCTTTGCTTGTTAGGGGCACCCTTCTTAGTTCTTGCTTGATGCTGCCTTTTGACATGAGCTCTCTGTTCTTGATGAGGATGACTAGGAAATCCATGCAGCCAGAAACACACAGATTTGATATGACCAAGTTTTCCACAGTGGTAACATATATACCCTTGGAATCTACTTTTGACTTGATTCCAGTTTCTGTTAGTTAGATGTTGTGACATTGGTCATGACATCCTCTTTACCTTCTGGACCTCAGGTTGTAATCTCTTGAGTTTTAGCACAGGATTTTGTTTCTCAACAAATCCTAGTCCAGACCTATCTCCTAAGGTTTGTCCACTCTGAAGGATTTCCTCTAGGGTGTCAGTCCCAGAATTGAGCATCCTTATGGATTTTGTCATTTGATCCTTTTTACTTTTCAACTCCTTCACTTCACTTCTGAGTGTGTTTATTGTGGCTAGATGCTCTCTCTTTTCAGCTTCTAACTCCTTGATGATTTTCTTTTGTTGCTCTCCTTGCTGATACAGTTATGTGCTTCTGATATGAAGCTTTTGATATGAGGTTGCAATTTCATCAAAAGTCAATTCCTCTTTACTAGAGTCATCATTAGAGATACACACACTGTTAAGGGCAGTGACATGTTGTTGCGGTGAGAATCGTGATAGCAAGCTATTGATTAACTTGAATCTTAATTCTTAAAATTCACAATCGAACTTTAATTTATCCAAAGGAAAGGTCTAAAGAAAGAAATAACCTTTTGCGCGATGTAACAACAACGCTAAGATATTCAGGGATCGGGGGTTGGTTATGCCTAGGGTAGGTGTTTCACATCCTAAACATCTGTAGTACTCTACAGGAACCTTTTGTTTGTTTGTATGCTAAGTTTACTAAAAGTTTGCTATGGATTGGGATTGGGTAAAAGGTGAAGGTTAGAACCTAAAGATAGTTTCTAAGTTTGCTCGCAAAGACATCGTGTCCTCTGCCTACGTATCCTTACTAGGATAGAATTAGAGCAATCGTAGTTCACCTCACTAGGGTTAAATGAACACTTGATTATGATCAAGATTCAAAGGGGAACAAACATTACAATTCTTGTGTAGAGTTTAAGAAAAATCTCTAGACCTACATTGAACACTCAAAATAGGAGAGTAAGTAATCATCTCCATGATTCTTACATAGGGTTAACAAACTCTATCTTAAGTTCTAATTAAAGGAGCACTCCTAACAAAGGGTAAGTTTTTAAGACTTAAGCAAAGTCTAAGGGATAGGTTCTAACTTAACTGAGTGTATAGATGACTTAACAAAGTCAAGGGAGGGTAATGAGCTATCTATGACTCAAAGGTCAATAGAGAGACTTTCCTTTGGAAGGGTAGAAAGAGGAGGCAACCTGGATGAGAACTAAAGAGTTTCATCACTTGGGGAAGTAAACTTAACAAAGCAATAATCATTCAAACATGATGAATACAAAGAGATATGGTTACAACCAAGAATAAACAAGCATATTACAATAGGCAAGGATTTCAATCAGGATGAATGGTTACAACCAAGACATGGTATAAGGATATCACAATATCAAGCAAGGGGTTCTTACAAGACTTAAGCACTAAAGGTGAAAACCAAAGATATGTCTTGACAAAGATAAAGGTAACAACCAAAGAAAATAAGTTATAACTTCATGAATAAATCAAACTTTCATGGGGATTCTAAATGTTAGTCAAATGAAATAGTTATGATGCTTACAAGCAAAAGTAATTACAATCACATGCACAAATGGGTTGACAAACAAAGCTCACATCAAGCACAAAATCAAACTCAAGACAAAGGAATCAAAAGTTTTGAAAATGAAAGATGAAAGAGAGGAGGGTAAAAACCCTAAAATGAAGCATGACTTCTTTAGTGCAAAGTATTTTCTAAAATGAAAATTCTAGAATTCATTACATGTCACAAGAAAATATGCAAAAATACAAGATAATTGCAAAAAGAATAATTCAGAAATGATAAAAATGAGGAAGTTGTGCTATTTTGAATTTTCAAAGAAAAACAAACATTTTAGTGATAAAAAAAGGGAATGCGCTTGGTGGGTGTTGAACCCACCACCTTTGGGTTACAAGATCAAAATCTTGCCAAACCAGCCAAGGCGCGCGCGTGTTAGTTGAAGGAAAAAGATAGAAAAAATGTGAAAACATGGAAAATATTGGAAAAAAAACAAAAGGGTTGATCCCCACACGGATCGAACCCAGGTCAGGAAGCATGGCAAGGCAATATGAGAACAAGGCATAACCACTGGGGTGGCGATACATCCGTGTATTATGCCACCCCAATAAACACTAATACCTAACAAAGCAAGCATTTTGGGCAAGGCAAGACAAGCAAACAAGGCAAGTTGACATGAAAACAGTTACATCACAACTTGGTCAAAACACCACCAAATTTAACAAAATTTGGGTCTATCTTATGTGAAATTCAACAAGGAACACAATGGCATCATTAGTTTTTCAAGACAAGGTGCACAAATTAAAACACGATGGTAATTGCAAATGGAAGCTTGGAAATGCATTATGGAAGCCACAACTCAAAATAGAAGTGATTAAGATCAGATGAAGGTATGCACAAACTTCAAATACATAGCCTATGGATTCTAGATGCAAAGAACATTCAAAAATCAACCAAAACAAAAACTGGTATGTGGACTGCATTTATTGAACAAAAGTGCTTGAAATGCTGTTTGGAAAAATAAGAACAATCATATTGCAACATACATGCTTTAACTCAATCAACACACATAAAGTGATTCACACACATCAAAACATGAACTCAAAGCAGCTTGCAAGAAAACTCAACAAAGTAATTGATAGCATAAGAGGTGAAAACCTCAAAACAGAAATTTGACAGCAAGCTCTTTGGTCAAAACCAAATATTAAACAATGCAGGCATGATGAATCCTACACATGTTCATACAATTCATACCATGATAAAAATGATTTCAACCAAAGCAGCCTAACATGAATAATTGGTTGAGCAGAAAATCAAACAGCATATCAACAGAAGTAGCAGCTAGTCCTTTTTGATCATTACTATGCCAATCCAAAATATCAATTCATAACATGCTTTAAAATGAGGGTCACAACTCTATGGTAATGAACACAAACCAAGTCTAGCATGAAAACCTAGTTCTAGCAGCAATATGGATCCTAACATGACAATGCTAGCAAACAACAATTAACCATAATGTCCCAATGTACATGACAACTTACAAGTATATGGCAGTGGTTCATGAACTTAGACAGTTATAGCAGCAAAATAGATCCTAACATGACAATGCTAGCAAACAATAATTAACCCTAATGTCTCAATGCACATAACATTTTTCAGGCCAATGATAATTGGTATCCTATAACAATAGGGCTAGGGCTAAATGGCAGTTTGAACTTGTAACAGACAAAGCATGGTATGTTGATGCAAGTATCAAAATATGGATCAATGATGCTCAAAAGCAAATTCAAGATAGATTCAAACATGATTCTCAAAACAACAAAACATACATATATGCCTATCATAATTGACAATGCAGACTAGATATGGATATGCTAATATTACAAAACAACCCTATTATCATGCCTCAAAATGACAGTCCTTGATGCAAACATGACAAATACCAACTATCCAATAGAAACAAGATTCAATGATACTAGATTCTCATGTTAACAAACATAGGTCAAACACAAAGCCATAGTTCAAGTTATCACAGATATTCACTTAGCATAAAAATGGTAAGCAACTAACTATAATGCAAAACATCTCATGACAGTCACAAACATATGATAGCAAAATAAGGTATTGGTCTTCAACAAGCCTTAACAGTCACATGAATCATCCCAATGATCCTTAACAAGCCCAACAGAACCAAACAACTTACAAGCACATTCAAAACATGTTATAAACCAAGTTCAAACACAAGGATGATCCAAAAATGTGCTAGAATTAAAAATGACCTATGAGTTGAAAAAAATGCACATGAGTTGAAAATGGCCAAAACAGAAATGTGCAGATCCAAAACCAAACCAGTTTCAAATAATAAAAACATCACATGAATCAAACATACAAGGACTTCTATTCTAAAATTCCAACAAACAGATTCAAGATCTAAAGATGCTGCTGCAACAGAAGCAAACCAACATTATTCACAAACAGAACCAGATCAAAACAACATTAAACTTCAAAAAGCTGCAAGCAAACTTTGAGCCAAAACAGGTAGTATCCTTTCAACAATAGCCATGGCAAACATCCACTCATGATTTATATCAAAACTTCAAAAATACATAGCACTACACATATTGATGAGCAAAACAAAACCAATCCTGGCAGATTCAAACATGCATTGCTCTCATATTTAAAACACATTGTAACAACTAATGTACACCAATCATGTTCATGACAGTTAAATAATAGGATAGTGATCACTAACCTCTTATAGACCTCCAAGAAAGCTAATATAGTAGGGAAAACCTTGAAGACTCCCCAAATAAGATCCAACCAATGCCTTGATGAAAATGCAACTTTTCTTGAACTTGAAGTAAACAAGTGAACCTTTCGGACAGAACTCAAAATAAGTGATGATGATGGTATTTTAGGTTATGGACAGTTGGTACATCATAAACCAAGGGTGTTTGGAGGTTTAAAGTGATCAAAACAAGCCTGAGCAGAGATTTAGTAGATTTTGTGTGTAAAGTCAAACTTTGCTTGGTTGAAAGTTGACTTTTGAAAAAAATGAAGTTTTTGACTAGTTTAAGAGTTTGAACACCTCCTACACATCATTTGTGGATTATGTGGATCGTTTGTGATGATTTTAAGTGGGTGGAAATGGTTTTGGAAGGCTAAATGCTCAAGGCAGATTTTTGAGGTAGTTTTGGAATGGTTTCTTCACTTATAAGCAAAGCAAGGTAAGATGAGAGCTATGGTTTTCTCTTGGGTTTTAGAGGGCTCTGGTGTGTGTTTCAACATAGAGGAAACCTCTATTTATAGGTAAAGGAATGGTTTGGGGGCATATTGGTATTTTGGCATTTTGGAGGGAGTTTTGTAAATGCAATCTTGTTCAAGATTTGTTGCAGCTGCAAGTCCAAGTTCTTGGCTTAAGATGATGCACAAATCAAGTGTCAAGGAAGACATGGAAGTGACTGAAGTGTGGCTAGGGAGTAGGGGAGCTACAGCTGCAAGTTACTTCATGAAAAGTTTCTCTTTCCTTGATTTCTTTGATTAAAATATTGACAACTTGCATACAACTTGCAATGTCCATCAAACCTCTTAATTTTCTGTATTTTTATTCATCATACTCTCTAACTATCAGATACAAACATGATCAAAGGGCTGAGAATAGCTCAAGTGGTTAAAGAGTGAGTTTATGAAAAATGGAAATGGTGAACTCAAGTGTTGAAACCTCAACTTGCTGAATTCATAACTCTCAACTCATAAGGGCTATGGAGGATTTCTAGTATATTTTGGAAAGCCCTCATGAAGCTCTACAACTTTCATATTTTCATGATCTTCAAATTCCAAGTGAAATTAGGTCAAAAATCCACTCAAAGTTGGCTAAAAACATGCCTAAAAAGGCCAATAACTTAGAATTTTTCTAAGTACTTTTCCCTCTTGTAATGATTTTGGCCATAACTCCAGATCTATGCATTTTCTGCTCATAGACCACTGTGGGACTTTTTTAGGACTTGTAAAGACCTTTCTAATGAGCTTTGAACCAACTCAATTGGATGTGTGGTTAGGGAGTTATGGTCTTGCCCCTTTCAAAACCCTAATTTCTCGATTTTTCGATTACTCCTAAATCCTTGATCCAATGGTCATGAAACTTCATGGATAGGTGTAATATGTTACTAGGAACATTTTTGCTTCATACTTTGAGGTCAAATTTCTTATGATTGAAGAGTTGACTTTTTGGTCAACCAAACGATCGATCGATGACTACCGAGTCGACTGTTGATGTTCCGGGTCTTTTGAGGCCTTGAAAATTCTTGAGTGGACTTTTCTAAGCCATATGAACTTCATGGGCCATGATCCCACCATTGGAGCACCATTTAAATCAAAAGTCAAACTACAGTTGACTTTCCTGATCGAAAACCCTAATCGGGTATCCTGAACTGCACTGTTCTTGATCCTTGGGGGGACAACCTCAAATTGGATTCATACTTGATCAAATGGAGTATATTTGATGATGTGGAGACTTATTTCATGTAAAATCAATGCAATACGTTGACTGATTAAACCGTCGAAACCTCGATTCTCGAGTGTACGGAACCCTAATTCACTTGTATCTTAACAAAGACAAACTGGAAATAGGTTAAGGTTAGATAATCAAATGAATATGATCCTAAAAAGATGATGAAGATCTAAGGGGTCAAAATTTGGGGTGCAACACATGTTTAGCTGACTCCTCTTCTGATTCACTGTCAGAATCTCCATCTGACCAAGTAACAGTTAGGCTTTTTCCCTTCTTTTTGAGGTATGTGGGACATTCCTTTCTGATATGACCATATCCCTCACACTCATGACACTGTACTCCTCTGCTTTGGCTGACTTTATATTCATATTTCTCTTTCTTAGAAGGCATGCTTTTGGTATAAGGTTTAGATATAGCATCTATCCTTTTGACCAGTTTGTTGAACTGTCTTCCAAGCAAGGCAATTGCTTCAGATAGATTCTCCTCCTTTTCATCATCTTCTTCATCTGAATCAGCAGTGTTTGAGACAAGGGCTATACTTTTGCTCTTTTTCTCCACAGACTGATCACACATGCCCATCTCAAATGTTTGGAGAGAACCTATAAGTTCATCCACCTTCATGTTGCATATGTCTTGAGTTTCTTCAATGGTTGTTACTTTCATAGCAAACCTTTTAGGTAGGGACCTGAGAATATTCCTTACAAGCTTCTCTTCAGCCATCTTTTCTCCCAAGGCTCCTGAGGTGTTTTCAAGTTCAATAACATTCATGTAAAACTCATGAATGGTCTCATCTTCCTTCATTCTCAGACCTTCAAATTTGGTGGTCAGCATTTGAAGTCTTGACATTTTGACCTTGGAAGTTCCTTCATGAGTAGTTCTGAGAGTGTCCCAAACATCCTTTGCTAGTTCATAGTGGTGTACCAGCCTGAAGATGTTTTTATCTATGCCATTGAATAGAGCATTCAAGGCTTTAGAGTTGCCAAGAGCCAGAGCTTCTTGTTCTTTATTCCATTCCTCTTCAGGAATCAACACTGATGCTTCATCCTTGTCAATTTTCACTGGATGTTCCCATCCTGAATTCACAGCTCTCCAAGCCTTGTAGTCTATAGATTTCAAGAATGCAATCATCCTTGGTTTCTAATAATCATAATTAGATCCATCCAGAATTGGAGGTCTATTAGTGAATCCTATAACTTTATCCATAGTACCAGAATTTATTTTCCCTAGATCTCACCCAGATTTAAACAGGCAGAGTGCCTGCTCTGATGCCAATTGAAAATTCTGGCAAGCACACGATGAATGTTACTCCCAAAGTTATAACATCCACTGTGACATCTGCTACTTAACAGCTAATAATCAGTAATAATAAAAGCAGTAAATAACACAACAATTGTTCACCCAGTTTAGTGTCAACAACACCTACATCTGGGGGCTACCAAGCCAAGGAGGAAATTCACTATTAGTAGAATTAATTCAGAGTTAAACCTCTAGTTTACACTTCTCACTTAAAACCTACCCAATGACACTTCAACCTAGAGACACTTTAGACCTGAGTATACCTACTCACTCCCCCTCAATCACCACAATGATATACAATTCATAATTACAGGATTCAATATGAAGAGACATTTCATACACACATTGATCTTGCTTCACAGCTTTGATCAAGGAACTCACACACTCTTGCTTCACATATTTGAGTGAGACACAACCTAGAATCTACCTATCCAATGCAATCATCCACCGGACAATTGCTTGGAGTACAAGTATTCCTAAACAGAATTCACACGTGAAGACTTGACTTCTTCACTCACAAGGACTCTTTAATTTGTGCTCTCTATTCTTCTGTCTAGAGCTGCTGTTTAGGATTGCTTCTTCTGATATTTATAGCAGTTGTCAGTCCTTTTGGGCCTTGGTGCATAAATTAGGTTTTATTCATAACAAACCTATTTCCAATGATCTGCACGCTTGCCACTTAATTCAGGGATCTTTTAGTTCGCCTAGGTCTTCTAGAAAGTCTCCTGATATCTATCTTGAGCTCCTATTATGTTTCCTAGTTTATAGCTACCAGAAAAACAAACCTGCGCTTGATGTCATACGACCCAAGTCATAACATTGGGTATGACATCCAGCTTAACTTTCTTTTAGCTAAGTCAACTTACCCTGCACAGGCCATATTATGTATGTACTAACATCAGTCATGACATACATACATGCTATAGTGTTTTGCCATAAAATGCAGCCAATCAAGAGCACTTACAGGCCGGTTAAAGGTTTGGTTATATTAGAGAAGTCTTTGATAAGATGCTGGTAGAAACCAGCATGTCCAAGAAAACTTTGGACTTCTCTAATGATGTTAGGGGGTTTTAGGTTTTCTATCACTTCTATCTTGGCTTTATCTACTTCAATACCTCTTTCAGAGGCTACATGTCCTAAAACTATACCTTCGGTGACCATAAAGTGACATTTCTTCGAGTTCAACACCAGGTTAACATCAACACATCTTTTCAGGATTTTCTCAAGGTTAGCGAGACAATTTTTGAAATTAAATTCGCATATCGAGAAATCATCTAGGAATACCTCCATAATTCCATCTAGATAATCAGTGAAGATTTCCATCATGCAACGCTGGAAGGTAGCTGGTGCATTACAGAGGTCGAAAGGCATTCGTTTATAGGCAAAGGTTCCATAAGGGCATGTAAAGGTAGTTTTTTCTTGATCTTCCGGATGGATAGGAATTTGGAAAAATCCCGAATACCCATCAAGATAGCAAAAATAGGAGTGTTTGGCTAAACGTTCCAACATTTGATCTATAAATGGTAGAGGGAAATGGTCTTTTCTAGTGGTTTTGTTTAATTTCCTATAATCTATGCACATACGTCATCCTCCTTTTATCCTTTTTGCTACATGTTCTCCTTTCTCGTTCTGCACGACTGTGATGCCTCCCTTTTTAGGTACTACATGCACAGGGCTCACCCACTTACTATCTGAGATTTGATAAATTATGCCCGCTTCTAGTAACTTAAGAACTTCCTTTTTTACAACATCACTCATTATAAGGTTTATCCTTCTCTGATGTTCTCTGGAGGGTTTTGAGTCTTCTTCAAGTAAAATTCGGTGCATGCACACGGATGGACTTATACCCTTTAGATCAGAGATGTTATATCCTAAGGTTGAGGGATATTTACGCAAGACATATAAAAGCTGGTATGTTTCTCCCTGGTTCAAGGTAGCACTGACTATAAATGGACGGTTCATTTCTTCGTCCAAGAACTTGTATCTTAGATTCTTGGGTAGTTTTTTAAGTTTTAAAGTTGGTTTCTTAGAGTATGGTATTGGATCGGGGGTAAGGGATAAACATTCATGTAGATTATCATCAATGTAGAGTTCCATAAATCCATCATCCTCCTTTATGAAAGTTGAAGGCAGTATGATGGTTTCTTCTTGTTCTAGTTCCCTAACGCATTCATCAATGATGTCTATGGCATAACATGCGTCTCCTAATACTGGTGCCATAAGAAACTTCGACAGAATAAATTCTATCTTTCCATCGCCTACTTCAAAAGTCAACTTCCCTCTCTTGACATCTATTATGGCTCCTGTGGTTGATAAGAACGACCTACCTATGAGGATTGTGATGTCATCATATTCTTTAATATCTATTACAAAGAAATCAGTAGGGATGAATAATTGACCGATCCTGACTGGGACGTCTTCCAATATGCCAACCGGATACTTGACGAATCTATCGGCTAACTGAAGAGACATCTTAGTAGGTTGTAATTCTCCTAGTTTTAACCTTTCAAAGACTGCCAGAGGCATTAGGCTTACACTAGCTCCTAAGTCTAGAAAAGCTTTATTGATGACATGAATCCCCATAATACAAGGTATGGAGAAATTTCCAGGATCTTTCTCATTTTTTGCAAGTTTATTTTCGGAAATAGAATTACATTCCAAAGGTTTTGGATCGTCAAGTCTACGTTTATTGGTAAGGATGTCTTTGAGGAATTTTGCATATGATGGTATCTGGGTGATGGCTTCTGTGAAAGGGATCTCCACATGAAGTTTCTTTATGTATAATGAATTTCTGATATTGGTTATTGACCTTGGTTTGTTTTAGTCTTTGTGGATAGGTGTTGTACCCCAAAATTTGACTAACCTTTTCTTTCTAACTTGGCTTATGTTTCATTTTATTTTAGCATTTGCATTTGCATAGCATTGGTTCTTATAGGGGATCAAGAGGTGTTGTGTTTTCCATTCAAGAGGAGAGCTTCTTCGTTCAATATCAAGCAAGGGTATCATTTGCAAGCCACAAGAGTTCATTGCCATCAGATTGGGTTTCAAAGCTCCTTGAGGGGAGAAGTTTGTGCATGAGTGTCACCTCCTATCTTGAGGATCATCAGAGGGTCATCAGAGGTTCATGAGGTTACCTATTTGGGATAAGGCTTAGTTCAAAAGCTCAATGTGTATCTTGAAAGGTCTTTATGTAGCTTGTATGGTCATTCAAATCACCTGCAAGAGCCTCAGTCAAAAGATATGGTGTTAGGGTTTCATCTGGTCAACCAAAAGTCAGTTGTGGACTTGAGAGGACTCAAGACTTGGTTCTAGGCCATTGAATCCATGGGAAGTCATCTTGAAACATCTAGGATGCCATGTTGAGATCAAATCAAGTAGATTCATGAGTTCAAGGAGTTACTAAATTAGGGTTTCAGTTGATTTTAGTGTAAATCCCCTTCTTTGGTGCCTAACTTCAAGGAAAATTTTCACTATGATGCAAGTTCAATCTCACTTTCCAAAAAACATGAGACTTGTTCATCATCCTTTAATATTTATTTTGAGTACAAGAACACATCCATTGAGTTTGTATATCTCAAGTTATGATGTCAACAAGTTGGTGTCATCAGATGAATGGATTTTTGAGGTACACAAAGTCAACTCACTTCCAAAGCACTTTTCACATGGAACAAAGTTCTTTCTCACTTTCAAGTGAACATGAAAGTTGTTCTTCATGATCTTAGATTTACAAAAAGTCAAAGAAGTCCTCATTCTCATGTGTGGAACTAAAGTTAGGGTCTTCACAAGGCAAGGGTATTTTTGGAAACATCATTATAGGTCATTCTTTTCAATGGTCATTTCCATGAACTTCAAGGCCTCTAATCCAATTTTGTCCAACATGAAACTTGTGTCCAATGGCCTTAACATTACCATGAACTTAATTTCCATGATGTTTGATGGATTGTGTGATCTTTTGAGCCATTTTTGAAGTGGAAAATTGATTTTTGGACATGGTAAGTGTTTCTTCCATTACAAACCATAAAATGCCTTTAATCTTGAACATTTGGCATCATTCCAATACCATTACATGACCATGATGTATCTTGCCTCATTTGTACAAACAAGAGTACACATATCATGCCATTTTTCATACTGTTATACCATAAGGAGTCATATTGCAAACTTGGTACAAAGGCTTTTTCAATGACTCAAACCTCCACAATTCATTTCTACACACCACATATGTTCATTTTCTGCTGACCAAGGGAATATTCAAGGGCCATAACCCGTGTGTGCTTCAAATAGAAGTTTTTTGGCAAAAATTCAAATCACATGATACAAGCATTATGGGTCTGCATGGAATGTTTAAATCCATCATATATAAGTTCAAAGTGTTGCCCTAATCAAGAGAGAGGGGCTAGCTGCGTGTGAGAGAGCTGATTCACTCCAAATTCATCAAAAATTTCTCTTCTTCGAATCTGGTTTCTCTTGGGATATTTCTTCAACCTTTGGCTTAAATCAACATCACCAAAGTGCAAGGAAGGGTTTAGCATCTTCAAAGCAGAGCATAGACTGAGTTTCAAGGGTCAACAGAACCACTCTGTTTGGTAAATTTTCACAACTTTAAACTCTCATTCTAGGCACATTTCTAGGTCCATTACTAGTGCATCTGAAGTCCTATGTAATGTAGGCCATGTTTGGATTGTTTTGGTTGACGTTTGAGTGAGTTTTTAGTTTACATATTTGAGAATCGCGGCCTATTTTCACCTTTGTTTAGGAACCTTTTTCAAAATGTAATGGTGTATTCTTATTCTAATTTGAAAGCCCTTTCGATTGGTACTAGAATATGGCATTTTTGTTGAGATTTCATGACTGAGCTTCGGCGAGTTGGCCGGAGAAGACGACCGGAGCCCTAGCTCCGGCGTCTGGTCCATTCTCAGGTGAAGCTGATGTGGATGAGTTGGACTCTTTGACTGAGGGTCGTGTCTTGCCTGTATTGGTTTGACCAGCTTATGTGTGTGTTTGAATTTCTTGTGTGGCATCCAGGTGGATTAATGAAACGTTGCGTTTCATTAATCCTGGTTGTGTCTTGGCTATTAGGCTTAGTCCCTTACTATTGACACCCCCTGATTGGAGGCCCAAGCGCGTTGTTCACTGATTGCAGTTCATTTTGATTTTACTTGATACACCCCTCATTTCCTTTGCTTTTTATTTTATTTCTTTTATTTTGTTATTTCAAATTAAATGTTTTAAAAATAGTTTTATGCATCATAAAAATACCAAAAAATAGTATTCTGACATTTTGAAATGTTATTTAATTTTTCAATATTTTTATTTTTATTTTCCATTTATTTTAATATTTTATTTGGAATTTATAATTCAATGTGTTTTATGGTGTATACATGGTTTTGAATTGATCATTTGAACCTCAATTTTAAATCCTCTAGGACCAAACTTTCTCTCCCACTTAGGTGATAGACCGAGGAAGATTTGAGGGTGATTTGAGTTTTCAATGATCATTTTCCATTTTGTTTTCCTTTGACTTTTGTTGACCTTCGACACACACTCGATAAAGTGGAATATCATGCCTTCTTGGACTTAGTTGATGGTGCTTTTAGTTGAATTTGATCATGAGGTTTTGCATTCTGTTTTGCACTTGATCAAGCTTGCCTTGAGTATTTTATTTGAGATTTATTGAGGTCTTTTCCTATTTTTGGTGAATTTTACAAATTCAAGTCATTTTAAGGGTGTTTACACATACTAATCTTGACCTAACTTTGGGATATGATCATGAGTGATCCCTTGAGCATATTTTAAGCTTTGTTACATACTTTTAACATGTTTGAGATGTTGTTTTGTTTTTTTTAGGTCAAATGCATGTGTAACTTGTAACAGCCCAATTTTATTAATCAATTATTTATAGTAATTAATTGATTTATCTGGATTGTTTTAATTATTGGAATTATTGATAGATATTTTGAGAGAAGATTTTGGAGAGAATTAGAAGGGAAAGACATATAAGGGAAAAGTGGAAAGAAAAGAGAAAGATAGAAACATAAGAGAAAGAATAGAGAAAGAAGGAGAAAAAGGAGAAAACAGAAGGAGAAGAAGGAAAAACTTGGAAAAGCTCAAGAACAACTTCTAGCTCCGATTTAATCAAGGTAAGGGTGTGAAATATCATTATCTTATCAATGTATGTGATTATGTATGGATTGTTTGAGTTTGTTTGGGTGTTTTTCTCCATTTTCCATTCTAGGGCATAAATGGTTTAATCGGTAGAATCAAGTTTTGAACGGTTATAATTCAAAATAAATTGCGTAATTTAGTCGGGTAATGTTTAGCCGTGATTATTGGATTTCGTTTGATTGAATTTGGTTGAGTTTGTGAGTTTTGACATTTTTGAATAATTGAGGTTTTGAGATTTGAGTGGAAATCAGACGTCGTAAAAATCGTGTTTAATGGTTCTAATTCACTACTATATGTTAGGTGAGTATGAGTATGTATTTGTTTCGAAAAAAAGGATTGAATCGGTCGGATTTTCGAGCAAAAATGCAAAATCCCGTAGCCGTGTTTAGGCAAAATTCTGGTTTTTCAGAAAACTTAGAAAATTCATATCTCTTGATCCGTAAGTCAGTTTTAAACCCCGTTTGAAGCGTTGGAAATCTAAAGAGATATTATTTCTAGGAAAAATGGTTTTGATGTCAGTATATGATCCAATTATAGAAAAATATTCAAAACGTGTCATTTTGTCAACTTTTACCGTCGTAAACGGGTGTGTTTGATGTGTTATCATATTGTATGCTTTCGATATATAATGTGTAGCTTGTGTGTTGTTATATGATATGTTTTGGGTAGCCGTATGGCGTGAATTCTAGATTATGAAATCAATTGCGAAACGTGGCCTTTTGGCAAACATATGCATTGTTTAAATTGATTAAAAGTGTATGATTATGTGATAGAGTTCGTTGCCGTTTGGCGCGATATTGTGAGTGCATTTGATTTGTATGCGATTATATGTGAAGCACCATGATATGTATTCTTGTTAATTACTTGATAAATGTAATAATGATGTGTGAAAGTATGAATACTTTGGTGATTATGAATATGTTGTGTGTGCAATCATGTGATATAATTCTTATATGATGAATTATTTGAGAATGCATGGGATTAAGATGCGAGAACGGTCTTAAGTGCATTTGGTTGTTGATTGCATACGCATCATTTAGTCAAGAGGCAATGTTTGCTAGTTTCGTGGAGGCTAGTGACTTGTCTCAAACCTAGAGCGGGGTTTGAAAGCTTAGGGAACGGGCTTTTGTTGTTATCGGTCTAGGGAACGGACCCGGTTTAAGTGTAAAAACCGAAAAATGATAACAAGTGTTGGTACCATATGGCATGAGTTTGCATTGAGTTGCATTGAGTCACATGGCATAGATATCATTGTTATATGAAAATATGCATGTGTGTGAATTGTTTGATTGTGAATTATGGATGTTTGTATGATGAAACAAGCTTGAGTGATTATCCATATTTATTTATACATGTTGTGATGTATATCATGATTAGAATGAATTGTTGTAAGAAAATGTGGAATATATGTATTTTATACTTGTGTGTATATATATATATATATATATATATATATATATATATATATATATATATATATATATATATATATATATATATATATATATATATATATATATATATATATATATATATATATATATATATATATATATATATATATATATATATATATATATATATATATATGATTATATGCATTGATTATTATGATAATATTTCTCACCCTTCTGTTGTTTTATAATGCTCTATGAGGCATTGCAGATTAGGATTGCTGGAGGTCTTTTTGTGAAGTATAGCTTCATTCTTTTTTCGGTCAGCTCTGATATGTAGCACCGGGTAGTTAGGATTGTATAGCATCCTTTTGTGATACATTTGTAAATGTATCAGCTGATAATATTTTGGAAAACATGAATGATATGGTGAACCAAACTGAATTATGTATTTATATGATAACATGTTTTAAGTGATTCAAGTGTTTTAATCTTCCGCTTTAATTTTAAATATTGAGACATGGGCGTAAGGACGAAGTTCCTATGTTGTAGCTACCCCATTGTTACATATCTTTATTTGAGCAGGTGTTGCATGTTTTATTTTCATGTATGTGTGACATGCTCCTTTTATACCATGTTTTAAATTTACTCTGACGAAATTTCAATAAGTGATTAAGTGATTTATTTGTTTATTTGGGGGTATAGAAAGGGGGTGTTACGTAACTTGTGCCACAAGTTACCTCTTGATCACATCTCTCCACTTGTTAAAGTGTGAGATTGTGTTTGGACTTTGGTTCTCCATTTGTACATGATCCTTCTTGTGGTTGCCTTTTGTTTTTAGTTTGAATTTGGATTATTCCATTTGTGATTCACTTCTGACCTAGTTGGTTTAACACTTGTTCATGATGATTTTGTATTAATGTATACACTTTGAGTTTGTCATGAACATTGGTGATCCTTTTGCACTGTTTTGTTGCATTATTTTATTTGATCTTTAAGAAAGTGTTTGGTTGAGTTGAACATGATGTGGTGGCTGTCCCACACCGTTTCCTCCCTTTTTTTCTTTGTGTGTGCTTCTTAGGATATCACCTTTCTCTCTTGATGATTGATGGTAATTGGTTGTAGGATCTTGCTTCTCCCATTTCATCTCATCTCTTATTGACTTGTTTAAGTTAACTTGTGTTTGTGTTTGAGTATCCTTTGTCTTTGAGTCTTGTTGCATCATTTCATACTTGCATTTATGTTTACATCTCATCTTGCATTGACTTGTTTAAGTTTTCTTCATCTCTTTTCATCTGTGATTGAATTGCTATGTGTTTACTTGTGCTCTTTTGCCATTATCCCTTAGGATTCCTAGTCCCTCTGTTTAAGATGGGAGTAGGAGAGACATTAGGCTTTCAATCCTTTGCATGATAAAATTAGGTAGTTCCCTTTTCAATCCCAACTTTAGGACCATATTGCATGCTAACATTGGGGTTAATCAGTTCCCCTTAGGGTCTTGTGTCTTCTCTTCTCATCTCATAACTTCTTAAGACACTTAATAAAGGTTAACAATTGTTATACGCTACGAGCCTTAAGTACATAAGAAATGATAGGTAGGGGGCCTCCTCTCACACTGCCTAGAGTGTTTAGTGTATGCCCTTTGGGAGATATGTGACGCATTCGCTCTTATGTCATAATATTTAGTGCAACATGCATTACAAACTAAATCAATTCACTTCTTCTCTTAAAAAACAAAAAACAAATAAATTCAAACCTTTTTATCCTTCGGGATTGCTTGCAAATCATTTTCAGAAAGAGTGTGTGAAGTTTTTGTTCTACTGCAAACATGCATCATCCCTAACTGCTAGAACGAATATTTAACCCTGCTCATTAAAACACTTGAACCAACTAGTGGTCGTGTCAGCCCGAACTATGTTTTCTCTAATTTCTCATACCAGATGAGGATATGTAGGCACAAGACGGCGATATCTTGGCGAGCAATCTTCACCCGTAGTTTTCCGAACTACATTGACTCTAACTTTCCCATTGCACGAGGGAATATGTAGGCATAGGGCAGTGATGTCCTATCGAGTCTCTTTTCTTTTCCGTTCACCCCCGTTCCCAGCCTTTAGATAGTTTTCACTCATAGATTAGACAACAAACATGGATCCCATTGAGTACAACGGACGTGAAGGATGCTCATACCTTCCCCTTGCGTAACCGACTCCCGAATCCAGGATTTGGTTGCGATGACCGTGTCTTTTCCCTTTTCGTCAGGTTTTCCTTGATAGTTTCCTTTCCCTCTCTTTTGGATAGATAACGAACGCTGGCGACTCTTCTGTCAGTCAGTCGACTTCCTCTTTTTCGCAGTATGCGACAATAGGGTATAAAAGGTTTGTATGGCGGGGGTGGTTCATTATCTCTTTCTATATTTTTTTATTTGTCTTGGTTTTTCTGTTTTTCAGATCCTACTGATTCCTCTACCTCGTCTGTGGGTACCATGATTTCCTTAGAAGTCTTGGGTTCGCTCAATGTCGAGTTAACTAGTTCATCATAAATGGTCCCACTTTGTAAAGTAATTGCATTGGCTTGCCCTCTGGGGTTTTTGTTGAGGTTGTCCAGGGAATTTCCCTCTAGGTGTAGTTTTGGGGGCTTGTTTTAGAGCTATCTAAGAGATCTAGGTTTCAAGCATCTTATTATGGGTGACTATTTGGTCTACCTTAGTTCCTAACTGGGTAATTAGTTCATTTACATGAATGCTCTAGTTTAGGAATTCTTTGTTTTGTTAGGTTTGAGCCGTAATGAAATTTTCCATGATTTTCTCAAGGTTCGACTTAGGTTGCACAACTTGCATAGGCGGGTTTTATCTTTGAGCTTGAAAACCGGATGGTCTCGGAGGTGCGGGGTTTTGGATAGGATTGTTGTTTTTGTAGGAAAAATTTGGATGATTCCTCCATCCAGGGTTATAAGTGTTTGAAAATGGGTTCCCTTTGGTGTAGTTGACCTCTCCTGAATGAGTTTCATTTAACAGATTTCACTCTGCTAATTGGTGTCCTTTGGCTCCACATAATTCACATTTCATTGAGACTGCTGCTGCAGTAACTGGGTTTGCGTACATTTGTTCGACCTTAAGAGCCAACACGTCTATTTTGGATTGCATCATGTCTATAGAACTTATCTCATGTATTCCTCCTTAGACTTCTTTCTTCTCCACCGTTGCTCGCTCTATCCCCCATTGACTATGGTTTTGAGCCATATCCTTGATGAGAGCGCAAACTTTCAGGTATGGTTTATTCATCAAAGCGCCACCTGCGGCAGCGTCGATGGTCATCTTAGTGTTATAGTGAAGTCCATCATAGAAGGTGTAAATGATTAGCCATGACTCTAGGCCATGGTGTGGACATATTCTCAACAGGTCTTTATATCTCTCCCAAGCCTCAAAGAGTGATTCACCTTGGTTTTGAGTGAGTCTTGTTATTTGGTTTCTAAGAACATCTGTTTTGCTTGGGAGAAAATATCTAGCGAGGAAAACTCTCCTAAGGTCTTCCCAAGTTGTTATAGAATTGGCTAGAAGGGAATCTAACCACGTAAGGGCTTTGTCTCTGAGGGAAAAAAGAAATAGTCTTAGACGAATCGCCTCAGGAGTAGAACCATTGGTTTTAAAAGTGTTAGCTAATTAGATAAAGGTTTTAAATGTTGATTCGGGTTCTCAGTAGGGAGACCCGCGAATTGGTTTTGTTGTACTAATTGTAATAGGGAGGGTTTTAGTTAGAAATTGTGAGCAGGGATATTGGGGTTCATAATACTATAACTAGGTTCGTAATTGGATGGTTGGGTGAAATCCTTAAGGGGTCTTTGGTTACGGTCTTTGGTCATAGTTTCCTTAATTCTATGAAGTAAGAGACGTGCGCAAGTGTAACATTCAGGTTCCTCTAAAGGATCTATAAGACTACTGGTGCTGTGAGTTCTTCGCATTGACCAGTAAGTAAAACCTTAGTCTAGACAGTGTAACAACAGGGTACAGAATTTTGACGTAATTGGTCCCCGGCAACAGCGCCAAAAACTTGATGCTAAATTTTCTCAATAATACGAATAGCATCAGAGTAATACAAAAATTATCGATCCCACAAAGACCAAACGTCAATCTATCGATTACTATTATTATGGTGTTTATCTAAGGCAAATCAATCGGGAGTTCGTGTGTGCAAAGTAAAAGCAAAGTCCCAGAATAAATTTAATATTAAGACAACAAGCTTAGATGTAATTCACATAGCTGGGTAGTATTTCAAGTGCATGTAAATAGAACTTCTTGTGGGGTAATGTTTTCTACTCGTGAAAAGAACTAATTTAACGAGAACTGTCACTTTCGTGTATTCAAAATCGAGTTTATCCCCTAATCGATCCCTCTTAGTGTCACTTATAAAAAGGCGCGCGTTGTGTTAAAGTAATAAACCTATTTTTAAGAAATATAGTTTCTTAACTTAGTTGAAAAGTATTTTAACCTGGAAATCTTAACAAAAAGAGGTTCATGCGAACCGGACTTTAAACCCCTAAACGCGTCCGAAAATAGTTTTAAAATCTTTTTTCTAAAGTATTAAAGACTCCTACTTAACTGGACTAAGAGCTTTCTCTTCCTTTGAACAGTTAATACTAACCAAACTTAAATAAAGGTTGGACGGATTTCGATCTTACCCAACAGACTTTAAGTGCATAAAATTTGTGTTAAAAGTCAGAATAACTCCTATGTAATTCTATCGACAGCTGTATGGAATACCACTTTAACTATAATCCTCACATCCTAACCTTTAAGATTTAGCCAGACATGGAAATGTAAATAGACATGATAAATAAAGTGCGGATAAATAATGCGATAAATAAAGTGCGAGTAAATAAAGGCGAGAAATAAATAGTGCGGGAAATAAAGTGCAAGAAATAAATAGTGTGATAAATAAAGTGCGAGTAAATAAATGTGGAAAATAAATAGAAAGTAAATAGAAACCTGCTCCAAACTGGAGGTTTTAGATCTGGTACAAAAAGACTGGAAAGAAAATGGCAGCAAGATTAACTTCTACCAAAGTGCTCCAAACCCGATTACAGACTCGATAAGAAAGTGCGATAAATCCTCGATGTGAGAAGTTTATCGCTTTACAATAAATGACAGTATATGGCTTGAGTTCTGTAACTAAGCTTGGATGTCTAGAAATAAGGCAGAACTTGTCTATTTATAGGCTAGGAAAGTACAAGGAAAGAATAGAATGCCCCCCAACTTCTTTTGGGAGGGAGAACAAAATACAAGGGTGGCGCCCGCCATGTGAACTAGAGGAGGAAGAAGTGGGAGTCATGGCAGTTGTCAGCAGTTGGTCTCTTATCCAAATTATGGCATCCCCTATGGCACCCGCCATGGTGAGTGCCATGTGTACAATTCCTAAAAAGCTGGTCTTTCTTGCTCGTTTTTCTTCATTTCTTCTCGAGGAGCTTTGGAAATACAAAATCCTGAAAATGAAACAAAACAGAAGCATAACACAAGAAAGCAGTAATAAAATCCTAAGGAACACGTGCAATTCGAGTCAAATACATAGTATAATTTAGGTCTATCAGCAAACAAGTGACAACTTGAAGCAAGCATGTTATAAATATCAAATGAGATCAAATGTAACAAAATAAGACTAGTTAAACATGTATTGATGACAATCAAACAAGCAAGAATACAAGAAATGTTACAACAGTTCAAACATTAATTCATGATTTCATGGAGATAAGTAAGCAAGTTTCATGGTAACAACCAACTCAACAATCAAGACCTAGCATATTATGGTTCTAACAAGACACACAACCAATTAGAAAAAGGCATGAAGAACACATTCAAGAAGTTACAACATCAAGAATCATGTCAAAGTTCACAGATGAAATTTAAAGTATACCATGCATATTCAAGCATTCACAAAGGCAAGAAACAAACCCTAAGAATGTTATGGTTCTAAAAATACACATAAGCAAGTAGGATAAGACATGGTAAACACATTCAAGAGGTTACAACATCAAGAATCATGGCAAAGTTCACAGATGAAGTTCAACAGGTCATTTTCACATATATGCATTCACAAAAGCAAGTATGAACATGGTAAGGCAATGAATCAAACATATTTGAGAATTTAAACATGTTAAAAAACATATATAAATCATACAAGATCAATCTCACAAGAAAAATAAAGTTATAAGTTGAAAAAGTTCAAGAACATCAAGGTAAAAACCCTAAAAAGCACATGTTATTCAAGTGGATCAAAGTATTTATAGGACAAAAATCCTTGAATTATTTCTTCAATAAATTAAAATAGACATGATAAAGAGTAGTTCTAAAAACAAATGGCATTAATAGCACAAAAAATGAGCAAGTTATAATCATTCAAAGTTGGTGCACCAAGAGGGCAAAAACTAGGGCAGGGCAGGACAAGGTTACAACCTAAGGGTCATTTGCATGAAGGATTGGAACTCAACCAATTCTTAACCAAATGAGGTGAAACAAAAGTGAAAATTGTGTATTTTTGAACAAGGAATTCAATGGTACCATTTTTTTTCATACCATACACCTACAAGAAAACCCGATAACATATGTGTTTTGGCAAGTTTGGTGACAACCAAAAGCATGAACATGTGAACAACATGGTGTAATGGTGTGCTTGGTGAAACAAGTGCACAAATAGTACATATGCATCATATATAGAGGTTGGCACAAGAGAAATCAAGAAATGCACACATGGTTTGGTAGATTAGAAGCATCTTGGCAAAAGTGACTAGGTTGGGCCTAGTTTGTGACCAGAATTTGATAGTTCAAAAACTACATATTTTGCTGCAAGAAATGGTTCATACATGACACATAACATACATAAAACATGTCTAAGCAAGGTACAACACAAAATCATAGCTAGAAGTCATGGTAGCATATGAAATGCAAGTGAAAAGTTCACATTTTGAGTTTTAGGCTTACATCTTGAAGCAAGCTTGAGCAATAAGAAAACCAGAGATCTTGAGAGCTCTTTAAAGGTCTACAAATGCTCCAAGGATGATGAATGAGTGCTCTAAATGAACTCCAAGCAAGTTGGTGGACAGGATGCCTTGTAAGTGAAGGAAAACCTCAAAAATCCAAAGATTTATAAAGCCAACTCCCTCAATCCTTGTTACAGAAGTGTGGAACCATTATGGACAGTTTGTATATGTCAAATATGAAGTGTTAGAGGTCTAAAAGCTCAAGAAAATGCAAGGGATCAGTGGTTGCCCTTCAAAATGTAGAAAAGTCAATAAATGGGCTTTTGAGGGTTGACTTTTGGATTGGATGAGTTTTTGGCCAAGGTGAGGGTTTGGACAGCTTTAACACATCATTTGTGAAGTGTTTGAGGCTTTTTTTTTTAGTTTGAGAATGTTTGGAAATGACTTGAGAAGTTGAAATGCAAAACATATTTGAAAGGTGTTTGGAAATGTGGTTCAAGCTTGCAAGAAATTTGTGATTGAGTGGGAGGAAGCATTGCAGTTGGTTCTTAGCATGTAACTGGTGTGTCTTAGATGTAATAATGATGTTCAATTTATAGGCAAGGCCTTGGATCAAGAGGTATGGGCAGAATTATATATAATGCCAAGTTTAGCCTTCCATCATGAAAATCTTGGAGTTTTTCAAAGCAATCTCCATTTCTGACCTTGGGCCATCCTAACAAGAGCTTATCCATACCCTATAGGTCATTTTCATCATGCTTGAGGGGATAGGAGGTGACTGGTTACAGCCAAGTTGGTGGTTTGATGATGGTAGCCACCATTTTTCTCTTTCCACAATATTCACTTTTGCAACTTGCATTAAACAATGATTTTTTTTTCATTTCTCATGCCAATATTGTGGGAGTTGATGGTAAACATGTTAAAAACTATGTAAACATCAGAAATGAGGCTTAATCCTTTATTAGAGTTGATTTGGGGAGCTTTTGGAGTTAAAACACTCATGCTGAACTAGCTTTGCCAAAGTGAGTTTTTGCGAACTTGTGGACCTTGGTTCTATCTAACCATGAAGAGTTATGGAACCCAATTATACTTTTTATAAAGTTCCCATTAGTTACTACAACATTTATGTTTTATGTAGAAACCCATTCAACTTGAAACTGGGTCAAAAATCCTTGTGAAAATGCTGAAAACTTGACTTAAAAGTCAAGAAATCTTGAAATTTCTATGTATTTTCCCCCTCTTGCCTTATTTTTGCTCATAACTCAAAATCCATCCATTTTATGCTCATGAGTGCATATACCACTTTTGAAGAAAACATTGAGACCTTTCCAACAAGCTTTGAATCACTCCATTTGGATGAGTGGTTAAGGAGTTATGGCTTGGCCCTTTACAAAATCCTAATTTCCCGACTTTTTGATTACTTCTCAATTCTTGATCAATTGGTCACCAAACTTCATGATTATATGTTAGATGATGTTGGGAACATAGTTGGATTCACTTTTGGGTCAAAACCTTATTGGTCAAAGGGTTGACTTTTCATTTAGACGAACCGAACGATCGAAAACCTCTGAATTGATTGTTGGTGTTCTAGGTTCTCTGAGGCCTTGAAATTTATTGGGTAAACTTACTTGGGTCTTATGAGCCTTATGGACCATGATTCAAGCTTTGTAATACCCCTTATATCAAAAGTCAAACTACTGTTGACTTTCCCGATCAGAAACCCTAATTAAGGTTCTTGTGCTGCACTTCTGGGGTGACAACCTAAAATTGGACTCATTCTTGATCCAATGTGATATCTTTGATGACATGAAGACTTGATGTATGGAGGATCAATCTAAAACTTTGACTGATAAATCCCTTGAAACCCTGATTTTTGACTGTGTGAAACCCTAGTTCATTTGTATCTTGACAAAGATCAAACTTGAAATAGGTTAAGGTTATATAAAAAAATGTTGATGCTCCTAGAATGATGATGGAATATAGGGGCCAAAATTTGGGGTAAAACAAAGTGTGTAGGAGCAGAAGTTCTTTTGTGGTTAGCATTCTCCAAGCCAGACTTCTTCACAATACTCTTTGCATATTTCCCTTGACAAAGGAATATGGAGTCTTCCATCTGTTTAACTTGGAGACTAAGAAAGTAGGTTAATTTACCCACCAAACTCATCTCAAACTCAGATTCCATTTGCTTGATAAAATGTTGAACCATCTCATTTGACATCCCTCCAAACACAATATCATCTACATAAATTTGCGTTATCATGAGTTCTCTATCCCTTTCTTTAACAAAGAGAGTTTCGTCAATTACACCTTTTTTGTATCCATGGTTGATGAGGAATTCAGCTAGCCTCTTATACCAAGCTCTTGGAGCTTGTTTCAACCCATACAAGGCCTTTTTCAATTTGAACACATGATCAGGAAAAGTAGGATCAACAAATATTTTTGGTTGTTCCACATATACTTCTTCATTCAAGTATTCATTCAGAAAGGAACTTTTAACATCCATTTGAAATAGCTCGAATTTCAACAGGAAAGCTACTCCAAGTAACAGTCTAACAGACTCCAATCTAGTAACAGGAGAAAAAGTTTCATCAAAGTCCACTCCTTCAATCTGAGTGTACCTTTGAGCGACAAGTCTAGCCTTGTTTCTAGTGACTACACCTTTCTCATCAAACTTGTTTTTAAACACCCATCTTGTACCAATAACATTTGACCCTTCAGGTCTTGGTACAAGATCCCAGGCCTCATGCCTTTTGAACAGCTCCAGTTCCTCTTGCATAACATTGATCCAGAATTCATCAATCAATGCCTCTTTGACATTTTTGGATTTCGTCTTTGAGACAAAGCAAGCACCAATAACAACTTCTCTTGATCTATTCATTGTCCTACCATTTGGATCTCCTATAATAAGCTCCTTAGGATCATCTTTCCGAATTCTAATGGAGGGTGTTGTACCCCAAAATTTGCCAACCTTTTTATGGCTTTGATTTATGTTTCATTTCATTGTTCTAGCATTTTTCATTGCATATCATTTTGCATTTACAGGGGATCAAGTGTCTGTCTGTGTACCATCTAAGAGGAAAGTCTTTATTGGTTTCGAGCTCAAGCAAAGGCACTGGTACGAACCATCAGAAGACTGTCAAGGAGTCCATGGGGTCTTATCACTAGTGTGAACACGAGGTAGAAGCTTGTTGAATACCTCAAAGGTTATAGTGAAGTGGAATGGTTACTCAGTTCATCTAAACAATGCCCAGGCCAAAAGGGTTGGAATTAGGGTTTCAATTTTAATTAGGATAAAATTTGTTTCTTGAAGAAAACTTGTTTCCATGGCCTTCCACATGTCCTAAGATGTTTTAGGATGAGAGATCGATCATCAATTTTAATTAGAAGAGCTCTAATTGATCAGTTGATTGAAAATCGGGAGGTTTGGAGAAAAGTCAACTGTGTAGTGAAAAAAGTTAACTCCTGGCTTTTTGAGGTCAAGATCATGATCCTCAATTTCAATATGACCAATGGGTGGAATTTGATCAATAAAAGTCAAAGAAATCATGAAAAATCAAAGGTTGTTGAAAGTTTCCATTTTGGGAATTAGGGTTTTAGAAACTTTCCATTTTTGGAAAGATTTATGTGTGGAACAACCATCTTCAAAGCCATTTTTATTCATGATCAAGGTTTCAAATTAACCTTTGGCCAACATCAAAGTTGTTCCTTATATCTCAAGCTTTCTTTGGAGTACCAATTCATAATCATATGATATTTGGAGCTCAAGTTATGATCGATCAAAGTTGGAGATTTCAATGGTTTCAAAAGTTGTTAAGTTTGGGCAGATTTTTGCACCACTTTGCAAGCCAATTTTCATCCCCTTCTTGATGTCAAATGAAACGTTGTCCCAAATGAAAGTTGTAGATTGTGTTCCAAGCTTTCTAAAGAGTCCAAGAAGTCCTCAATTGGATTTGAGAAGCTCAAGTTATGGATATACAAAGTTGGGAAAAAATAAGCCAATTTCATAACTTAGAATTTTTTTTCTAAGTTATTCATGAGCAGTTTGCTTGCCACGATTTTCAACCACAAATTTCATGATCTTCCAATCTTCAAATCAAGACAACTCTAACATGAAATTTGTTCTACTCCATGCCCTCTTTCATTTGAGTCAAAGATCAAAGTAATTGGATTTGTGTGCACAAAGTTGTCATGACTCAAAGTTGGTACATTAAACATTTTTGCCAAAGTTTGAAATATGGATTTTTGCTGATGCATTTTGCTTTATCAGCTCTAGCACTCTTCCATGCGCATGGGAGGCTGTGTTTGTTACTCCCAAACTTTGCTAAAACCAGCCAAACATCCATTTTGTCAATTTTGCTCATTTTCAAATAAATTTCCCAAATGAGCTATGAGCCAAAATCTACACTGCCCAAAGTCTTCCCACACTGTTGCAAGGAAAGCAACTGATGTAGCAGCTGCAACACCATTTCTGCATCCACCCTTAATTCAAAAAGTGACCATGGAGATGAAAATATGTCCATTCACCTTCTTGCCTTGGTTAAACCCTAAAAACCTGATTTCATTCAATATTTAAGCTAAGCTCAGTTCACACAAACCCTAGCCACCACTTGTGCGAAAATCAGAAGAAAAGCTTTTGACATTTTCTCTCAAATTGCCATAGAAAGCCAACTGTTAGTTTCAAAAGGGAGACTTCAAAGCTTGGGAGAAGGAGAGGTAGCTTGGTGTTGGTTTTTTTGCTCAAGACAGTCTGCAAGAGGTAAGCATCACAAAACTCTTTGATTTATTGCATCGGTAGCATTAAAACATGTGTGAAGTTCTGTTTTGGTGTTGGTTAACTGTTTTGAGTATGAATATGCCTTTAACATATGTTGTCCATGTATTGAGAATCAGGAGTGAAGTTCTGTTTTGAGTTGTTTGGTTTTGTCACAAATGTGTTGATTCATGTTTTGGCTAGGTCATGTGTGGAAATATATAGTTGTTGTTTGATTTGTGTTGTGACTGTTTCTAGAGCCTTGTTTAAGGCTGATGCTAGAATTTGTTTGTAAATCTGCCAACACTTATGTTGTGAGCCTTGTGATTCTTTGTTTGATGGCTTTGTTCCTGATTTGGTTTTGGGTTAGAGTTTCAATTTTAGCATCATAGGTTGTAGCTTAGGCTTTGAACTTTGGCTGGTTAGGGTTTGGTTTTTTGGCAATGGGTGGCTTGTGACCGGTTTTGCTATCATGAAGGATAAGCGAGTTTCCTCAACTTTGTGCAGTTTTCCAAGTTGGTTCTGTTTTGGATATGTTTAGTTGTGGTGTTGAACTCCTGATGTTGCTAATCTTTAGTAGCCCTTGTTACTTTAAGAAGGTTTTGTTTGAGTTGAGGTTGTTAAGGTTCAATGCTTGATAGTGAGGTTCTGTTGGTTGAGGCTGTTATTGATTTGGTTGGTATGAGCTGATGTTGGCTAGTCTTGAGAGGCAGGCTTGGAGCAGTTTGAGAGAGTTTTTAGTTTATGTGCTTTAGTAGTGAGCTTTGTTGTGTTTAACTTGAATCATTGTTGGAGTGTAAACTTGGTTTTGCCTAGCATTTTGTGGTGTGCAGAGAACTGTTGTACAAGCTTGCACAACATTGTTTTTGAACTTTGGGTACTGCTTGGTTCATGAGGTTGGAACATTGTTGCAGAATTTTGACACATAGAGGCCTGCTTTGGTCTCTTCCAATCTCACAACTGTCAGGTTTATGCCTTACACTAGGATCTGTTTAGGGGCAGCTGTCAATCATGATTGGATTTAGTTTTGGTTAGGTTGTTACCTTTTTAAGAGAACTAGGCTGTTGAGATGTATGGCTTTAAGGATTGTTGGTGTTGTATTGAAGTAGTGATGGGAGTTTGCCAGCTCTTGGTGCATTGCTGCTTTAAGGCTGTTTTATTCATGCTAAGGTTTGTATTGACAATTGGATGTTAGCCTTGGGGGCTTAAGGCTGTTGTTTCAGTTCAGGACAGATTGAGGGATTTTGGTGCTTGGATTTTCAGTTCGTTATTGAGGGTTAGACCAAGGTGTAGACTCTTTATTTTGTTAGCTATCAGGTGGTTGATGTTTTAGGCCTTGTTGACTGGAGGTCAGGGTGTTAGCACCCTACTGAGAACCAATCATCTTTGGATTAGAAGCTTATTTTCCATCTAAGTCAGCTTTTAGGCTTTGCAGTTTAGTTTTTGGTTGGCTTTCCCTTTGAAGCAGCTAGGATCCTTGTTTTTCACTTAAGGGACAATGTTGGATTAATGTTTGGTTTTAACCTTGTGCTGACAAGCTGTTACTACCATGAGCCAGTTGGGAGCAGACCTTTGTTTTGTTAATTTGTATAGAGACTGTGGCTGTCTTTGAACTACAGTTTGAGCCAGGATTTGCTTATATACTACTTTGTTCTAGATGTGAATGTGCAAGTGCAGCTATAATTCATAATGGAGGTTACTTTTGACAACTGATAGCGGTAATATCCCTTTTACTTTCACATCTGCCATGGTTGCTGTTGGACATTGCGGGTATCAAGGTTGAGTTTGGATTAGAGACTCATTGAGCTCTCCCTGCTGAGGTACTCTTACTCAGAGGTTTGTCATTTGGGATTCATGACAAGTTGGAGGTTCAGACCTGGCTGACTTGGTCTGTTGGTGTTTTGATGTTTGTGATCTGATGCTTGGCTTGCTTCCAAGTTGGTAGGGTGGTTAGTTAGCCTAGATTCCTTTAGGATTTGGTTATATGGTTGGCACATGTTGATGAGAGCACCATGGCAGGGTCTATTTAAGTTTTTAGACTGGTATTTTTGTTTGAAAGCATAACCTTCATTTGGTGCCATTAACTGTGGTTTTAGAGCATAGCTTCCAGTGTGCCACAATGCATTGATGTTTGGATTTCTGTGGGATGGATCTACATGGTGGCTGTGAGGATCAACTTAATTTTGTGTGCAGAATTTGTTTTGAGGCTTGAGTTTGTTCAACTCATCAATTGCTGTTAAGACTGTTTTGGATCAAGTTCAAACTTGCCTTGCTTACAATACCTTGTGGCTGCCAGATTTTATTTCTCATGTTTGATTTTATTGGAGTGGCTGCTAATACATCCTGATATACTGCTGCAAGCCAACTGTCATGTTGTGAATCTCTAAGCTATCAATGTTTGAGTTACCTCCTTCTGGTGAGGCAATGTAGTTTTGCAGTGTGCTTGGCTGAATTCACTTGTTGGCAATGTTTGAAGTAGAGTTGGAGCAGAGTTGGAGAATCATAGTTTGGTTTTAGAGTTGTTACTACTAGGTCTGTTTTGGGACAGTTTCTGCTTTGAGTAAGCCTTTTACTTTTGTGATTACCTTACAAAGGGGGATTTGATTAGAATTAAGGTTGATAACTAATTTCTCACTGCTACTGTTGTGTGATTACATATTTCTGTGGCTGCACTTGTTGGTTTAAGTGTGATGTCATTGTTTGGCTCTAGTGTAAGTTTGTTTGACAGTTGAAAACCTTGTTTGATTTATGTTTGGCAATGGTTGACATGACTTGTTCACTTGAGTAGTTGTTACTAGGCCTGTTGAGGTTAGTTTTGTTTTTGTGTGAATCCATGCCAAGATTTGAGTTGCATTGTTGATTGACCACCTGCTGGCTGTCCAATTCCTGTGGTGAGGTTTTGGCCTCTAACTTCAGTTTTATTTTGAGGTTCTAGGCTGATATGCCTTATTTCTGTTTTGAACCCTTTGATGTTAGTTAGCCATGGGCTCTTAGGAGTAGGTTCAGTTTGCATTCAGCACTTTATGGATCTATTTGTTTGAATTTGTTTAAATCTTGTTCTGTTTGAGCTTGCATTGATCTAAGTTAAGGTTGGGCCAATTGCTTTTCCTTCTGTCTGAATTTTAGGACTTTGTTGCAACTCATGTGCCATATGCTGGTTTGATGTGAATTTGGATTCTCTTGATGTTTGAAATCAATTGACAATTTATTTAGAGCATGTGCAGGCCTTTGTTTGGTGTTAAACATGTCTGTTTTGAACCATCACATTGAAAATGCTTTTCAAACCTCTCTTTTGCATCTTCCTTCGAATTTCATCTTGTGTGCATTACTTGAAATTTTGGATGGTACCATTGTGTTCCTTGGAAAAAACGGAGCAAGTTAGACCTAAATTTTGCCAAAATTGATGGAGTTTTGAAGAAGTTATGATGAAAACGCATATTGACTTTTCTTGCCTTGAATCTTGCCTTGCCCAACCAGATGCGCGCGTTTTGTACTTATTTTAATTGGGGTGGTTTGATACACGGATGTATCGCCATCCCAGTGGTTGTCACTATGCCCTTAAGTCACCTTGCATTGCCATGAAACCCCGGTTCGAGCCCAGCTTAGGGCGTTTTTGCTTTTTTCTTTCTTTCATTTTCCATGTTTTATATTTAATTTTTCTTTTCCTTTCCTTATCACATGTGCGCAGTGGTAGAAGTGGTTTAATTTTGAACATGCAGCTTTGAGGTCAAGGGTTCAAACCCTCATGGCAGCACTTCTTATTTTTTTAGCACTTATTTGTTTTACATTAATTCTTTTCCTTTTTTTTATTGTTATTTTTTTTAAGTAGCCTTTTTTTTTCATATTATTAAAAAACCCAAAAATTATCTTTTCATTATTTGAATGTGTTATTTTATTTTCCATGTTTTTTTTTTATCTTCTATTTTATTTTATCATTTTTTTATTTTGAATTCGTCATTTTATTTCTTTCTCATTTCATCTGCGATTGATTTATTTAGTGTTTACTTGGCCTTGTGTCATGATCCCCCTAGGATTCCTAGTCCCTCCGTTTAGAATGGGAGTAGGAGAAACATTAGGTGTTCAATTCTATGCATGATAACATTAGGATAGTTTCATTCCCTTTCATCCCGACTTTAGGAGCATTGTGCATGACAACTTTAGGTTTGGATTTAGTCCCCCTTTTAGTGTTCTTTCTCTTCTCATCTCAAAATAATCATAAAACACTTAATAAAGATAATGGATGTTGTGCCATGAGCCTTATACTTGGGAAATGGTGATTGAGGGGCCACCTCTCGATTGCCTAAAGTGTCTAGTATACGTCCTTAGGGCGATATGCGACGCATTCGATCATAGGTTCTAGACTTTAGTACAACATACATTATAAACACTCAAATTCAAAACATTTCTTCTCTAAAAAACACAAAAAACACTTCAAACCTTTTTTCATCCTTTGGGATTCTAATCAGGAAAATCTTTTTAGAAAAAGAGCGTTGTTAACTCTTAGTTCTATCACAAACGATAACGCCTAAGTCTCCCATGCTCGAGCTGCATACACCAACTGCTAGAACTACTTGTTAACCCTACTCGGGCCTAAAAAACAAGTTGAACAAACCTGTGTTCCCCTTTAGCCCGAACTACGTTTGCTCTAATCTTTCATACCAGATGAAAGTACGTAGGCACGAGACGCGATGTCTTGGCGAGCAACCTTCCCCCCTTTCACCCGTAGTTAGCCGAACTACGTTGACTCTGACTTCTCATTCCACATGAGATACATAGGCACAAAGCGTCGTTGCTTTGCCGAATCACTTCTTTTTCTTTTGTCCTCAAGCCTGTAGCTAGATAGTTTCAATCACCCTTTTAGATAGACAACAAGCGTGGATCCCGTCAAGTACGATGAACGTGAGGGGTGCTAATACCTTCCCCTTGCGTAACCGACTCCCGAACCCGAGATTTGGTTGCGATGACCGATCTTATCCCTCTTTTCGTTAGGTTTTCTCTGAGTGTTTCCTTTCCCTCTCTTGGGATAAATAACGCACGGTGGCGACTCTTCTGTCATTGTCGGCCTCGATTTTCGCAGTAGCGACAGAGGGTCCCTTGTATACTTTCTCAGTCTCTAAAGATTCAAGATCAACATTATTTGAGTTTGTAGCATCTTTAGGATTATCATGTAATGCTCCAACATCCTCTGTAACATCTTCATCACTCATGGGAAAGAATGTTCCAGTAACATATGAGGCACCAACTTCAGTAGTTGAGTCATCAACCACAACATTTATGGATTCCAGCACAACTTTAGTTATTTAGTTGAAAGCTCTGTAGGCTATACTATTTGTAGAGTATCCCAGAAAGATTCCTTCATCACTTTTAGGATTCATCTTCCTCCTTTGCTCACGGTCAGCCAAAATGTAACATTTGCTTCTAAAGACATGGAAGTACTTCACATTTAGCTTTCTTCCTTTCCATAGCTCATACAAAGTAGCAGATGTGTCAGATCTGATGGTAACTCTATTCAGGATATAACATGCAGTATTCATGGCTTCAGCCCAAAAATGATATGGAAGTTTCTTGGAATGAAGCATGACCCTTGCACATTCTTGAATAGTCATATTCTTTCTCTCAACCACACCATTCTGTTGCGGGGTGATGGGTGAAGAAAACTCGTGACTATTTCCTTCAGAGGAACAAAAATCATCAAACTTGTTATTTTCAAATTCCTTCCCATGGCCACTTCTAATTCTAACTATGCCACAATCCTTTTCTCTTTGAAGTTTTTGGCACAGTTCTTTGAACACTTCAAACACTTCAGAATTCTCTTTGATGAAATTCACCCAGGTGTATCTTGAGAAGTCATCCACCACAACATAACCATACCTCTTTCCTCAAAGACTTTCAACCTTCATAGGTCCCATCAAGTCCATATGAAGCAGCTCCAGGATTTTTGAAGTGGTCATATGTTGAAGCTTCTTATGTGACATCCTAGTTTACTTTCCAATTTGACAGTCGCCACAAACTCTTCCTTCATCAATTTTTTAATGAGGAATGCCTCTGACAACCTTCTTAGAACAGACTTCCTTCATTCCCTTCAAGTGTAAGTGGCCATGTTTCTGATGCCACGTCTTCACCTTATCTTCTTTTGACATCAAGTAGGTGGAGGAACACTTTGTTTCAAGAGGAGTCCACAAGTAACAATTATCCTTAGATCTGGCACCCTTCATGATAACTTCCTCTTTATCATTTGTTACCAGACACTCATATTTAGAAAATTTAACTTTGAGACCCTGGTCACACTGTTGACTAATACTTATTAAATTAGCAGTCAGTCTTTTGACAAGCAGCACCTTATCCAGGCTAGGCTGCCCAGTGTAGTCCAGGTTCCCAACCCCTTTTATTTCACTTTTTGCCTCATCTCCAAAGGTGGCATAGCTAGTGGAATATGGTTTAATATCAACCAAAAAGCTCTTGACACCAATCATGTGTCTAGAACAACCAGTATCAAAATACCAGTCTTCTTTGGAAGAGGCTCTTAGAGAGGTATGAGCTATGAGAGCAACAGATTCATTCTTAGGAATCCACTCCTTTTTTGCTTTAGCAGCATCCTCTCTTCTTCTGGAATGAGTCACTGATTTGGGGTAACCATGCAACTTGTAGCAGTAAGGTTTTATGTGACCATACTTACCACAATGATGACATTTTTAATCCTGCTTCTTTCTTCCTGAGGAGTTCTTCTGAGGTCTTGGTAGATGTTGGGACATCTTACTTGACATTGTTCAATCCTGTTTTCTTTTGTGTTGAGAAAAATTCACAACGGGCCTTTTCTCTACTTGATCATTATAACCAAGTCCCTTAAGATTTCCAGCATTCCTTCCTGATTATAGAATTTCATCCAGCACGTCTGAACTACTATTGAGCATTCTTATATACTTAGTCATATTATCAAGTTTTAAATTGAGCAATACAACTTCATCCTCCAGGTCAAAAATGGTAGCCAAGTGCTTTAATCTTTCGTCACAGAGTTGAGCAATAAGATCTTGTTGGTCCTTTCCTAATTAACAAATTTCTGCACTTCTGATGCACAACTTCTTATAAGAGGCAGCCTGTTCATTAGAAGTGAGTTCTTCAACATCTAATTCTCTGTCAGAATCATATACTCCAGTAAGAGCATAAATATGTTTAGTCGTTCCTCCTTCGCTTAAGGAGTCATCTTCAGGCCATGATGTAGACAAACCTTTCTTCTCCTTCTTGATAAAGGTAGAACACTCAGCTCTGGTATATCCAAACCCTTCGCACTCATAACATTGGATTCCCTTACCTCTGTTGGATTTCTGATTGTTATTGGTTCTTCTTCTAGAATCCTTCATTCTGTTGATGTTGGATGACTGAGTCTTGACATTAAATCTTGACTTCTCGTCCAGTTTTTTCAACAGTTGGCTATACTGTTTTTCAAGAAGCGCCACAACCTTGGACAATTCCTCATTGGAATTAGGGTCACATTCATCTTGATTAGACACCAAGGCTATGCTTTTCTTCTTTTCAGATTTCTCACTAATTGTCAGTTCAAAAGTTTAAAGTGATCCCATCAGCTCATCCACCTTCATGGTGTTTATGTTTTGGGCTTCTTCAATAGTAGTTACCTTCATATCAAATTTCTTTGGAAGAGATCTTAGACTTTTTTGAACCAACTTGGCTTCTGGAATCTTTTCTCCTAGATCACTTGAAGTATTGGCTATATCAACAATGTTCATATTAAATTCTTGAATATTTTCATCCTCTCTCATCTTCAAGTTCCCAAACATGGTTGTAAGAAGTTGAAGTCTAGATGACTTGACCCTAAAAGTTCCTTCATGCACAGTCTTCAAGATCTCCCAAGCCTACTTGGCAACAGTACAAATCTTGATAAACCTGAAAATGTTCTTGTCCACACCATTAAATAAGGAATTTAATGCTTTGGAATTACCTTGAGCAAGCTCCTCATCTTCATCATCCCAGTCTTCCTCAAGCTTTATAACACCAGTAATCTTACCTTGCCAATCTTTAACCTTTGGAGGATCCCATCCTTTAACCGCAGATTTCCAAGCTTTTCCATCCATGGACTTAATAAAGTCCACCATACACATTTTCCAATATTTATAATTGGATCCATCAAAAATAGGTGGTCTATTTAATATTCCCCCTTCTTTGTCCATTGTACTAGAAAGTAACTTCCCTGAATCTCACCTAAATGCATAGCAGGATGCCTGCTCTATTACCAATTGAAATTCTGGTATGCAGATCCTAGATGTCCTGAGAGATGTCAAGACACTTGATCTCTTCTAAGAACAATGACAAGAAGCAGCACAATGAAAACTTACAGAAAGTAAACAAACACATATTAATTTTTAACCCAGTTCAGTGAACACCACCACCTACGTCTGGGGGCTACCAAGCCAGGAATGAAATCCACTAGATAGTAATAATTCTAAGTTAAACAACCTCCAATTTACAACTTATCACTTAATCACTACCCGTCCTTAATTTCTACCTAAGACTCTTCTTAGGTATGAGACCCTTCTCAATTCCATTTCAATCACAGTAGTGACAAAAATTACGGTCGCACCCTAATTTTCGACCCTAAGATACCGTCACTTTTGTGTTTTGCCTTGCATGGCGCCCTCAGGACATGGGTGTTGTACGCATTGTTTACTTTGACTAACGAGTGTGTGCAGGATCATTTTGCTTTAAGAGCATCTCGGGTGGTTTCTTACGACTATGTCCCCATAAATCAAGGTTTTGATCCTTCTCAAAGTTTTTTTTCTCTTCATTAAGAAAGGCTTTTCAAGACAAGATTCATATATGAGATGAGATCACGGGCCCATGATAATTGAGGCCTTCTAGCTTTCTCGCGCGAGATGATTTGGATTCAAGATCAAGGTTCATATGCACTTTGAATTCAACATTTGCAATTTAATCAAGTGGTGTTATTTGGTTTATGGTTTCCGTTTCTTGGCTCATTTTTCTTTGGGTTCAATTGTTGCGTTTCATGTGGATTAATTTGGTGAGTATGCTAAGGTTGGAATGTCCATTTGTGATGGATCCTTTTAAAAGTCATGTTCATGTAGAATACGAATTATTAATGTCGGATGCGAAAACATTCAAGTCAAGTACCCAAACTTCGTCAATTGTATTCTAGGATTTCAAGACTTTTGTTCTTCAACAAGCTCGAATTAAAACTCAAACCCAAATCATTTTTTTGGTTCAAATACTCGAATTTTGGAATTTACAAATTTAAGGTGTATTCATCCAATTATGAGTTCAAGCGTAGGTCCAAATTCTTTAGAGGTTTGAACAAGTTGAATTCATTCAAAGCTCCTTACAAGATCTCATTTCAAGTTATGAGTCAATTCCTAAGACCAAAGTATATAGTTCTCCATCACAAGGTTAAGATATGCAAGTTCAAATTAAAACACCATTTCTATTTGATTAAGAGTCTGCAAACCAAGTTACAAGAACATTTCATGTCCTAAGGAATTATTTTTTAAGTATTTAAGAATGCCTTATAATTATGATGACAATCATGTTTGGGTATGTGAAAGTATTCTTATTGTATGGAGGCATAACGATGCCATCATTCTATCCAAGTCTCCAGAGTCCTATGATCTACCCTTTTGTACCCACCTGCTTTGGTGCATGTAACAGTACAGCTTGACGTTATTGATGACATTAACGTTTATCATACAAGACGGTTTGACATCAAGGGTCGTTTGTTATGGTTATCTCATACAAGAATTTCACTAATCCATAATCTTTACATCAATTAAGTCCTCACCATCTCAAAGATAAAAATCATAAAATGAAGGGATGACCACCATACTCAAACCACTGTTACCATCAAATTGTTTAAATGACCAAGTCACAAAAGAGCATCCTAGAGTACAACGTTGTTATAACTGCGCAAGTCGGTGGTACCGCCTGCAATTTAGAGCTTGAGCTTTCCTAGTTTCACGAATGCCTCATGCCACACGACCCGTGTTGCATCCTACGAAGACTTCAAAACACACGGCAACCTCATGAAGTTAATCTGTGAAGCTCTATTACCGCACGTAGAAACGGAGTCATCAGGAAACACGAAGCCACTGCAACAGATTCAAGAGTAGAATTGTTGTCAATAAGTTAAGTTAACAAGTTAACCAAGAACGACACATAGAGGAACATTTTATGAATATTCTGGTGACGGATATCGATGCGTACCTAAAGTGAATGAATCAAGGCAACCTTTAGAGGGGACCCTGTAGTTATATTTCGCAAATTTTGTGTGAACTGCAACTGTCGGAAGCATGTCCGCCATGACGCCGCTTACTATATTATCAGCAACCCGTTTCTTCTTCCAAAGAAGCTCCACCAAAGCAATCCAACAAAAGGAGGTCTCCTTAACTAGCACCACAGACCTGTCAAATGAAAGGGGAAAGTTATTAAATCACGCATAAACTCAGAGAAAGTGATAAGTACAAAACTAAAAAACCATATTGCAATTAACAGAACAACATTAACCATTCACAAAACATCTTAAACTCAAAAGAGAAAGAGAATCAAGGGTGTCTGAACATGTTTGATTTTGGAAGAAAATCATTCAATTCGCACAATATCATATCAAGACAAGAAGGGAAAGAATTTCTCATGAATCTTGGCAATGTTTCCAAATTGAACACCATCACATTGATTTAGTCATAATTTCTGAATTGAATGAGATCTCAAAAGAACATGCTTGCGCAACCGAGTTTCTTTCCAAAACAGTTCCTAACATATTTTGGATTGTTTCCAAAAATACTTTGCAACTTAATTGGCAACATTCAGTGCAGTTTTAATCGGTTTTAATCTTTGAATCAAACAGATCCATAAGAAGAAAAAAAAGGACAGAAAAACGTTACACAGGGGACCGAAAGCTCTGCTTGAGTGCTCGTCTGACGAGGATGCCCTCCGTTTTCTAGGTGGTGGTCGACTTCCTCTGCCCGATGTTAATGTTGTTTTTGTTCGTTTACTGACTTCTTTATTTTGTATTTCCTGGGAACATATCGTCTGTCAAGGAGAGAGTGAGGAAGCTGGCGGCCTCTAGAGGCGCGACCAAAGATGGGAAGAGCAGGGTCACCCAAGTGGTCCAGCAGGCTGTAGCTGACCAGGGAGGAAGGGGATCTTCGTCATCGCCACAAAGCAGTCGATCCTCGACGTCTCAAGAGGCTGCAAAGCGGGCTAGGGACCAGTTGTCGGAGGGCGTCGTCGATCTCACAGGGGGGACTAGTCGAGGAGGAATTTCTTATTCCCCCGTGCCACCAGAAGCCCGGGTTTGAGGTCTTTTCTTGTAGCTAGGACATTCATAGGTTTTTCCTCGATTCATTCTTCCATGAATCGTTCAAAAAAAGTTAATCAAAATTCAGTATCTAATAAATCGAATAATTGAAAATGATTCTTGAAATTAGCTAATTTGTGAATGAATCCCGAATACCCAACCGATTTATTAAATTTTGATCATGTATTTTGTTTTTCTTTGACAAATACGACAATAGTCGTTGTCGTTTTCCCAGAATTATACGTAAACCTCTTTGAGATAAAAAAAGGAATGTGTTTAGTACCAAAATTTTTACTATCAAGAAACAAACGTCTTATGCTTTTGACATTTCGATTTCTTCGATGTGAATATGTCCTCTCCCGAAAAAAAGAAGTCCTTTCATTATTATTCATTGTTAATAAAGCTAATAAATGAATTTTCTTTTTTAATTTTTTTTTCTTCTTTACCCCATAAAGATATTGAATAGAATGAACTATTTTTATTTCCATTGAAATTTTGAAAATGAACGTTTAAATATCCTTCAAAAACAAGTAAATAAATTCGAAACATATAAAATGTTGTTAATCCTGCGGTGGAACAAGCTATTATTGCGAAAATTGGTGAATACAACCAACTATCATTAAGAATCTCATCCTTTGACCAAAAACAAGCAAAAGGTGGGATACCACAAAGAGAAAGTGTACCTATTGAAAAGCCATTTTTGTAATTGGCGTTTCACGGCGCAAGGTTGCCAGCGGTGCCAGTCGTGGAAGCGAAAGCGATCCTCGAGTCGGATTGGGCTACACGAAGGCAGGTGCTGACTGAGGATTTGGCTGCCATGATGCAGATCTTCTCCACAACTCTGGTCTTAAGTGATGAGGGCTGCTCCTCTGTCGAGCTAGCCAAGCTGCAGGGTAACCTTGCCTTTGCTCAATCGAGGCTGACGAAGCTGGCCGCGGAGCTAGAACAGAACCATGTGGAAGTGGCCGCACAATGCAAGAGAGGGGTCGAGGCCGAGGAGAAACTGAAAGTCGCTGAGGAGGAGTTGCAGAAGCTGAGAGCCCATGTGGGGGAGCTGGAAGATTTGCTTCGTCCCGTCGACAGCAAGACAGACGAGGAGAGGCTTTTGGTTACTCGCGCAAATCTGCTGGGGAGGATTTGGGAGTTGGAACAGGATTGCCTGGACGTGGTCGAGGTCGGGTTCTCCGGTGCCATGGACCAACTCAGGGTGGTGAACCCCGAGGTCAGTTAGGTCTTTGACGGGATCAGGCTTTTCCACCAGATCGTCGATGGACGGGTGGTCGCCCTTGGTCGTGAAGATGCTGATGATGCCACTCTTGCCGACGAGCGCGAGGCGGATGGTTCTAAGGATGTGTAGATGTTTCTCGGTCCTGCGTGCTCATAGTTTCTGGGCCTGTGCGCCAATATTTTGTTGTTTTTTGCTAAGTACTTTTGTCGGACATGCGTGCCCTTTTGTAATGTAATTGAATATTGGGTTGGTACCCCTCTTTATAATGCAGTATTTTCGTTAAGTGTGTGCTCGTTCATGTTTGCATGTTTGCATGCTTATTTTATTTCTGCATGTTTGTATGTTCGTAATGTATGTTTATTACGCTTGTTTTGTATGTTTGTTGGGAGTGTCAGCTCGACAATTGTTGTGCCCGGTAGTGTAGGGAACTGGCCGGTTGACCGGTGTGGTTACCTGGTCGGTTGCGGAGGCGAACCGCGGTTGTGGACCTACCCCCGTGGCGTGAAAGGCCCATCGCGAGCTGGGTGTTCTGCCGATCTTGGTACTGTAGCGGGGACTCTCGATCGAGGGGTCTCCATCGAGCAGATTGTTCTTCCTGCACACACAAAGAGCAGATGCTTGCTATCTCGTTGCTTTTCGAGGAGACGTGATCGTACCGTGTCGTGCTCCTGTGGTCGCGAGAAGTGTCCTTGCGGGCAGTGTTTAACTATAGTATTTCTTTAGCTTTTCAGTGTTCCATGGTCGAGCTATTTCGTCCCCGTATAAGTTCTCGAGGTAGTAGGACCCATGCTCCGTCTTGTCCCAGACACGATAAGGGCCTTCCCAATTCGCGGCGAGTTTGCCTTCGTGTGAGTCCTTTTGGTTTCTTCGCAAGACCAAGTCGCCGACCTGGAACTCGCGCTTTAGGACTTTGCTATCATAGCGAAGGGCGATTTTTTGTTTTAGTGTGGCTTCACGGAGAGCTGATCCCGATCGAATCTCTTCGACTAGGTCGAGCTTCTCCCGGAGAGCCTCGTCGTTGGTTTCCTCCTCGAGGGGGGGCTTCGGTCCTTCTAGACGACTCTCTTATTTCCACCAGGATTACTGCCTCTGTTCCATACGTGAGTCGGAATAGGGTTTCCCCCGTGGTCGAATGAGGCGTTGTTCGGTAGGCCCAAAACATACTGTGGAGCTCCTCGACCCATCCTTTCTTGGCGTCGCCGAGTCTTTGTTTCAGTTCTCAGAGGATCACTCTGTTCGCGGCCTCGGCTTAGCCGTTCGTTTGTGGATGCTCGACCGAAGTGAAATGGTGCTTGGTCCCGAGTTTGGTGACAAAGTCTCGGAATTTTTTATCGGTGAACTATGTTCCGTTGTCGGTGACTATGGAGAGCGGGACGCCGAACCTGACGAGGATGTTCCTCTTGTAGAAACGGAGTATATTGTGCATCGTGATCTTGACGAGGGCTTCGACCTCGATCCATTTGGTGAAGTAGTCGACGCCCACTATCAGATACTTGTTCTGATAAGAGCCTAGGGTGAACGAACCGAGGATATCCATCCCCCACCAGGCGAATGGCCAAGGGGAGGATAGGGACTTGAGCTCGCTCGGAGGGGCGAGATACATGTCCCCGTGTCGCTAACACCCTGTCGCACTTCCTGACGTGCTCCTCTACGTTCTCCTGCATCATCGGCCAGTAGTACCCGGCCCGTAAGGCTTTCCTTGCCAAGGACCATCCTCCGAGGTGCTGCGCGTTGATGCTTTCGTGTACCTCTTGTAGGACGGCCGATGCTTGGATTTTGTTGACGCATTTGAGGAGGGGAATCGAGAAGCCCCTTCGATATAGTTTGTTGTCGAGCAGCACGTACAAGTAGAATCATCGTTTGAGCGCACTGGCCTCCTTGTCATCGTCGGGGAGGTGCCCTATGCTGAGGTAGGTGTGTATTGGGCTTGTTCGTATTCCTCCGTCCACTCGAATGCGACCTCCTTTCTCAGCAGCTTGAAGAACGGGAAGGCGTGCTGTGCGGACTTGGCGACGAAACGGGATAGCGATGTGAGCATTCCATTGAGGGACTATATCGACTTCTTCGAGCTCGGCTTCACGATATCGGAGAAGGCCCAACACTTTTCCGGGTTTTCCTCGACCCCTTGTTCGGTCAGGTAGAATCTGAGGAACTTCCTCGCGCATACTCTGAAGGTGCATTTCTTCGGATTGAACCGCATCCTGCACCTCCTCGCCGTCTCGAAGACTTTCTTGAGGTGTGTCGTATGATCAACCTCCGTGCAGGACTTGACAATCATGTCGTCCATGTAGACCTCGAGCATGTCTCCAATCTCTCCTCGGAAGACTTTGTTCATCATCTGTTGATAGGTGACGCCGACATTTTTAGGCCGAAAGGCATTATGTTGTAGTAGTAGTTGCTCGACTCGGTCATAAATGTCGTGCTCTGCTTGTTGGCCTCGGCCTTGGGGATCTGGTTGTACCCCGAGTGTGCATCCATAAAGGACAGTAGTTTGAAACCCGTCGAGTTGTCGACGAGTTTCTCGATGTTGGGGAGGGGATAGGCGTCCTTAGGACATGCCCGATTAAGATCTGTGTAGTCAACGCACATCCTCAATTTTCCATTAGACTTCTTAACTAATACAACGTTGGACATCCAGGTTGAATATCAGGCTTCCGAAATAAAATTCTCCTCTATGAGGTCTTTTACAGCTTTTTCAGCAGCCGCTGACTTTTCGGCAGACTGCCTACGTTGTACTACGACCCTAGCGGTCGGGTTGACGAAGAGCTGGTGGTAGGCGACCTCAAGGTTGAGTCCGGGCATCATTGAGGCGCTCCAGGCGAAGAGGTCAGCGTTCTCATGGAGGCAGGCCTTCAGCTGCTTCCTCGCTAGGTTGGGCAGCTCTACCCCAATCTTTACGGTCTTCGTTGCGTCTGCCCCGAAGGTCACGATCTCGAAGTCCCCGTCTGGGGTGGGGCGCGTTGGATGGATAGGCTGCCCGTTGGTGGATGGAAGAATGTTGCTGGATTTGTCCTCGTGATTTGGCTCTTCGGAGAAACGGCAGTCAAGGTCTACGGTGTCGACGTGATCCTTCGGTTTGTCCTCCTAAACGCGGGGTGGGGGCTTAGTTGCTTTGGTCGCGAGACTGATTGTACTAAGCCCTTCATCGCTGCTTCGAAGCACCGACGAGCAGCTTCGATGTCCCTGTTGAGGTTGGCGATGGCTCCCAGCCTGGTGTAGTACTTCATCTTCAGGTGGACGGTTGACGACACTGCGGTGAGTTCGGCCATCGTCGTTCTGCCTAGGATGCAGTTGTACAGAGATAGGAACTCGACGACCAGAAAACGAACGTTGATTTCTCTGACTGTTTCCTTTTCCCCAAAAGTGACCTTGAGCTCCAAGTATCCACATGGTCTTGTCGTCATCCTGTTGAAGCTCTGGAGATCGGGGCCCAGGTAGGGTGACAGGTTGATTTTGTCGAGCTGAAGTGTTGAGAAGAGGTGGGTATACATGATATCCACTGAGCTCCCTCCGTCGACCAGGATGCGTCGGACGTCAATGTTGGCCATTTGTGCCCGTATCAAAAGGGGAATGGCCGAGTTGGGGGCTCCCCCGGGGAGCTCCTCGAGATAGAAGGTGACCGGATTGGATTGACCTTGGAACTTGTCGAGCGTGCTCATCTTGCTGGAGCTGTTGCTCATTAGCTCGTCGAACTTACTCTTAATCGATCCAATCGAGAGCTTGCTCGGGGTCCCGCCAGAAATGACCATTTCCCTGGGGAAGTATTCCCACCGGCTGGTGGGGCACACTGGCTCCTCGGGCAGCTGAAGCTCGGCGGGGAGGCCGAATTCCCTTAGGGAGAACCAGTCCTCAGGTCAACAAACACTGAGGCCCACCTGCAGGCCGGAGTCGTTGTTGGGAGGAGGGAGGTCTTCGACTTTTTTGGCCTTGGGGGCTTCTTTCCGCAAGGGATCTCCTCCCCGGGTGTACCTCTTCAGATGCCCGTCCTTGATCATAATTTTAATTACATCCTTCAGGTGGATGCAATTCTCTGTCACGTGACCGTGGCTTCGGTGGAAGCGACACTATTTGGATTTGTCCACGTTGGCTTTGCTGGGTGCTGATTTTGGAAAATAGACACCCTCCCAAACAAATTCTGAATTGGCGCACTCAGCCAGTATGCGCTTGCAGGAAGCGACTAGTGCCGTGTATTCGGTGAAATGGCCAACGGGACCCCGCTGCTCGTGGGGTTCTCGGGGACGGTTCTCCCGTCGCCGGTCTCCCCCGCGCCGGTGGGCCGAGGCCGCTTCATCTCGGGACCCACGGGGTTTTCCCGATTTCTAGTGTCACGGGCAGTGTTGGCGGCCTCCGTCTCCTCGAACCGGATGTAATGACAGGCTCTTTCGAGGAAGTCTTGGAGAAAGTCTGGCCGGTGGATGGCCACAACCTCGTAGAGTTTGGAGTTTCAGCGTAAGCCCTGCTCCATCAAGTAACGTTTCATCTCGTCCGACGTCGTTACCTGGACTGCCTCCCTCATGAACCTCTCAATGTAGTTTCAGAGAGGCTCATCTAGGTCCTGGATGATTGCGCCCAGCGCGGCCTCCGTCTTCGGATGTCGCCTTGACGCCGTGAAGTGTCGTGAAAATAGGTCCTTCAGGACCCTCCACGATGTGATGGACTCAGGATCCAGGCTCTTGTACCATGCCATAACTCCCTTTCTTAGTATCGTCGGGAAGAGCCTACAATTGATGGCCCTTCAGACGTTCCTGTAGTCGGGCATAGCCTCGATGTCTTCCAGATGATCGTCTGGGTCCGAGGTGCCCTCATACGTCGAAAGTACGGGAGGTTTCTCCATTCCGTGGGGGATGGGGGCCACCATGATTTCTCGCGATAGAGGAGTCCTATAGTCGTCCTCGTCACTGCGAACCGGGGATTGCGGAGGCGACGATTCGTGTCGAGGAGACGAGTTACGCCCCTCGGTCTTCTGGTCGGGGCTTCAATCCTGTTCGCCCTTGGCTCCGGGGACCGCCTCTCCTTCAGGGGTGGTGATCTTGCTCGTTTCTTAGAGGCCACTGGTTAGGGCCTCTCCACCTGTGGTCGACGCCCCCGTGGTCGTGGAGAGGGGCTCCGGGAGCTCCCGCGCTGATTTCTCCGTGGAGGAGAGCGGGACGAGGTGTCCTGTTCCAGCGCGCCGATGCACTCATTTTGTTGTAACAACATCTAGTTTGTCTGGTTGATGGGCGCGAAAAGAGCGACCATCGTTGGGTCCGTGCCATTCGGTGTGGGAATGAGCTGGAATACCGTCGGGCTCCTCACCCGAGGAACGACATGGTGGGTCGCATCCTCGAATGAAGGGAGGCAGTTTGGCCGTCCCCGTCGTCGGTCTCGCGAAGTTGAGATGTCCATGTCTGGTTGTCGCCGTTGGTGAACGACGTGAAGGCAGAACCGAGAACAACATCATCGTGGCGTGGGCTAGTCATGCTATTGAGATTTGAGAGGAGGAAGCTTTGGTTCTCTGCTCGGAGGAACGGGGAAGCTTAGTTTCCCACAGACGGTGCCACTAATTTGACCTGATCAGAAGGAGAACAATGACCTGCCACGCGCTGTTGATCTGCTAGCTGCTCACAAGGAATATGGACGAGGAGGGGGGTGTACTTGCAAGACACTCCGATGTCAAAGTAAGTAATTGACCAGAGTGGGAGCAAATACAGAAGAGAGGTTAAGAAGAGAATATCTGACCCTCTTGTGAAAGAGGGTATTTATAGAGAGACCCCAGCGCAGGGTCAACAGTCACTTGTGTTGGGCTGGATTGTCAGGCCCAACCTAGGTGACTGATAGGGCTTACGTGGCGTAATGAAGACCATCACGTGGTCTTCGCCCTAATTCAACCGTCCGTGATCTCCGAAAGGTGGGTTGACCATCTCTTTCGGAGGTGGGTAGTTGGATGATGACGTGTCCCCGCGGAGGGGAGCACGTGGAGAAGGTGTGGAGGACACGTTATTCTGTCCGACGGAGGAAGCGTCCTGGTCGACGGGAGCACCTGTGCTCGACATCGGGGCAATTTGGACCAGGTGGGCCTTCCCCGAATAGCGTGGGGCTGGGCCTGTCCATTCAGGTCTGAGCCCAGTCCAGAACAATTATTATAATCAAATCTCTATTACTCCCTTTAAATTTAAAACGGGTGCAAATTTAGATGAATTAAAAAAAATTATTTAATTTTTTAACCCAAAATATTAATCATAGTAAAACTAATTAAATAATTAAATGGCATAATTATTCTTAACTCAATATTTTGTAAATAAATTAATCTAAGCACGTTAATGAATCACAAAATTTCTATTCTCCTCTATCAAAACACTTATTAATTTGTCATATATCAACAAGCATCTTTAATTTTTCACCAAAGATTGCCCAAATTTTCACCCTCTTTTAAATTTTTTTAATTAAAAAAGAAAATACAAATAAAAATAATAAAAAAAAAAACAAAAAAAGAAACTAGGGTCTCTGTGTGACCCAGAAGTCTAAACAATATACGATGCTGAAGCTCAACTACCTCTCTTTGCTGTGTGGTGTTAGGTGTGACCCTAATTCCTATCTCAATTTCGATTTCTTCTCAGCTCTCTTCAAACCCAAGGTTCCCAAACCCTCACCCTCACTTAGGGTTTTTTTCATGAATAATTCGTCAATTTAGGGTTTGTTTTTGTTACTAATTTGTGATGTGCAGGATTATTACAAGATATTGGAAATGTATTACGATGCTAATGAGGATGTTATTCGCTCTAATTACATTCGTCTTGCTCTTGTGAGTTTCGTTTTATGCGTTCTTCTTTTTCTTCTATCATCTCGGTGGAGCAGTTAATAATCTCTTTTGCTATGATTTTGAACACAGAAATGGCACCTGGATAAACAAAAAGACCAGAACTCTGCTACGTTGATGTTTCAAGATATAAACGAGGCATATCAGGGTATTTATCACTCTCTTTACTTTACCATCTGTAGTAGGAAAAACAATTTGGAAATATCTATTTGTACCCTATTTAAATTTCAGTTTAAATGTTCATGTTGTATGTTTTTGAAGTTAAATTTTGAAAAGGAATGTCTTGTTATGGTTAAATGCAAATTTGAACAGAAAAGTAACAATTTTAAAGTTGACACTTACTTTTAGAATTCTGTTATATTAAGGTATGGATTATTTTTTCTGGTAGTATTGATTGGACAGAATACTTGTTGATGGCGGTTCATGGCGGAGAGCCAAAATCCCACAATATTGGCTGCTTTTCGTCACCGTTTTAGCAGATTATGGTTGGAAAATCCGCGAGTATTTGATTTTTGTTTTCTATAAATTGAAGTATCAACGATCTAAGCTAAGATTTTTTTCAATTGCGTTGCGAACATTTGAATTCGTTCGCTGTGCGTGTTATCAAGAAAATCAAGTTTTGAATTCAGTGAATTTGTTATGCGATTATGCGCCAATTCTAACTTCGATCTTAACGAAATTGCTTGAAACTTCACGATCCTATTGTGAAGCAGACTACTTGTGTTCCGGCGACGGTTGTAGTAAAGTAAGAGCAGCTTCCAGAACCGTTGTCGGTGACGGTTATAGTAAAAGAGCAGCTTCTGGAACCACTGTTGCCTGGCAGAGGATCACCGGCAGAGGTGCAACAACAGCAGCAAAGGTCTAATGATGTGCAGCAGAATCTGGTGGTTGGGCCAAGGCTAGTGTCGAATTATACTGGATACAATTCTAGAGAAGGAGGATGGACCATGGTCGAGGTGGGCACCCTTCGGCAGTGGCATCTATTGTTATATTATATTACTAGACAAGGGACTATATATAGGGAAGTTTTATTCTTTAATATAGTAGGATATAGTATTTTTCTCTTGTTAAAGTATTATTAAAATTTTGATACCAAGTTGGTTAAACTGAATCAGTTACTAAATGCACTTTAACTTGAAGACTGTACTAATGCATTATGGCCGCCCACTATATTGAAATATACAATTGGATCCTTAACAAATCCTTTTTTTCTATATTAAATGTTTGTTTAATTACAATCTTCATGCAAGTGGTTAGATCGCAATATGTTTGAGGAAATCTTGGCTCCTAATCAAATTAACATAATGTTTAAACTAAATATATCATCTGCAATCTGATCTAATGATACTACTTTATCTAATAATATCATTTTTATTACACAGCTATACACACTTTTTTATGGGGAAAGTGCTTGTTTAAAGGGTTTTTTTATTAGCTTTTTGTTTGTATTGATTTGTTTAGTTTATTGGAAATATTTTATTGTAACATATTTGGATGTAGTAGCACACACAGTGCTTCTGAACTTCAATTGGTATAAAATCTGGCTTTGTTCATGGATGTTGGAATGGTGTCAGTTTGGCATTTGCATGTCATGATTTATTGTTATGGCAGTTAGGAAGTAAATGTGTTTTTATCTATAATCATTTACAGACTGTGAACTTCAACTTCATATCATTAAAATCTGCTTGAGCTAGCTAGGTTTAGGGTACTAATTCTACTTTGTAGATTAACTGATTCATTCTTACCCCCTTCTATCATGACTTTTCATCTAGGAACTGGCTGCACTTAGACTTAAGACTGGCGACAGTGTTCAGCAACGTGCAGAGAGGCTCTTCCTTACCATGGTAAGTTCCATAAGATATGTGTTCTCACCATGTCCTTGTAAGTTGATTGTCATAAGCTCAATCAAAAAATTGGGATCTTTTTTGCATCATAGTCAACTTACCTTTGATATATGATGATCATATAAGTTGAATGTCACAATTTTTCCTGCTTCGATGCTTCCATTGCCGTCAAAGCTTCGCCATTCACATCATGCAAAAGGTATTGCATGGTGGGTGGGTGGGTGGGTGGGAGAGCCATCTTTCTAACTAAAAAACAAGGTTCGTCGTTGAATTATCATAACCTACTAATTAATCAACTCAAAGGTATTGCATGGATTCAAAATGAACTAAACTAATAATATTTCGAAATTATTAAACAAACTTGGCACAAGTGGTAGATATTTGGGACCTTAATCATTTGGTGAATGGTTTTACTGAATACTAGCTAGTGTGTGAAAAATATTCATTGAGAAGTCAATTCCTTTAAATGATCTTATTATCTAGATAACTTAGTTTCTGCAATTACACCTGGAAATATCTTAGTATATAGAAAATATTCGAAATAAACACAAATTATGATATGTACCTCTTAAAGGAAGCCAATCGAATTTGTACAAACATCATGGGCTGTTATGGGTTTAATTCATGCTGGTCAGGTATCTTTACTTTTTATTGTAAGCTAAAAACATCATGGTGTCATTGTCAGTCACATAACTAATGCTTATTACATGTGTATACTCCCATGTTAGAATATTTTCTAAATTTGTATACTTCCATATTGGAGCTTGGCTTATGCTAGCAAGGTCTTCTATATTGGAATAGATTAAATATTGTACTCAGGGAATGTAAGAAATACCAAACCCAAGAGATTCTTGAATAAAAGAGCATTACTCAAGTAAGCATTGTTTTAATTCAATACATGGCTTTGATGGAGGATTCTTCTTTTGGCACCACATAATAAATTCTCTTGCTCGAATGAGTAATTGCATAATTGATTTCTTCATATGATAGGCCTGGATGGTGATTGACTTTGAGGCTGCGACGGGAGAATTGGGTGAAAACAAAACTGCCTAATCCTTATAAAGTGAAAACAGGTGATTACTTTATTTCTTAGTTGAAAATATGTGATTACGAATTTGGATTATATTTGCATGTTACTATAGGGATTAAGGGTGTGTGCTAATTTAATTTGTTTTTTGTTGTGGGAAATAAATTAGAAAAATTAGAATGAATTCAAGGACTTACTAAACTCATTATAAATAGTTAGCTGCTTTGTTAATATCAACTTTAGTTTTTGATATTAAAGTCACTGAGTATAAGAACATGAACAATATTCTCATGTCGAGATTATTGTGATTGTAGATATAATCATGAAAGTTATTATGTTGTAATTTTAAATGTTTATAGAATTTATCATGATCATTGAGTGGAGCTTTGATGTTGTAATTTCAACACAACAGATCCTAATTTCCAAGGGGTTTAATAAGAAGAATAGATTTATCAATATACAATTGTTATTTTTTTATGCATGCACTTTTGTGCCTTTGTATATCAGCTGATAGAATGCCTTTGTTAACTACAAAAAGGATGTTGGCTTTTGGAACCATATTAGGGCCTTAGAAGAAGTGACATGTCAACTAGTATTTGGAATCTCAACCCTTAGAGCATCCACACTCATTATCCTCATTTTGGTTCTTTAAATGGGATCCACGCATTTTTTTATATTATATTCCACTTCAATATTTTCTAAACAACTCAACTACATTTTTTAAATATCCATACAACCCATCAAAAACTCTAAAATGGATCTTACCAAATCTCACAATATATCCAACATTTTAATTATATAAATAAATAATTGAAACAATTTAATTCAAATATATCAAAATACATTAAAAAATTATATATATATATATATATATATATATATATATATATATATATATATATATATATATATATATATATATATATATATATATATATATATATATATATATATATATATATATATATATATATATATATATATATATATATATATATATATATATATATATATTAAAAAACACAATACATCACACAAATAGCATAAAATACAATAAAAATATATATTTAAAATATTTTTCAATTGTTGTTATTCTCATGTCCATAACGTTGTCATATATGTTCTATAAGTCTTGTTGAAGGTGTTGATGAACTTGTTTATCACGAATATCAAATCTTCTACGCATGAACTCTTGAAAATCAATATTAGAATCATTCGACAATATTGTCGCATTTTTACTCAAATGATCATAAGAAAAATCATAATTTCCACATTGCACGTTCATCTTCAACAATCATGTTGTGTAATATGATGCATGTATTCATTATGCGTTGGAGTGTGACTAAGTGCCAAGATCGTGCTGGATTAGTATGGTCGCAAGAACTCCAAATGCTCGTTCATTATCCTTTCTTGCCCCTTCTTGATGTTGGGCAAACAATTTTCTCGTATCCCCTTGTGGCATCAGGATACTTTTTACAAACGTGGCCCATTCAGGATAAATACCATCTGATAGATAATAGCCCTTGTTGTATTTAGTACGATTGATTGTATAATGAACTTCGGGAGCTCGTCCTTGTAGAACATCGTTCAACACATTGGATTGGTTCAACACATTAATATCGTTCTTTGAACCCGCTACCCCAAATAATGCATGTCAAATCCATAAGTCTTGTGAAGCCACTGCTTCAAGCATAACAGTTGGTTTCCCATGATTGCCTCGAACATATTGTCCTTTCAATGCAACAGGACACTTTTTCCATTTCCAATGCATGCAGTCAATGCTCCCTAACATACCTGGAAAATCCTCGTGCCTCTCCCATTTGCATTAAGCGTTCAATGTCTTCGGCGTTTGGCCTTCACAAATATTGTGCACCAAAGATGTTGATCACTCCTCGTTAGGGCTGGAAATGAGTCGAGTCGAGTCGAACTCACCTCAGCTCGGCTCGACTCGTTAAGAATTGTTCGAATTCGAGTTCGAGTTCGAGTTCGACACGAACTTTTTTTTAAGCTCAAACTCGACTCGTTATAAGTTCACGAACAGTTCGGTTCGACTCGTTAGGTTCATCTCATTAGGTTCATCTCATTAGGTTCAGCTCACATGGTTCACGAACTTAAAAACTATTTTTTTAAATATATATATTTTTTAGTATATTTGACATTTTAAATAAATATATATATTTTTAAATAAAATATTAAAATAAAATAAAAGTTATCATATTGAAATTTAACTTTATCTTCGAAATCTACTAATTCAAAACCTACACAACTTTCAAGAGATACATTTGAGAGTCTAATTCAAAAACTAATAAATTGAAGATTAAATTTGTCTAAGATTTGAAGTAAATATTTAAACCTAATCTTAAGGATAGTATAATTCTTTTCATATGTAATCGAGTTGACTCATGAACCTAACGAGTCGAACTATGTATAGTTCAAGTTCAGCTCATTTAGTTAACGAACTTAATTTTTCGCTCATACTCAACTCATTTGGTTCATGAACCTAGTTCAACGATTTAATTGTCGAGTCGAATTCCGAACTATCTTCGAGTTGGTTTGGTTCATTGCCAGCCCTACTCCTCGTGTAAACTTATCAACACATTTTAGTGTCATGGTTTCACCAATTCTCAAATAGTCATCCACAATATCAGCCGATGTTCCATATGCCAACATACGGATAACAACACTGCATTTTTGTAATGGTGAAAGACTTGCCCTACCTGTTGCATCAACCATGATTCGAAAATACTCATCATGTTGACCTAGAGCTTCAACAATACGAAGGAACACATGTTTATGCATTCGGTACCTTCTACGAAACTGCTCATTTGTGTATACCGGAGTTTCTGAAAAATAATCTTTGAACAATCGTTCATGTCCCTCTTCACGATTCCTCTCTATATTCCTTCTTTGACGCCTAGGCCTTCTAGAGCTCGAGGCTTCTTCTTCCATAAACAACCTCACAAGTTCTTCATCCATGTGATCATTCATATAATCCATAAACATTTTTGAAATGTGGGAAGGATTGGAAGGATCCATGTGAAAAGAAGTTTGATATTTAGTGTAGAAGATGATAACAAATTGTAAAAAATGCAAGATGTTAATACTATTTATAAGACTACTTTGAATAACGACTAGTTTGAATAACAGTTAGTTTGACTTTGAATAACGGCTAGTTTGACTTTGAATAACGGCTAATTTGATTTTGAATACGTAATCATACTAATTAAGTCCATTTTAATTAATCATACTAATTAAGCCCAAAATACACAAAATACATAATCATACTAATTAAGTTCATATTTTTCTCTAATCATGTTGCACAACATATCACGAGCTTGTAGTTGTCTTGTATCCATATTTGATGTATCTTTTGAGAGTATTTGCAAATCATTAATCTTCAATCTCTCCTCGGCACTCCCATGCTTCTTAATCTTTGCATCAACCTTTTTTTTCTCTATCTCAACTTTTTCACCCTCAATGCGTGCATAGTCCCGTGCAAACATTGACATCAGATCAATTTTTTTTAAAGTCATCTTTCAAAGAATCATATTTGACATTGGGAGTAGAAGACATTTCCATAAGCTTTTCTTTCTCCTTCCTTTTGGCTACCTTTTGACCGATTGGACGGTGAGACAAAGTAGGTGATGATGGATCGTGTTCGCTGCTCATAGATGAAGAATATGCTCCTGAAGCTGAATTCTTTGTTCTTTTTGTAGAAGCTTCTGATGAACCTGCGGACCATTTAGGTTCATCTTTCAATAATCTCCATGCAGCTTCAAAAGTAAACTTTTCACATTCATCTTGGAAATAGATTTTATATGCAGCTTGCATGATATTGCTCTCGGAACTCCTACTTTGTTCTCTTTGTAATTAATGTCACGATGCTTGTTGTAAGCTTCACCGATCCGCTTTCAAAAACTATCTCCTTTTTGATCAACCCCAACAATTGAATCTTTTGAAACGTTGAGCCATTTCATCCTCTTTTTGTTGGAATCTTTGTTTATGTGTATTCACAACACGTACGGATGCAACTTCTTCACCAAGTTTAACTGTTTCTAAGCTACCTTGAGTGCAAAATTGTGGTGTTTCATTTTTTGATCATTTGATTGCGCATCACTACTACCTATTTGATTCCCATGAGACATAGTTGAGTTAGTTGATTGAGATGTAAATTGTTGATATTGATATGGATAAGGTGGTGGATGATATGAGTAATTTCCAAAGTGTGGATTATTTTGTGGATTTTGGATAAAAGGTGAGTTTTGAAAATTTGGATTATGGTGTGGATTTGAGATAAAAAGTGTATTTCTAAAATACGGATTACTTTGTTGATTTGGAATAGAAGGAGGACTACCACCATTTTGCATAAAATTAGACCAAGGGTTATGTTGATTGAGATCCATTGAAAAATAAATGAATTTTAAGATGTGATAAAATCAATAGTTCTTAGACTAGTTGTAAATGAAAATTGTAGTAAAATTAATAACCTATTTATAAGAATGAAAAATATTACCGTTAGTTTATTAATAAATTAAAATATTGTTCACTTTAATATTGCCATTATTTACTAAAATATAAATAATATAGTCATTAATTTATAGCTGTTACAATTTAATATTGGTCTGCAATTGAAATATTACCGTTGGATTATTCTATCAAGAAAATATTAATGTTACATTTATTATAGTGGTTTTATCATTAATATTAATTTTGTCATCAATATTACATTTATTATTATTGTCCAGCATGACACTTGTAGAACGTTGTTTAGTTTGAATATATTATAGCATAATTATCGGTGCTCAAATGGCATTGCTACACGGTTTACAAAGTAACGATGTCAAAAGAAGACAAATAATTTATTCTCCAACGCGTTTTCTTAGAGCATAATTATCAGTGCTCAAATGACATTGCTACACGATTTCCAAAGTAACGATGTCAGAAGAAGTCGGATAATTTATTCTCCAATGCGTTTTCTAATTAAGTAACGTATTCAAACTAAACAACGTTCTACAAGTGTCATGCTGGATAATAATAATAAATGTAGTATTAATGACAAAATTAATATTAATGATAAAATCACTATAATAAATGTAACGGTAATATTTTCTTGATAGAATAATTCAACGGTAATATTTCAACTGCATGCAAATATTAAATTGTAACGGTTAGGAATTAATGACTATATTATTTATATTTTAGTAAATAATGACAATATTAAAATGAACAATATTTTAATTTATTAATAAACTAACAGTAATATTTTTCATTCTTATAAATAGGTTATTAATTTTACTACAATTTTCATTTACAACTAGTCTAACTTTGAACTATTGATTTTATCTCATCTTAAAATTTTTTCTTCTACACATTTAATTGTCAATGGATCCCAATCAACATAACCCTTGGTCTAATTTTATGCAAAATGGTGGTAGTCCTCCTTCTATTCCAAATCAACAAAGTAATCCATATTTTAGAAATACACCTTTTATCTCAAATCCACACCATAATCCAAATTTTCAAAGCTCACCTTTTGATCTGATCTGATCAGAATGGATCACTGGCAGCCACGCGTCTTCGACCTGATGCCTATTCGCCGGTGTAGAAGAGGAGAAAAGAGGTATACTTGCAAGACACTCCGATGCCAAAATAAGAAATTGAGCAGAGTGAAAGTAAATACAGAAAAAGGGGTAAGAAATGAATTACCTGACCCTCTTGTGGAAGAGAGTATTTATAGAGAGACCCCATCGCTGGACCAACGGTCACTTGTGTTAGGCTGGATTGCCAGACTCAACCCAGGTAACTGCTAGGGCTTACGTGGCGTAGTGAATATCAGGACGTGGTCTTCGCCCTAGTCCAACTGTCCTGTGATCTCCAGAAAGTGGGTTTGATCTGCTCTTTCGGAGGTGGGCAGTTGGTCGGTGAAGTGTCCCCGCGGAGGGGAGCACGTGGGAAACGTGTGAAGGACACATTGTCCTGCCCGACAGGGGAGCGGGTTCTGCCCGCGGAGGGGGCAGTGTCTGGTCGACGGGAGAGTCTTGTGCTCGACACAGAAGGGGTAGGTTCTCCCCGCGAATGGGCATTACCTGTCCGTCGGGGGACCTTGTGCTCGTGGGCTGCGGCCCATGCTGGGCTGGGCTGGGCCTGCCTGGCCACGCCGGGGCCCAGGCCAGAACAGGAGCCCCCAAGTCGTAGCTCCGAGGGAGGGAGTGAGGACTTGATGACGTTATGCTGGGGAAGGGAGACTTGCCCGTGGAGGAAGAGCTATCCGGCTCGTGATTTGTGAGTCCGCGAGTCCTTCCTCGTCGTCGGGTGTCAGGGCTTGAGGACACGTGCCGGCGGGGAGACCTGAGGGGACGCGGCTGTCAGCCTTCGCCACGTGTCATGCGCTGGGTGGGCTGCTAAGACGGCTACCCTAGGGTACTCGAGTGCCTAGCGACGCTTCGAGTCCCGTGCTGGGGTATAAGTAAGCGAGCCCCCGCTCATTCTCCTCTTTTCGCCCTCTTACTCTCAAACTTTCTGCTTTGCTGTCTTGCCGCCGTCTGATCTCTTCGTCGCAGTAGCCGCCACGTACTCCGCCGCAGATTGAAGTATAGTAAGTTTCTTTTCTCTTTTCTTTCGTTTTCCCGTTTGTATAATGACTGTGGTCGGGGCATGTTGAATGCCCCGAGGAGAGGTGAGGATCTCCGCCGTTGTAGGGGGATTTTCTAGGGTTTTGTTGTGAGCGTTCCGAGGAGAAATGCCAATTCCGATGAATGCCCCGAGGACGGATGCTTGTTTCGATGAATGTCCCGGGGAAAGACGCTTATTCCGATGAACGTCTCACGGAGCGACGTCTATTCCGATGAATGCCCCCGGGGAGGTGCTCGGTTTGTCCTCGTCGCCCTTTCACTTGACTTGCGGTGGAAGGGTGAATTTGATCTTTGTCATCGAATTCACCGTTACCTTATGCTTTTCAGGTGTTAATGACTACGTTTGTCCCGGGGACAATGGTCGAGGACAATGAACCGGACGTTCCACACTTTGACGAACGCGTCATTCCCCTCGAGGAGTGGGTGGCCGAGGAACCTCTGTCCACGCCTTCCTGCTTCGCTGCTGACCCGACAGGCGCCTATGCCACCGTGGAGGACCAGCAAGAAGGAGACCCCCAGAATTGACAAGTTTATCGTCCCCGGGCGGGCCACTGAATCTGCTCGAAGTATGGGAGGATGCGCTTCCCGATGTATGAATTCTATTTCAAAGAGGCCAGACTCAGGCTGCCATTCTCGGACTTCCACCTAGGCCTCTTCGACTGGCTGAGGTTGGCCCCGTCGCAGTTGCATCCGAATGCCTTGGCTTTTATTCGGGCATTCGAGGTCGTGTGCCGCTATCTTCAGGTCGGCGTCACGCTGCCGCTATTCTTCCCTATCTTCCATCTGCAGCGGCAGACGGTGAATAGCCGACACGACTAGGTGTCGTTCAAGCAACCGGGCAGGCTTTTCAAAACGTACATGGACTCTGTCTGGGATTTCAAGGGTCGTTTCTTCATCGTCATCCCGATCACGCACGAGGAGGTTGGCTCTGTATATTCAAAAGGGGAGCGGATCATGGATGGTCATCGAGAGGCTGTCATGTTGCCGCAGGTGCACGTGGAGTGGTCCCCAGAACATTTCTCTCGGGGGACAAACCGATACATAGTGCGTGCGAGGTCGCTTGATGAAGAGGACATGGCCAACTATATGAAGATAGTCTCGTTCGTGCGTAGCCTGCCACCGTCGAAGCTGGTGACCCCTGATGGCCAGTACATCCTCGATAGCCAGGGGAATGTCCGCGAGACACCGAGGTTGATTAATACAAAGGCCCTGCTCGAGTGTCCCTCGGAGGCGGATGCCCTTCCCTATCTAGGTGGTGGACGCCTCTCCCCTCTCACGATCTGATACTCTTTATCTGTTATTGACTCGCTTTCTTTGTTTTGCAAGGAACATGTCTTCCGTCGAGGAGCGGGTGAAAAAGTTGCGCGCGTCAAGGGTTGCTGTTCCTCCGAAGACGCGGGTTGCCCAACTGGTCGGGCAGGCTTCCGCTGATCAGGATGGTCGGGGGTCGTCGTCTTCTCCTCCCAGCAGTCAGTCGCCCACATCGCAGGGGGCCCCGAAGAGGCCCAGAGTCCAGGAGGTGGAGGCCGTGGTCGACTTATCAGCGAATTCTACCGAGGAGGGCTACTCCATCGCGCCCTGCCATCAGCACCCCAGTTACTTTCATGGGGCCAGGTCGCCCAGCATTCCTATCGGGGAGGCGAAGGCAGTCTTAAGCGCGAACCGGGCTACGCGGAGGCAGGTCCTGACGGAGGACTTGGCTTCCCTGATGCGGACCTTCACTACAGTTATCGTCCTGAGCGAGGAAAGCTGCTCGACCGTCGAGCTGTCCAAGCTGCAGGGGGACCTTGCTTTCACGCAGTCTCGTCTGAATAAGGTTGTCGAGGACCTGGAGCCGAACCGGGGAAAGGTGACTCAGCTAACCGAGGAGCTGGAGAAAAGCCAATGGGAGGTCGCCCGTGAGCGCAAGAGAGGGGATAGCGCCGAGGAGAGGCTGCCGAGGAGGAAGTGCGGGCACTGAAGGCTTGTATGGAGAAGCTGGAGGGTGGTCTTCGTCCTGCTGACGATGAGACCGAGGAGGACAGGCAGATGGTTACCCGGGCTGATCTGCTTGCTAGGATACGCGTGCTGGAAAGTGATTGTCTGGACGCCTTCGCCGCGGGTTTCAATGGTGCTGTCGCGCAGCTTAAAGTGGTGAACTCTGGTGTTGCCTTGGTCGAGGATGGCATTGGGCCCTTCCACGAGATAATCGATGGTCGGGTGGTCGACCCCAGCGCCGAGGAGTTTGGCCTCGTTGTCCCTCCCGTCGAGCCTGAAGCGGGGGAGGAAGAAGGATCATAGATTAGTTCCGAGCCTGCGTGCCCGCGTATCTTGGCCTGCGTGCCAATCACTTTGTATTTTTGTGTTTTCTTTACCAGGTCTGCGTGCCCTTACTGATGATATAATATTGACTACTAGGCTGGTGCCCGCTTTTATATGATATTTTTAAAATTTTGTTTAAGTGTGCGCTTTGTTTTGTTTTTGCATGTTGTTATGCTCGTTTTATTTCTGCACTTTTGTATGCTCGAGACATATGTGCATGTTTAAAATGCATGTTTGTTATGCTTTTGGGCCTGTCCGGGGTGGTAGCTCGACGATACTTGCTTTCGATAGTGCGGAGAACTGGCCGGTTGACCGGTTTTGTTACCTGGTCGTTACAGGGGTAGTTTATCCCCGCGGCGTGAACGTCCCATCGCGAGCTGGGTGTTCTGCCGATTCTGGTACAACGACGGGGAGTCTCGATCGAGGGGTTCTCTGTCGAGCAGAGCCTTCTGCCCACGTACACAAAGGCAAGGCTTACTTTTTCGTTGGTCTCGAAGACGCGAGGAGGTGCGGTGGTACCATGTCGCCCCCCTGTGGTCGCGACGTCTGGGCGCCACGGGCAGTGTTTAGCTGTAGTACTGTTTCAGCTTCTCGGCGTTCCATGGTCGAGCTAGTTGTTCCCCGTGTAGATTTTCGAGGTAATAAGCCCCGTGTTCCGTCTTGTCGCGGACACGATACGGGCTTTCTCAATTCGCGGCTAGTTTACCCTCGTGGGAGTCCTTCTGGTTTCTTCGCAAAACTAAGTCGCCGATCTGGAACTCGCGCTTCAGGACTCTGTTGTCGTGGCGAAGTGCTACCTGCTGTTTCAGCCGAGTTTCTCGAAGAGCTGCCCCCTGTAATACCCCAAATTTTACCCTTACATTTAGTCAGTTCATTTCACATAGCATTTCATTTTGCATCCATTAATCACTAACCAATCATATGAGTGCGTTTTATTTCAGGAATTACCACAGGGGCATTTTGGTCATTTCACGTGGAGTCTGTGATTTTGAGACAAGTGGGACAGTATTCCTGAGGGGAAGCAGATATTGCTAAGGTTATTTGGAAAGCAGGAACTCAGTTTGAGTTTTGGTCAGATTTAATCCGGTTACGGTAAGCAGTCAATTAATATAAAGAGAGTGGATCTCATTCATAATATTGTCCAATACAAGAAGGGAAATGAGTTTAGACGTTTGTGAATATCATTCGTGAATATTTATAATTTACAACTAAGAGGTGAGTTTAAATATTTTTGAAGCTTTATTCATAAGTATTTGCAATTTACATCTAAGGAGTGAATTTAAATAATTTTCGAATTATTATTTACAAATAAGAAGTGAATAAATATTTTTGAACTTTATTTCATAAATATTTAGTTTACAATGGAAATGGATAAATAATTTTGAACTTTATACCCACTGGTTTACAAAAAGATTCATTACATTGGCTATCTATTCTAAAAAAATTCTAAGTCCTAAGCTTCTAAGTGTTCTTCATAATCTTCCTCCTTTGAGTCCTTCATGAAGCTCCGATTACCTGAAAAGAGCCAAAGAAAACAAAACAGAAGAAAAAGGAAAGTGTTAGAGGTTATTCGACACTCTCAGAACAATTGTCATCATCGAGTGCCGGGAGTGGCACAACCGAAGCTGCGTCCTACCCCCGTTACCGATCCGCGCCATGGGCGTCAGATCAGGCAATGTTTGTTCTTATCGATACGGGACATCCGAGAGATAGAAAAAATAAAAGAAGTGGGGCTGATTCGTTTTGCCGTGATTGGATTTCCGAACTGATACGAGAATAAGGCAACATGGGCAAGTTTGGACTCAGACCCGGATGCCGGCAGGTCTGAGTCGCTATGGTTCCGAAGTTTCCAACACCTGAAAAGCCACACACGCATCAATGTCAGATTCAGAATTTGGAACTCAAAGCCTAAATAGTTCATGAGCAGCATCAGTTCTGAACCATGTGCTGAAGAATAAGACACACAACAAGCTGCGGCAAAATAACATAGGACAAGGCATCAGAAGATTCTGCAACCCCAATTTCATAACAGAGTTAAAACAGTATAGCTCAAGAAATAGGCAACAAAACCGTAGAACCAATATCAGCTACCACAAACCAAGCAACACGAGTTACAACCTGCAATAACAACATGAACAACAACAGGCCATTGGGAATAGAACTCTGCTGTTACCATTCGAGTCTAGTTCAGAAGCCAGGAGTATAGCAATAAGTGATGAACTTGACGAGAATGTCGACAACATTACTCACTAAAACAACCTTCTGCACATAATTTGCTTGGAAAAGCCCCATCAAATCAAGGTCTCTGCATAGGCCCTGTTAGTCCCCGAACTTTGCCACCCTCACAATAATCAATTAGTCCAATCTCAGACTATAGAGAGTGAATCACACATAAGGAAAATGTTCAGAAAGCATAAGATACACATAAAACGAAAACACAACCAGACAAGTAACTTCTATCAGTCTCTTTCAAGAAAACATTAGGACAGGCTCATCTAATGGGGAATTAGCAGCAGTATGATTCTACCCCCTCAACAACCCAAGTCAGATCAGGTGGAAAGGTCGAAGCAATACAGAATAATTCCAGAACGCATGATAACATTCCTACAGATTCCTAAGCACATCATTACGCCTAGTCTCAAAGAAAATTGAGAACATAGAAAAGCAGAGTGTAAACCTCATAAGTTCAGGAAACCCATCTTGTCCTTGTAATCTGGACAGCTTCCCCAACTCATATGTTTTCAACAGCACAGTCACAATCTCAAGTTACTTCAGTACAATCTCATGAAAATCAAATGATCTCTCAGATGCAGCCATCAAACTTACAAGGTTCTGCGACAACTATACAGCAGAACAATGCTGCAGGCTTGCAACATAGTTCTATGTCTGGTTTAGCAACAACACAGCAAATCACATTGAGTAAAATTCAACCAAAAAGTGTAGACGCTAAGCAAGGAAATTCTGCAAACTCCCTGCAACAGGTCCCCTTTTGAGCTCCCTGCAAGAATAATACTAACACTCATCAGCAAACCATCATCAATTCATTATCCTCACAAGGTAGGGTGAGTGTGATCTGGACAAACCTAAAAAACCCATCAGTCAGGATCCACTACGCTTTAGCCCCAACTGGAACGCCAGGAACATCAGATGCTGCAGAATCAACAATACGAGTAGCAATATCAGCAACAAGGACAAATGAGGAGGAGGCACCTTACACCAGCCTATAACCTGCATAACCAATACATCATCATCAGATATGCTCAAGGAAATCCAAGGAGTGAAGCAGGGTGTTGTCTTTTCTTACCAAGCAAAATTAACTAACCCAACGTTAGTTATTCACACGCAGGACATACAGGTCGATGCAGGAACCTACAGACTCCTAAATCCACGAGTGGTATTCACAAAACCCCAGTCGATATTGACAATTTTGAGTCGTCAGAAGGGAAGAGTTTAGTCTCAGAGCAGGAACGAGTGCAAGTCTCCAAAGAACATCACCCTAATCCTCAAATCCGGTGAATTCCCCATAAACCAAACTCTGGGCTGCTAATTTCACTTTGGCCCAAGTTCACTGCTATTCGTTCCCTGCCAAACAATAATTCAGAGTTAGCAAATCGATCAAAGTATACCCATTGCGAAAGAAGAATATTCAAAAAAAAGATCTTATTCAGATCCTCAAAAACTTTGAGCATGGATAGACCAGCATTTAACACAACAAATCAGAGATTGAAATTGTCATTCAATGAGCATCCAACAAATCACACAGAACGGAAGTTATCTCAGATCAAATCAACAAAACCCAATCAAGAGAACCTGAAAAAGGAAAGGAAATCACAATCAGTATCTCACAAATTAATTGAAATAAATCTCCAATCAATCCAGAAAGCAATCAATCATTGAAAATCAGTTTTCAAATAACATAAAATCGGAAGGAGGTCCAAGCCCACGAGTTTGAGAGTAGTATAAAGGGAGGAGAAACCCTAGCGAAGAGGGGGCACAGCGTGAGCTCAGACGAAGCAATCGTCGTCATCGCTCAGAGAGATTACCATCACTGAACGCGAATCCATAACATCCGAGAGATCACCTTCATCGTTCACAAAGAGCGACGGGCAATCAACTCCACGGCCTCAGCTTTAGCATCATCGGCCAAATCAAAGGTAAATGTATTATCTCACATAGTTTCATGGTTCGTTTCAGGAACAGAGAAGGTCACGGCGCGAGGAAGAAGAGAGCATCGAGGAAGAAGAGAGCATCGAGGAAGAAGAAAGAGAAGAGGAACGATAATATGAGAAGAAGAGAAAAAGATGTGCGCCGTTAGGGTTCTGGGGGGGGGGGGGAACCCTAACCCCCTTCCAATTTGTGTTCCGTTTGGGTTGGGTCCGGAAGTGATACCCGGCCCAACCCTCTTTCATTTTATTTATTTTATATTTTATTTGTTTATTTGTTTATTATTTTAACTTTTTTTCTAAAAATTAAACATTTGTTTTCAAAAAAAATAATATAATTTAACTTTTTTTAAAAAAAAATCTCTAGCTTAAACTCTTTTAGAAAATGATAACATAAAAAATAAATTTTTTTTAGATCGTTAAATTAAACTATTGTGTTTTTAAAAAAAAATTTTAATTAAACTTAATCTTTTTTTATTTTAACATTTTTTAACTTATTACGCATAAGCAATAAAAAAATCTCCGATTTTGCACTTTTGTCTCATAATTCATCCGTTGACTGTCTGACTCGGTTTATTAACAGTGTTTCCTTGTTCTGTAGCTTGTTACGCTGCCAGTAGTTATTTTTGTGTATTTTTAATTCAAATTTTCATTAACCTATTGTATCTGCTCCTATCATGTAATCTCGCGAATCCTAATAATCGCGCTTTAATTTCTGCCTTTTAATTTCTGCTTACATGGTTAAATTGTGACATTATCTCTCTGTTTGCATGATTCAATTATCTCACGCGTTTACCACTGTTTCTGTCACACTACACACACCCGAGGGTTAGGTCTAACCGTTTGGCCGCCGCGCCAATAGTCCTCACCTTCAACCCTTACACCTTTTCAACCCTAAATTTTCATACATGTCTCGCTGCAGGCAAGATTACAACTTTACCCCTAGCATTAGGTCAAAGAGCCGCCGCGCTCATTTTAGGGTTTCTCGCCGTGGAATCCCTAATTTAACCCTAATTACAACTTAACATTTTAACGTAGAGATTTGGAGTTTCTACACTCCCCGTAAGCGTGTCCTTAAGATGCGTTTATTCCCCATTGAAACCTTGGCCACAGTCAAGACGTTTCTAACCTCCCTTTTGAGGGGAACTACGATTACTCTGATTCCATTCCCGTAAGGATACGTAGGCACAAGATGCGATGTCTTGCCGAGTAAACTTAGAATTAACACCTTAGGTTTATTTTCTCACTTTTAATCCCATTGTATATATACCTTAAGCAAATAAATAAAGCAAATAGTAAACATCTGAACAAAAGGTTCCTGTAGAGTACTACAGAAGTTTAGGGTGCTAATACCTTCCTTAAATTTAACCAACCCCCGAACCCTAGGTCTTTCCCCGCATTGTGTTTACGATGCAAAATAGGTTTTCCCTTTTTGACCTTTTCCTTCGGATAAATCAAAGAGCGGTTGTGAATTGAATTGCGATTCAAACTCATTAATAGTTTGTGATCCTATTTCCACCGCAACAGAAAATGGCGACTTCACTGGGGACTAACTTTAACTTTTGAGGGTTATCCCTAACTTGTTCATATTTATTACTATCTGTGTTATTATTCACTTGTATGTATATATTGGTGCTTTGATTGTGGGACTGTTTCTTGTGCTGTGAGATAGGTCCTAACCCGGATCTAGTGTACCTTAGGTAAATGGCAATAGACCAAGGAAACTGTACGACGTATATCGATGCGGTTGATCTGGTGGCCATAGTTAGTGCGACTTCTTGGTTGGTGCTTATATTCCTTAAGTCAAGTTGAGGATAATATTGAGGCTGCCATATGTTGTCAATGCACTAACTGACTTTTAGAACCCTAGTTAACTCATCTTGGCCTTTAGAAAGTAGTGAGGTAACCGGCTTTGGTGCAGACTGAAGTTGGTTGACACTCGATACTACGCTCATTGAGATCTTAAACTTGGAGGGTTTTGGTTGGCAAGTAAGTTGCCTCCTGAACAACCACCCTTGTGAAGGATCAATGATATTGAGATCCCTTAGAACCTGGTTACTTTTGTAGGACAGGATGAACCATCTAACTTCAGGGGAGGGTATTTTCCTTTGAACCTCATGCAAGCTTTTAACCTAGGACCTTGTGTGTTTTCATGCATTGCATCCATTAAGCATCTCATCGCATTGTATTTCATGAAGTTCAAACACCATTTATGGATATCGCGGGATACCATAAATAAAAGAAAAATATATAAAATGAGAAGACAAGAAAAAGATTTCTTTGGTACCCCACGACATTAGTAAATGTTTTGAATTCCATGAAATCTTCATTTACATTCACATTTTAGCATCATTTACTTTTTTGCGTTGCATGTGTCTCCCAATTTCTCACACTCGGTTCTCTCACCTTCCAGTTTCGTCACCCTGAGTTCTCGGCACCAATACAACACCAGAGCTCAAACTCGGAAGAGAATGGAGGATCAGGCAAAAGAGATTGATCGCCTTAGCAATGAACTCGAAGACCTTCGAGGGGGTATGGGGCGTATGATGGAATTGTTACATGTCATGAATGCTAAGATGGATACCCAGCCCACTGTTGTTTCTGAGATTACCGGCGTTACTGTGGACCCTCCACCAAGTGTGACCGTAGCAAGGGACCCACCTTATGGTCTCGCTCCCGGTTTTGTGCCTCCTCAAGCCACTGTTCCGATTAATCAACCTGTTCAGCAAGCCGTGCCCTTGTTTTCTGAAGTTTCTAGGGGGGCTCCTATCTTTGCACCACCTGTTGTACACACTCGTGCGCAACCGTACTTCAATGAGACAGTTTTTGATAATCTTGATGAGAATGTTGAGGGTTATGAGAAACATGATAAGCTTCGTGAAGAAGTAAACACTATCGTCCAGAGATTGAAAAAGGTAGAGGGTGATCAGATTTTTGGGACTGCTGCAAGAGATGTTTGTTTGGTCTCAGGTTTGGTTATTCCCCCGAAGTTCAAAACTCCGAACTTCGATCGTTATGAAGGTGCCACCTGTCCTAAGAGTCATTTGATCATGTATTATCGCAAAATGGCTGCCCATGTTGAGAATGATAAACTGATGATTCATTGCTTCCAAGATAGTTTGAAGGGTGCTTCTTCCAAGTGGTATTTAACTTTGGACCAATCCCGCGTTAAGAGCTTTCAAGATTTATCTGACGCTTTCATCAAACACTACAAGTACAATATGGATCTGGCCCCTGACAGAAGACAATTGCTGAGTATGTCACAAAAGAATTCTGAGTCATTCAAAGAGTATGCTCAAAGGTGGAGAGAGACTGCTTCGCAGGTAGAACCTCCTTTGACCGAGAAAGAGTTAGCTGATTGGTTTGTCGACACAGTCCGTCCAGAATTTTACGAGAGAATGGTGGGTAGTGTGACTTCAAATTTCTCCGACATCGTTGTTGTGGGTGTCAAGATTGAATTAGGTATGAAGAGTGGTAAAATGACAAATAATCATGGCGCTTCTAAGGATCAGCCGAAGAAACATCCGTATAGCTCCCAGAAAAAGAAGGAGAGTGAGACTAATGCTATATCCTCTGGTAGACCAAGGGAACGCTTTTATCGGCATCCGCAAGGTTATGCTCAACCTCAAGGGTATCCAGTCCAATATGCTCAACAACCCTATGTGGCAACTATTACACCTTCTTTCAATCAACAGGTTCCCATGTATCCACCTATGCAACAACCTCCTGTTTATCCGCCTCCTGTCAACTACCTACAGGCACCCAACGCTCCTGCTCCTCAGCAGCCAAAGAGTCCGGCTCCTCGCCAGAATATGCCGAACAGAAGAACGTATAAACCTTGTCCGCCGATCCCGATGACTTTTACCGAGTTGTATCCCTCTTTGGTCAAGCAGGGTCTCATCACTACTCGGGCTTTGGGTCCGCCTCCTAATCCTCTACCCGCCAATTACAACGCCGCTGCTCATTGTTTATTTCATGAGGGTGCGCCTGGCCATGATCTGGAGAATTGTTATGCTCTCAAAAATATTGTCAGGGATTTATTGGAAAAGAAGATTTTGTCATTCGAAGATTCTCAACCAAATGTTAAGAAGAACCCTTTTCCTAACCATGAGAGTGTCAATGCCATTAGTGCTGATTCAGAGGAAGGTTATGCCCTTGATATTGAACAGATTAAGACTCCTCTCAAAATGTTCCATTCGAAACTGTTTGAAGTTGGTTTGGTAGATACTTCCCACGTTGCATGCGTAAGTTGTGAAGCCAGTATTAAGGGTTGCATGTTGGTTCAGAATGATGTGCAGAGGTTAATTAATGAGGGTGTTTTACAAGTGACAAGCCAAGCCAAGAAGGATGTAGTCGCTGTGGTTGAGCCTGTCTTCCATCAGCCTGAATCAAAGGGTAAGGTACCAGTGTTTAATTTATCAGGGGTAGGCTCCGCCAACCTCGTGTTCGATATACCAAGGTCGTATATCCCTGAAGTGAATCAGCCTAAGCCTATAGTTATTCGAAGACCGGGTCCGTTTCCTTTCAGTGACCCTAAAGCCGTGCCTTGGAAATATGACGTGACGGTGATCGACAAGGAGTCTGGGAAGACTATTCCAAATGAAGAGGTTAAGGGCACAGTGACCAATATCGCAGAGGTAAGCAGGATGACTCGCAGTGGTCGCGTGTATACTCCCCGTTCTAATGATGATCCACCTAAGGAGACCACTAGCATCCCAGTTCCTGCCAAAGACAAAGGTAAGGGAGCCGTTACGGATAATGAAGATGCCGAGTTTTTGAGGATCATCAAGAAAAGTGACTATAAAGTTATCGACCAACTTCATCAGACTCCTTCCAAGATCTCAATTCTATCTCTGTTAATGAATTCACCCGCTCATAGGATGGCCTTGCAGAAGGTTTTGACTCAAGCGCATGTGGATCAAGATATTAGCACCAGTCGGTTTGATAGTGTGATTGCTAATTTGACCGCCTGTAACACTCTCAGTTTCAGCAATGAAGAGTTACCGAAGGAGGGTCCTAACCATAATCGTGCTTTACATATATCGGTAAAATGTCAGGAGGACAATTTAGCAAGAGTGCTAGTAGACACCGGGTCCTCTCTGAATGTGCTACCCAAGAGGGTTCTCGATAAGTTGGCCTGTAAAGAGACTGTGTTGAAACCTACTCCTTTGGTTGTCAAGGCTTTCGACGGCTCTCGCCGATCGGTAATGGGGGAGGTTGAGCTTCCTATCCTGATTGGTCCGCAAGTTTTTAATATCACGTTTCAAGTCATGGACATTAATCCCAACTACAGTTGTTTACTCGGAAGGCCGTGGATTCATGCCGCTGGGGCAGTGACCTCAACTTTACATCAGAAGATGAAGTTCGTGATCGATGGAAAGTTGGTTATTATACACGGTGAGGAGGATCTGATGGTCAGTAACCTGTCTTCTTTCCGCTACATCGAGGCCGATGAGAATGCTTTAGACATCTCCTTTCAAGCACTTGAGATCGCCAATGCTGTTCTGCTGGAAGTCGAAGAAACAGTGGGTCAGGGTAATCCATCTTTTGCATCTCTGAAGAGTACCAAAGCAACAATTGACAGGGGCATTCCTGAAGGTTGGGGAGAGGTAATTGATGTCAAGACCAAGACTGATCGCTCTGGGTTGGGTTACAAACCAACTCAGAATGGAGCTGCCACAACCGTCGAAGGGCGTCCGAAGGTTATCCAAGAAGTATTTGTCAGCGGAGGTTTCCAAGTCAATGCCATCAGCGACTGTGAAGAAAATGAAGAGCTGAGCAACCTGGTGTTTAAGGGTGATGCAGTTTTGAACAACTGGGAGGCCGTAGAGATCCCTGTTATTTTTCCCTTGTCAAAGTAATTGTTTTTTAAAGTTTCATTTACATTTTCAAATAAAAATCTGTAGCCCTGCCCAAGGCTATAGGGTCGTTTTGTCGGGCCACCTTTCATTCATAAAAAGATATTAATAAAAGTATTTTGTTCGATTCCGCTTTGTTTCATTTGCGTTTTTCGTTTTCACCTTTAAAAATGAAATTGGCAACCTTTCTTCCAATAATAAATAAAATAAAAAAACAGCATTTCATTCTTACATGTCTTCGAGCATTTTAATTAAGTAAGCCTTCCATCATGCAGAGATATCGTAAGCCTTGTTGGATCCAATGACTTTACTGACACTCCTGACTGGGATGCACCCATCAATCAAGCTGAGGACGAGGGTGAAGAAGACTTTGAAGTACCCGCTGAACTGACAAGATTGATTGAGTACGAGTACACAGAGCTTCAACCGCATAAAGAGCAGGTGGACTTAATTAATCTCGGTACAGATGAGAGCAAGAAAGAGGTCAAGATTGGTGCAATGCTTGGGACGGAGATTAGGCCGAGGTTGATTGAGTTGTTAAAAGAGTATATTGATGTGTTCGCGTGGTCGTATCAAGATATGCCGGGCCTAGACACGGATATTGTTGTTCACAAGTTGCCGCTTAAGCCAGATTGTCCGCCTATCAAACAAAAGCTTCGAAGAACGAGACCCGACATGGCTTTGAAGATTCGAGATGAGGTTAAAAAGCAGTTGGATGCAGGTTTCTTGGCAGTCGCAAAATATCCAGATTGGGTTGCCAACATTGTGCCAGTACCCAAGAAGGACGGTAAAGTTAGGATGTGTGTAGACTACAGGGACCTGAACAAAGCAAGTCCAAAAGACGACTTCCCACTGCCACATATTGATACACTTGTAGACAATACAGCCAGTTTTGCGTTGTTTTCATTTGTGGATGGTTTCTCTGGCTATAATCAGATCAAGATGGATCCCGATGATCGAGAGAAGACTACTTTCATTACTCCTTGGGGAACCTTCTGCTACAAAGTCATGCCTTTCGGTTTAAAGAATGCAGGGGCAACTTACCAGCGTGCTATGACCACTCTTTTTCATGATATGATGCACAAAGAGATTGAGGTATATGTGGACGATATGATAGCCAAATCTCAAAGTGAAGAGGAGCATTTAGACCATTTGGTGAAGCTGTTTGAACGACTCAGGAAATATCAGTTGAAATTGAATCCTGCAAAATGTACCTTCGGTGTCAGATCCGGAAAATTGCTTGGTTTCATTGTTAGCCAGCGAGGGATTGAGGTGGATCCTGACAAAGTCCGAGCCATTCAAGATATGCCGGCTCCGCGAACAGAGACGCAAGTTAGGGGTTTTCTGGGACGTCTGAATTACATTTCCAGGTTTATCTTTAATATGACCGCTACTTGTGAGCCGATATTCAAGTTGCTTTGCAAGGGGCAGACAGTTGAGTGGAACCCTGATTGTCAGAAAGCGTTTGAGAAGATTAAGGGTTATTTGCAAGATCCCCCTATTCTGATCCCGCCCGTACCTGGAAGACCGTTGTTTATGTACCTTACTGTTCTCGAGAAGTCTATGGGTTGTGTGCTTGGACAACATGATGAGACTGGGAAAAAGGAACATGCAATTTATTACCTGAGCAAGAAGTTTACCGATTGCGAAAACAGATACTCACCATTAGAGAAAACTTGTTGTGCATTGGCATGGGCCGCTAAGCGCCTTCGGCAGTATATGGTCTGTCATACCACGTTATTGATTTCTAAAATGGATCCGATCAAGTATATTTTTGAAAAACCTGCTCAAACCGGGAGGCTAGCCCGTTGGCACATGTTGTTATCCGAATATGACATCCAATATGTACCCCAGAAGGCGATTAAGGGTAGTATTTTATCTGATTATCTTGCAGACCAGCCAGTTGAAGATTATGAACCTCTTAAGCTCGATTTTCCTGATGAGGATATTTTGTTGATTAAAAGAGATTGTGAAGAGCCAGATCCGAGCGAAGGTCCAGAACCAGGTCTTTGGTGGAAGATGATGTTTGATGGTTCCTCAAATTTCAATGGGCATGGTATAGGCGCCGTTTTGATGAACCCAAAGGGTGGATTCACTCCATTTACAGCAAGATTGGACTTTGAGTGTACTAATAACGTCGCAGAATATGAAGCGTGTATCCTCGGCCTCGAAGCAGCGATTCACCTCCGAATCAAACTTCTTAAAGTAAGTGGTGACTCAGCCTTGGTTATCTACCAGGTACAAGGCAAATGGGAAACGAAGAATGAGAAGTTAATCCCTTATAAAGACTATATTATTGAGCTGATCAAGTATTTCGACGAGATAGAGTTCGAGCATGTTCCTAGATCCGAGAATCACGTTGCTGATGCATTAGCCATGTTAGCATCCATGTGGAAAGTTAAGTTCGTTAATGAAGCACCTCTTATCCATATTGAGCGCAAGGTTGAGCCCGCTTATTGTCAGATGGTCGAAGAAGTTGAGGTGGATGAAAAGCCTTGGTTTCATGATATCAAGAACTACCTCGTCAAACAGGAATATCCCAATGGTGCTACTGGTCTGGACAAAAAGACACTGAGAAGATTGGCGTCCAAATTCTTTATCAGTAATGGTGTGTTGTACAAGAGAAATCACGACATGGTCCTGCTCAGATGTGTTGATAAACGGGAAGCGGACATGTTACTACAGGAAATTCATGAGGGGACCTTCGGAACCCATGCCAATGGTTATGCTATGTCCAAGAAGATGTTAAGAGCTGGGTATTACTGGTTAACCATGGAAGCCGACTGCATCCAATACGCTAGAAAATGCCATAAGTGCCAAATTTATGCTGATAAAATGCATGTACCTCCGTCACCGCTGAATGTGTTGTCTTCACCATGGCCGTTCTCTATGTGGGGCATTGACATGATTGGGGCAATCGAGCCGAAGGCTTCTAACGGTCATCGTTTTATCCTTGTTGCCATTGATTATTTCACCAAGTGGGTAGAGGCTGCCTCCTACGCCAACGTGACCAAGCAAGTAGTTGCCCGATTCATCAGGAAAGAGATCATCTGCCGCTATGGAGTCCCAAGCCGGATAATAACTGACAATGGCACCAATCTGAATAATAAGACTATGAAAGAGCTGTGTGACAATTTCAAGATCACTCACCACAATTCTTCTCCGTACCGTCCTAAGATGAATGGGGCCGTTGAAGCTGCGAATAAGAATATCAAGAAGATCCTGCAAAAGATGGTTGTGACTTACAAAGATTGGCATGAGATGTTACCGTTTGCTTTGCATGGATACAGAACCTCAGTAAGAACTTCGACAGGGGCAACACCTTTCTCATTGGTGTATGGAATGGACGCCGTGCTCCCCATCGAAGTAGAGATACCTTCGCTAAGAGTGTTAATGGAGGCTGAACTTGAGGAAGCTGAGTGGGTTCAAGACAGATTGGATCAGTTGAATCTCATTGACGAGAAGCGCTTGACAGCCATGTGCCATGGGCAATTATATCAGAAACGGATGAAAAGAGCGTTTGATAAGAAGATTCGTATTCGTGAGTTCCGCCAAGGAGAGCTCGTACTCAAAAAGATCTTGCCAGTACACAAAGATATGCGTGGAAAGTGGATGCCCAATTATGAAGGCCCGTTCGTTGTAAAGACTGTCTTCTCCGGAGGGTCTCTAATACTTACGACAATGGACGGTGAAGAACTAGCACATCCCGTGAATTCTGATGCAGTCCGAAAATATTATGCCTAAAAACCCGCTAAGTCGAAAACCTTCAAAAGGCGACTTAGGCAAAAGTAAGGGTTGAAAAGAAAAAGAAATAATAACAAAAGCTCGCTAAGTTGAAAACCCGAAAGGGCGGCTTAGGCAAAAAAGAGCGTCCCGGTGGATTGAAAACCCGAAAGGGCGGTCCAGGCAAAAGTTAGGGACAAAGGCATTTCATTGCATCAGAAGACACTGATTATCTCGAACACACTTTCCGCATGAGAGCCATGTTTCAGTTCCTCCATCCTTGCCCAAAGCAGGATTCTGGATTAGTCTTAGTTACTAGTGTCAGTAGGTGTTATTGGATTCAATGTAACCTTTTTCCCATGTTGCCAATTTCAAAATGTAATCGTCTGTGGAGCTACGCCTTCAGCAAGCAGCCACCCTTTAATAAAAGATACCATCTCGTTACTTACATTCCTTGGTGCATTGCTCTTTATTTTCTATTGTTATGCAAAAATGCGTTTATTCTTAAAATTTGAAAATGAAAGGTGCATTGTAGATTTTTCAAAACTGTTTTTCAAAAAAACAAACAAATTTGAAATGTAATAAATTACTTTGACTAGCGGAAATTCCGACAGGATCTCTTCATTCCCCGGAAATATCATTATTGCAGAAACACTTTCAAACCATTGCCCAGTGATAGTCCCCAGAGAGACTATAAGCTGACAACTTTTTCTTGGGTAACTCAAAAGTGTCCCTCAGGTTTTCTTCTCCCCATGTGAAGACGTGATACCGTACACTCAAGCAGATTACCTTCTCCCCAGAGAATTCAGAACTTTAAAACCAGATCCGGTTCTACCATTGATCTTTCTTACCCATGATTGACGTATTGGTTGCAGAGAACGCAAGGTATTTCCGTCGAGATGTTTATTTCATCTCTCGTCCCGTCTCTAGCCTGTTTCGTCAGTATACGCAAGGGCATAAGCATCACATGCCTATTTCATTTCATATTCATTACATACTCATTACATACTCATTTTATAACATCTTGCATAGTTACATACATAGACATCAACATACATTCATATTAACATATCCATTAACATACGCGATAACATGCACAGGTTCATCGTGTCTCCATCATTGGTCGTTACCACCGAGTAATTGGGGTTTGTCCATTCTCTCCAAATAGATTGTCAGCCCTAAGCATAAAATGCTTACTTGTTTCCAGTTTCCCCACAGAGATCGATCCTCGTGGATGACGGTTACTTCAGCTATCTTTCCTCGTCAGGATAAGATATTTACCCTTCGAGATCATTCCCTCGATGGAGTTTTGATTTCCAGTCTTCTTTCTAGCTCGATCCTAGATTGAATCTCAGTCTTGTCGGTCGTCAATCCCAACCGGACGTGCATTTATTTTGCACCATCTAAAATTTTCACCATTGGCAGATGCGCGACTATCTCGCTTGAGAAGTTTATCACTGTACCCGGACGTACATTTATTTTGCACTATCTTTCAAGAAAATCAACTACAATCCTTTACAGACACGCGCCAGTTCGCGCCTGGAAAATCTATCAGTAAAACACTTTACAATCCTACATGTTACAACCTTTTACACTTTACATTTTACAGCATCAATATACAACACTTCTCACCTAAGAAGTCGATCCTATCTTCGTTATGACTCGCAGCAAATGGCCATCTCCATGGAGCAGTTGGGCTTCCATTTACCTGTCGTCTTGAAGTATAGGAGGTATGAACCAAATCGTATTCAGGAGAGCACGATCTTGAAGTACGTGGAGGTTTTGAGCGGGATCATATTCAGGAGAGCACGATTCTGAGTTATGAGGAAGTTCAATTGGCCATTTTTCAGGAGAACACGATTCTGAAGTATGAAGAAATTCATTTACAAGAAACAACCGAATCATATTCAGGAGACCACGATTCTGAGTTATGATGAAGTTCAATTATCCAGTTTCATATTCAGGAGAGCACGATTCTGAAATATGAGTATATTCAGTCATCCAGTTTCATATTCAGGAGGGCACGATTCTGAAATATGAAGAAATTCAGTCATCCAGTTTCATATTCAGGAGAGCACGATTCTGAAATATGAGTATATTCAGTCATCCAGTTTCATATTCAGGAGGGCACGATCCTGAAGTATGAGGAAGTTCAGTTTACCCTTTTCATGTTCAGGAGAGCACGATTCTGAAACATGAAGAAGTTTATTTATCCTTCAGTAAAAGAAGAATCAGAATCGTATTCCAGGCGCCGACCTTAAATGCGAGAAGATTTATTTATCAGATAAGCAGCAGCCTCTTTATTTGAGTGCTTATCCATTTTTTGGCACATAAGTCCCTTCCAACGATAAGTGACAGTTCTCCCTCGAGAAGCTTATCAGGGCAATTCCCATCAAAGTCCATTTATTTTGGCATACAGTCGGTCTTTACCCTGTATATTTGCTACGGAGTTCCGAAAAGTCCGTTTGATCCTGTCACGAGGGATAGTTTACGGAAGCTTGGATGTTATTCTTTGCTCAATGCTCCAGCATTCTGTAATCAATCCTGCAATCGTACGTGATCCAGTTTTATTTTTAGATTCCCTAGTGGAGGCCGTCTCATAGGTACCATCTCCATTCGAGGATCTCGTTCCTTTTCTAAAAGTGACAATTGGTCATTCGCACCAGTTGACTATCTTTTTTAGAATTCCCCAGTGATGTACTGTGTCTCAGCGCGTCATTTTCCCCAGTGTGTTTCTTCTCGTGGCGTCTGTCTCGGTGTCGTCATGTTTCGTCAGCATTTTCGCATTCATTATTCCAGCATACGCATCATATCATAGTCATGGCATCATCTGCATTAAGTCGTTCCAGTTTTGTCCATAGCATTGCATATCGTCGCATATAAGGGCAAAATTTTCGGTTATCTATATTTAAATCTCTCCACCACGATTCCTCGAGTCTCTGTCACTCAAATCGTCCGGTGTAGCTATTTAAATAGGGGCAACTGTAATACCCCAAATTTTACCCTTACATTTAGTCAGTTCATTTCACATAGCATTTCATTTTGCATCCATTAATCACTAACCAATCATATGAGTGCGTTTTATTTCAGGAATTACCACAGGGGCATTTTGGTCATTTCACGTGGAGTCTGTGATTTTGAGACAAGTGGGACAGTATTCCTGAGGGGAAGCAGATATTGCTAAGGTTATTTGGAAAGCAGGAACTCAGTTTGAGTTTTGGTCAGATTTAATCCGGTTACGGTAAGCAGTCAATTAATATAAAGAGAGTGGATCTCATTCATAATATTGTCCAATACAAGAAGGGAAATGAGTTTAGACGTTTGTGAATATCATTCGTGAATATTTATAATTTACAACTAAGAGGTGAGTTTAAATATTTTTGAAGCTTTATTCATAAGTATTTGCAATTTACATCTAAGGAGTGAATTTAAATAATTTTCGAATTATTATTTACAAATAAGAAGTGAATAAATATTTTTGAACTTTATTTCATAAATATTTAGTTTACAATGGAAATGGATAAATAATTTTGAACTTTATACCCACTGGTTTACAAAAAGATTCATTACATTGGCTATCTATTCTAAAAAAATTCTAAGTCCTAAGCTTCTAAGTGTTCTTCATAATCTTCCTCCTTTGAGTCCTTCATGAAGCTCCGATTACCTGAAAAGAGCCAAAGAAAACAAAACAGAAGAAAAAGGAAAGTGTTAGAGGTTATTCGACACTCTCAGAACAATTGTCATCATCGAGTGCCGGGAGTGGCACAACCGAAGCTGCGTCCTACCCCCGTTACCGATCCGCGCCATGGGCGTCAGATCAGGCAATGTTTGTTCTTATCGATACGGGACATCCGAGAGATAGAAAAAATAAAAGAAGTGGGGCTGATTCGTTTTGCCGTGATTGGATTTCCGAACTGATACGAGAATAAGGCAACATGGGCAAGTTTGGACTCAGACCCGGATGCCGGCAGGTCTGAGTCGCTATGGTTCCGAAGTTTCCAACACCTGAAAAGCCACACACGCATCAATGTCAGATTCAGAATTTGGAACTCAAAGCCTAAATAGTTCATGAGCAGCATCAGTTCTGAACCATGTGCTGAAGAATAAGACACACAACAAGCTGCGGCAAAATAACATAGGACAAGGCATCAGAAGATTCTGCAACCCCAATTTCATAACAGAGTTAAAACAGTATAGCTCAAGAAATAGGCAACAAAACCGTAGAACCAATATCAGCTACCACAAACCAAGCAACACGAGTTACAACCTGCAATAACAACATGAACAACAACAGGCCATTGGGAATAGAACTCTGCTGTTACCATTCGAGTCTAGTTCAGAAGCCAGGAGTATAGCAATAAGTGATGAACTTGACGAGAATGTCGACAACATTACTCACTAAAACAACCTTCTGCACATAATTTGCTTGGAAAAGCCCCATCAAATCAAGGTCTCTGCATAGGCCCTGTTAGTCCCCGAACTTTGCCACCCTCACAATAATCAATTAGTCCAATCTCAGACTATAGAGAGTGAATCACACATAAGGAAAATGTTCAGAAAGCATAAGATACACATAAAACGAAAACACAACCAGACAAGTAACTTCTATCAGTCTCTTTCAAGAAAACATTAGGACAGGCTCATCTAATGGGGAATTAGCAGCAGTATGATTCTACCCCCTCAACAACCCAAGTCAGATCAGGTGGAAAGGTCGAAGCAATACAGAATAATTCCAGAACGCATGATAACATTCCTACAGATTCCTAAGCACATCATTACGCCTAGTCTCAAAGAAAATTGAGAACATAGAAAAGCAGAGTGTAAACCTCATAAGTTCAGGAAACCCATCTTGTCCTTGTAATCTGGACAGCTTCCCCAACTCATATGTTTTCAACAGCACAGTCACAATCTCAAGTTACTTCAGTACAATCTCATGAAAATCAAATGATCTCTCAGATGCAGCCATCAAACTTACAAGGTTCTGCGACAACTATACAGCAGAACAATGCTGCAGGCTTGCAACATAGTTCTATGTCTGGTTTAGCAACAACACAGCAAATCACATTGAGTAAAATTCAACCAAAAAGTGTAGACGCTAAGCAAGGAAATTCTGCAAACTCCCTGCAACAGGTCCCCTTTTGAGCTCCCTGCAAGAATAATACTAACACTCATCAGCAAACCATCATCAATTCATTATCCTCACAAGGTAGGGTGAGTGTGATCTGGACAAACCTAAAAAACCCATCAGTCAGGATCCACTACGCTTTAGCCCCAACTGGAACGCCAGGAACATCAGATGCTGCAGAATCAACAATACGAGTAGCAATATCAGCAACAAGGACAAATGAGGAGGAGGCACCTTACACCAGCCTATAACCTGCATAACCAATACATCATCATCAGATATGCTCAAGGAAATCCAAGGAGTGAAGCAGGGTGTTGTCTTTTCTTACCAAGCAAAATTAACTAACCCAACGTTAGTTATTCACACGCAGGACATACAGGTCGATGCAGGAACCTACAGACTCCTAAATCCACGAGTGGTATTCACAAAACCCCAGTCGGTATTGACAATTTTGAGTCGTCAGAAGGGAAGAGTTTAGTCTCAGAGCAGGAACGAGTGCAAGTCTCCAAAGAACATCACCCTAATCCTCAAATCCGGTGAATTCCCCATAAACCAAACTCTGGGCTGCTAATTTCACTTTGGCCCAAGTTCACTGCTATTCGTTCCCTGCCAAACAATAATTCAGAGTTAGCAAATCGATCAAAGTATACCCATTGCGAAAGAAGAATATTCAAAAAAAAGATCTTATTCAGATCCTCAAAAACTTTGAGCATGGATAGACCAGCATTTAACACAACAAATCAGAGATTGAAATTGTCATTCAATGAGCATCCAACAAATCACACAGAACGGAAGTTATCTCAGATCAAATCAACAAAACCCAATCAAGAGAACCTGAAAAAGGAAAGGAAATCACAATCAGTATCTCACAAATTAATTGAAATAAATCTCCAATCAATCCAGAAAGCAATCAATCATTGAAAATCAGTTTTCAAATAACATAAAATCGGAAGGAGGTCCAAGCCCACGAGTTTGAGAGTAGTATAAAGGGAGGAGAAACCCTAGCGAAGAGGGGGCACAGCGTGAGCTCAGACGAAGCAATCGTCGTCATCGCTCAGAGAGATTACCATCACTGAACGCGAATCCATAACATCCGAGAGATCACCTTCATCGTTCACAAAGAGCGACGGGCAATCAACTCCACGGCCTCAGCTTTAGCATCATCGGCCAAATCAAAGGTAAATGTATTATCTCACATAGTTTCATGGTTCGTTTCAGGAACAGAGAAGGTCACGGCGCGAGGAAGAAGAGAGCATCGAGGAAGAAGAGAGCATCGAGGAAGAAGAAAGAGAAGAGGAACGATAATATGAGAAGAAGAGAAAAAGATGTGCGCCGTTAGGGTTCTGGGGGGGGGGGAACCCTAACCCCCTTCCAATTTGTGTTCCGTTTGGGTTGGGTCCGGAAGTGATACCCGGCCCAACCCTCTTTCATTTTATTTATTTTATATTTTATTTGTTTATTTGTTTATTATTTTAACTTTTTTCTAAAAATTAAACATTTGTTTTCAAAAAAAATAATATAATTTAACTTTTTTTTAAAAAAAATCTCTAGCTTAAACTCTTTTAGAAAATGATAACATAAAAAATAAATTTTTTTTAGATCGTTAAATTAAACTATTGTGTTTTTAAAAAAAAATTTTAATTAAACTTAATCTTTTTTTATTTTAACATTTTTTAACTTATTACGCATAAGCAATAAAAAAATCTCCGATTTTGCACTTTTGTCTCATAATTCATCCGTTGACTGTCTGACTCGGTTTATTAACAGTGTTTCCTTGTTCTGTAGCTTGTTACGCTGCCAGTAGTTATTTTTGTGTATTTTTAATTCAAATTTTCATTAACCTATTGTATCTGCTCCTATCATGTAATCTCGCGAATCCTAATAATCGCGCTTTAATTTCTGCCTTTTAATTTCTGCTTACATGGTTAAATTGTGACATTATCTCTCTGTTTGCATGATTCAATTATCTCACGCGTTTACCACTGTTTCTGTCACACTACACACACCCGAGGGTTAGGTCTAACCGTTTGGCCGCCGCGCCAATAGTCCTCACCTTCAACCCTTACACCTTTTCAACCCTAAATTTTCATACATGTCTCGCTGCAGGCAAGATTACAACTTTACCCCTAGCATTAGGTCAAAGAGCCGCCGCGTTCATTTTAGGGTTTCTCGCCGTGGAATCCCTAATTTAACCCTAATTACAACTTAACATTTTAACGTAGAGATTTGGAGTTTCTACACTCCCCGTAAGCGTGTCCTTAAGATGCGTTTATTCCCCATTGAAACCTTGGCCACAGTCAAGACGTTTCTAACCTCCCTTTTGAGGGGAACTACGATTACTCTGATTCCATTCCCGTAAGGATACGTAGGCACAAGATGCGATGTCTTGCCGAGTAAACTTAGAATTAACACCTTAGGTTTATTTTCTCACTTTTAATCCCATTGTATATATACCTTAAGCAAATAAATAAAGCAAATAGTAAACATCTGAACAAAAGGTTCCTGTAGAGTACTACAGAAGTTTAGGGTGCTAATACCTTCCCTAAATTTAACCAACCCCCGAACCCTAGGTCTTTCCCCGCATTGTGTTTACGATGCAAAATAGGTTTTCCCTTTTTGACCTTTTCCTTCGGATAAATCAAAGAGCGGTTGTGAATTGAATTGCGATTCAAACTCATTAATAGTTTGTGATCCTATTTCCACCGCAACACCCCCGACCGAATTTCCTCGACTAGGTCGAGGTCCTCTCAGAGGGCGTCGTCGTTGTCCTCGGCCTCGAGGGGAGCCTCAGTTCGTCTGGATGGCTCTCGTATCTCGACCGGAATCACCGCCTCGGTTCCGTATTTGAGGCGGAATGGTGTTTCCCCCGTGGTTGAGTGAGGCGTAGTTCGGTATGCCCAGAGGACGCTGTGGAGTTCCTCGACCCACTCCCTCTTGGCGTCGCCGAGTCTTCGTTTTAGTCCTCTGAGTATCACCCTGTTTGCGGACTCGGCTTGGCCGTTCGTCTGAGGATGCTCGACCGAGGTGAAATGGTGCTTGGTCCCGAGTTTGGTGACGAAGTCCCAGAAATTTTTGTCGGTGAACTGCATGCCGTTGTCGGTATCGATGGCGAGTGGGACCCCGAATCTTGCGAGGATATTTCTTTTGTAGAACCGGAGTATGTTGTGGGCTGTGATTTTGGCGAGAGCTTCGACCTCAATCCATTTGGTGAAGTAGTCGACGCCCACGATCAGGTACTTGTTCTGATAGGAACCTAACGTGAAGGGACCGAGGATATCCATCCCCCACCAGGCGAACGGCCAAGGGGAGGAGAGGGATTTGAGTTCGCTCGGCGGGGCGAGGTGCATGTCCCCGGGTCGTTGGCATCTGTCGCATTTCTTGCATGCTCTCTCGCGTCCTCTTGCATCAATGGCCAGTAGTATCCTGCTCGCAGGGCCTTTCTCGCCAGGGATCATCCTCCGAGGTGCTGCGCGTTGATGCCCTCGTGGAATTCCTCCAGAACGACAGCGGCCTGGGAGGTGTCGATGCATTTGAGGAGGGGGACCGCGAAGCCTCTGCGGTACAATTTGTCTTCGAGAAGGACGTACGAGCAGGAACGTCGCTTGACCGTGCTGTGGCCTCTTTGGGGTCGGCGGGGAGGCGGCCTGTGCTAAGGTAGGCGTGCAGTGGTGTCATCCAACAGTTGGTATCCCCTATGGCGTTGATGTCGAGCGGGACTTCGTCCTTTCTCGTGCTCGGCTGCGATAGGATCTCCTGGATGATCGACTTATGCCCGCCCCTTTTTTTGGTGCTTGCTAGTTTTGAGAGAATATCTGCTCGGGTGTTCTGTTCGTGTGGAACGTGTTGAACCTCCGCGGAGTCAAAACTTTGCATTTTTTAAGTAATGAGTGCCAGGTATTCGGTGAGGTTATCGTTTTTTGCCTGATATTCCCCCCGTACTTTTGAGGCGACCAGCTGGGAATCCGTGTAGATTTTAATCTCTTTGGCCCCGAGGTCTGATGCCAAGCGAAGTCCGACCAGGAACGCCTCGTATTCGACTTGGTTGTTCGTCGTCGGGAAGGCCAGTGTCAGAGACACTTCTATGATGGTGCCTTCTTCGTTGTCGAGGATGATGCCTGCTCCGCTGCCCGTGGAGTTTGAGGAGCCATCGACGAAGATAGTCCACTTGTGGCTCCCCGTGGCAGGGTCTGGTGAGGGGGTCATCTCGGCGACAAAGTCGGCCAGGACTTGGGCTTTAAGGGCATTCCTTCCTTCGTAGACGATGTCGAACTCAGATAGTTCTAATGACCATTTCAGCATTCGTCCAACCATGTCTGGTCGGCCGAGGAGCTGCCTGACGGGCTGGTCGGTTCTGTGCACAATGGTTTGTGCCAAGAAGTAATGGCGGAGGCGGCGTGCGACAGTGATGAGGGTCAAAGCAACTTTTTCGATCTGCTGGTATCGTACTTCGGGACCGTTGAGGGCTTTGCTCGTGAAGTAGATTGGCTTTTGCCCTTCTTTGGTTTCCCTGATCAGGACGGCGCTGACGACCTCGTTAGCCACGATCATGTATAGGTATAGGGTTTCTCCCGCTATGGGTCGCGTCAACACCGGTGGTTCGGACAAGACGCGTTTAAGGTGATGGAGGGCTTGCTCGCATTCCTCTGTCCATTCGAACGTGACTTCCTTTCTGAGCAACTTGAAGAAAGGGAGGGCGTGCTGTGCGGATTTGGCGATGAATCGAGAAAGTGAGGCGAGCACGTCGTTGAGGGATTGTATATACTTCTTCGAGGTGGGTGTGGTGATTTCCGAAAATGCGTGGCACTTGTCCGGATTTGCTTCGATCCCACGCTCGGTTAAGTAGTAGCCGAGGAATTTTCCTGCGCGGACCCCGAATGTGCATTTCTCCGGGTTGAAGCGCATTCTGCAGTTCTTCGCTGTGTCGAAGACCTTTTTGAAATGGGTCGTGTGGTCGACTTCTGTGTAGGATTTGACAATCATGTCGTCCATGTACACCTCGAGCATGTTGCCAATCTCTCCCCGAAAGACTTTGTTCATCATCGATTGGTACGTGGCGCCGGCGTTCTTTAGGCCGAAGGGCATTACGTTGTAGTAATAGTTGCCCGACTCCGTCATGAAGGCCGTGTTTTGTTTGTCACGTTCGTCCATCGGGATCTGGTTGTATCCCGAGTACGCGTCCATAAAGGACAAGAGTTTGAAGCCCGCCGAGTTGTCGACGAGCTTGTCGATGTTAGGGAGGGGGTAGGCGTCCTTAGGACATGCCTGGTTGAGGTCGGTGTAGTCAACACACATGCGCCATTTTCCATTATTCTTTTTAACAAGTACAACATTGGACAGCTAGGTTGAATATCGGGCTTCCGAAATAAAATTTGCCTCTAGGAGGTCTTTTACAGCTTTTTCAGCCGCCGCCGACTTTTCGGGGGACTGTCTACGCCTACGTTGTACTACGGCCTTGGCGGTCGGGTTGATGGACAGTTGGTGGCAGGCGACCTCGGGGTCGAGTTCGGGCATTTCCGTGACGCTCCAAGCGAAGAGATCAGCGTTCTCGCGGAGGCAGGCCTTCAGTTGTTTCCTTGCCAGGTCGGAGAGTCCTGCTCTGATCTTCACGGTTCTATTCTCGTCGTTCCCGAGGGTCACAATCTCGAAGTCACCGTCTGGATGGGGCGCGCTGGGTGGGTGGGCTGCCCGTTGGACTGGGAGGCATCGCCGACTTCATCTTCGCGGTCGGGCTCTTCGGTGAAGCGGCTGTCGAGGTCCACTGAGCCGACGAGTTCCTTAGGTTCGCTCTTCGGTGTCGTGGTGGGGGCTACTTTTTTAGTTGCCGGGGCGATGGTACTTAGGCCTTTCAGGGCAGCCTCGAAGCATCTCCGAGCAGCCTCGATGTCGCCATTTAGGGTGACCACGTCCCCCCGTCTTGTGTAGTATTTTATCTTTAGGTGGACGGTGGAGGGCACCGCGGTGAGTTCTGACATCGTCGTCCTGCCTAGGATACAGTTGTAGAGGGACGGACACTCGATGACTAGGAAGCGGATATTGATCTCCCTGGCCGTTTCCTCTTCCCCGAATGTGACTTTTAACTCCACGTACCCCCACGGTCTCGTCGTTGTCCCGTTGAACCCTTGGAGGTCAGAGCCCACGTAGGGGGACAGGTTGGATTCGTCGAGTTGGAGAGTCGTGAAAAGGTGGGTGTACATGATGTCCACCGAGCTTCCACCGTCGACCAGGATGCGTCTGACATCGAAGTTCTCCATCCGTGCCCGTATCAGTAGGGGGATGTTAGAGTTGGGGGAGCCCCCGGGAAGCTCCTCGAGGTAGAAGGTGATCGGGTTGGATCGACCGCGAAATTTGTCGAGGGTGCTTATTTTACCAGAGTTGCTGGTGATGAGTTCCTCGAACTTTCTCTTTACCGATCCTACAGATAGGTTCCTCGGGGATCCGCCGGAGATGACCATGGCCCTCGGAAAATATTCCCATCGACTGGTGGGGCGCGCCGGCTCGTCGGGAAGATCAGGTCTGCCGGGAAGGCCGAATTCTCTATGTGCGAACCAATCCTCAGGGCGGCTGACGCAGAAGGCGACCTGGAGGCCGTTGTCACCGTCTGAAAAGGGGAGGTCCTTGACTCTCTTGGCCTCGGGGGCGTCTTGCCTCGGGGTTTCGCCTCCCCGAGTGTATCTCTTCAGGTGGCCATCTTTGATCAGGATTTCAATTGCGTCCTTGAGGTGAATGCAGTCTTCTGTAACGTGCCCGTGGCTCCTATGGAAACGGTAGTACTTCGATTTGTCCACGTTGGGCTTGGGGGTGTCGGCCTGAGGAAGCGGACACCTCCCTGGACAAACTCCGTCTTGGCGCATTCGGCCAGTATGCGCTCGCGGGAAGCGATTAGAGCCGTATACTCTGTGAACCGGCCGGCTGGGCCGCGCTGCTCGCGGGGACGATCCTCCCGTCGGCGATCTCCTCCGCGCCGGTGGCTTGAGGCTCCGTCCTATCGGGGCCCGCGGGGGGTCTCTCTGTCTCGTGTGTCCCGGGCGGAGTTGGTCGCTTGAGTTTCCTCGAATCAGATATAATGCGCAGCTCTGTCGAGGAAGTCCTGTAGAGAGGCTGATCGGTGTATGGCCACAACTTCGTAGAACTTGGAGTCTCGGCGCAGGCCTTGCTCCATCAAGTAACGCTTCATCTCGTCTGACGTTGTTACCTGTACTGCCTCCTGTGTGAATCTTTCGATTTACTTCCGGAGGGGCTCGCCGGGAGCTTGGATTATGGCGCCCAGCGCGGCTTCCGTCTTCGGGTGGCGTCGGGATGCCGTGAAGTGTCTCGAAAAGAGGTCCTTCAAGGCCCTCCACGACGTGATCGACTCCGGCTCCAGGCTCTTGTACCATGTCATGGCACCTTTCCTCAGTGTTGTCGGAAATAATCTGCATTTGATAGCTCCGCGGACGTTCCGATAGTCGAGCATGGCCTCGATGTTTTCCAGGTGATCGTCTGGGTCGGAGGTGCCGTCGTACGTCGAGAGTGCCAGGGGTTTCTCCATCCCGTGGGGAATGGGGGCAGCCATGATCTCTCGGGACAAACGGGTCCTGTAGTCGTCTTCGTCACTGAGAGTCGGTGACCGAGGGGGTGACGGGCCATTTGGCGGAGGCGCCTGATTTCGTGCCCTCGGCCTCCTGACCGGGGGTTCGACCCGCGGAGGTCTGGTCGGGGGATCCACTATGGTCTGCCGTCTCTCCCGAACTTGTCTCGTTGGGGACCTAGTCCGCTCCCGCACTACTTCGGGTTGGGGCCTCTCCAACCGAGATCGTCGGTCCCTGGGGCGAAGTGAGGGACTCCTCGAGTTCCCGTTCTGGTCTTCCCGTGGAGGGGACCTTGGCGGGACCTCGTGCTTTAGTGCACAAATTCATGCGTTTTGTTGAAATAACAGCTGGTTCGTTTGGTTGATGGCTGCGAAGAGGGCGACCATAGTCGGGTCCGCTCCGACCGGGATAGGAATGGGCTGGAACGCTGCCGGGCTCCTTGGTTGGAGGACAGTCTGGTGTGCAGCTTTCGCGGACGAAGGGGAGGTAGTCTGGCCGTCTCTCTCGTCGGTCTTCGGGGGAATGAGACGTCTCTGTTTGCTTGTCGGCGTTTGCGGTAGGGGCGAGGATGAAGTCGTGAACGACATCGTCGTGGTGTGGGCTAGCCATGAACGCAGAATGTTGGTGAAAACTTCGGTTCGCTGCTCGGAGGAGCAAGGAAGTTTTAGGTTCCCACAGACGGTGCCACTGATCTGACCTGATCAGAATGGATCACTAGCAGCCACGCGTCTTCGACCTGATGCCTGTTCGCCGGTGTAGAAGAAGAGGATGGGGTGTACCTGTAAGACACTCTGATGTCAAAGTAAGGAATTGGGCAGAGTGAAAGCAAATACAGAAAAAGGGGTAAGAAGTAAATTTCTTGACCCTCTTGTGGAAGAGGGTATTTATAGAGAGACCCCAGCGCTGGGCCAACGGTCACTTGTGTTGGGCTGTATTGCCAGGCCCAACCCAGGTGACTGCTAGGGCTTACGTGGCGTAGTGAAGACCAGGACGTGGTCTTCGCCCTAGTCCAACTGTCCCGTGATCTCTGGAAAGTGGGTTTGACCTGCTCTTTCGGAGGTGGGCAGTTGGTCGGTGACGTGTCCCCGCGGAGGGGAACACGTGGGGAACGTGTGAAGGACACGCTGTCCTGCTCGATAGGGGAGCGGGTTCTGCCCGCGGAGGGGTAGGTCCTGCCTGCGGAGGGGGCAGTGTCTGGTCGACGGGAGAGTCTTGTGCTCGACACAGAAGGGGTAGGTTCTCCCCGCGGATGGGCATTACCTGTCCGTCGGGGGACCTTGTGCTCATGGGCTGCAGCCTAAGCTGGACTGGGCCTGCCTGGCCACGCCGGGGCCCAGGCCAGAACACCTTTTATCCTAAATCCACAAAATAATCCACACTTTGGAAATTACTCATATCATCCACCACCTTATCCATATCAATATCAACAATTTACATCTCAATCAACTAACCCAACTATGCCTCATGGGGATCAAATAGGTAGTAGCGATGCGCAATCAAATGATCAAAAAATGAAACACCACAATTTTGCACTCAAGGTAGCTTAGAAACAGTTAACCTTGGTGAAGAAGTTGCATCTGTACGTGTTGTGAATACGCATAAACAAAGGGTTCAACAAAAAGAGGATGAAATTCTCATTCAATCATGGCTCAACGTTTCAAAAGATTCAATTGTTGGGGTTGATAAAAAAGGAGATAGTTTTTGGAAGCGGATCGGTGAAGCTTGCAACAAGCATCGTGACATTAACTACAAAGAGAGGAATATCATGAAATAAAATCCATCTGTTCAAAAGTTTGTTGGATGCTACAAACAAGCTGTGTCTACACAACAAAGTGGGAGTTTCGAGAGCAATATCATGCAAGCTGCATATAAAATCTATTTCTAAGATGAAGGTGAAAAATTTACTTTTGAAGCTGCATGGAGATTATTGAAAGATTGACCTAAATGGCTCGCAGGTTCATCAGAAGCTTCTACAAAAAGAACAAAGAATTCAGCTTCAGGAGCATATTCTTCATCTTCTAATCCACAAATGAGCAGCGAACACGATCCATCATCACCTACTTTGTCTCGCCGTCCAATCGGTCAAAAGGCAGCCAAAAGGAAGGAGAAAGAAAAGCTTATGGAAATGTCTTTTACTCCCAATGTCAAATATGATTCTTTGAAAGATGACTTTAAAAAAAATTGATTTGATGTCAATGTTTGCACGGGACTATGCACGCATTTAGGGTGAAAAAGTTGAGATAGAGAGAAAAAAGGTTGATGCAAAGATTAAGAAGGCTGGGAGTGCTGAGGAGAGATTGAAGATGAATGATCTGCAAATACTCTCAAAAGATACATCAAATATGGATACAAGACAACTACAAGCTCATGATATATTGTGCGACATGATTAGAGGAAAATATGGACTTAATTAGTATGATTATATATTTTGGGCTTAATTAGTAAGATTATGTATTTTGGGCTTAATTAGTATGATTATGTATTTTGGAATTAATTAATATGGATTTAATTAGTATGATTACATATTCAAAATCAAATTAGCCGTTATTCAAAGTCAAACTAGCCGTTATTCAAAGTCCAACTAGCCGTTATTCAAACTAGTCATTATTCAAAGTAGTCTTATAAATAGTATTAACATCTTGTATTTTTTACAATTTGTTATCATCTTCTACTAAATATCAAACTTCTTTTCACATGGATCCTTCCAATCCTTCCCACCTTGCAAAAATGTTTATGGATTATATGAATGATGACGTGGATGAAGAACTTGTGAGGTTGTTTATGGAAGAAGAAGCCTCGAGCTCTAGAAAGCCTAAGCGTCAAAGAAGGAATATAAAGAGGAATCGTGAAGAAGGACATGAACGATTGTTCAAAGATTATTTTTTAGAAACTCCGGTATACACAAATGAGCAGTTTCGTAGAAGGTACCGAATGCATAAACATGTGTTCCTTCGTATTGTTGAAGCTCTAGGTCAACATGGTGAGTATTTTTGAATCATGGTTGATGCAACAGGTAGGGCAAGTCTTTCACCATTACAAAAATGCACTGATGTTATCCGTATGTTGGCATATGGAACATCTGCTGATAGTGTGGATGACTATTTGAGAATTGGTGAAACCACGACACTGAAATGTGTTGATAAGTTTACACGAGGAGTGAACAATATCTTTGGTGCACAATATTTGCGAAGGCCAAACGCCGAAGACATTGAACGCTTAATGCAAATGGGAGAGGCACGAGGATTTCCAGGTATGTTAGGGACCATTGACTGCATGCATTGGGAATGGAAAAATTATCCCGTTGCATTGAAAGGACAATATGTTCGAGGCGATCATGGGAAACCAACTGTTATGCTTGAAGCAGTGGCTTCACAAGACTTATGGATTTGGCATGCATTCTTTGGGGTAGCGGGTTCAAACAATGATATTAATGTGTTGAACCAATCCAATGTCTTCAACGATGTTCTGCAAGGACGAACTCCCGAGGTTCATTATACAATCAATCGTACTGAATACAAAAAGGGCTATTATCTATCAGATGATATTTATTCAGAATGGGCCACGTTTGTAAAAAGTATCCCGATGCCACAAGGGGATAAGAGAAAATTGTTTGCCCAACATCAAGAAGGGGCAAGAAAGGATATTGAACGAGCATTTGGAGTTCTTCAATCCCGATTTGCAATCATACGTAATCCAGCACGATCTTGGCACTTAGACACACTCCAGCGCATAATGAATACATGCATCATATTACACAACATGATTGTTGAAGATGAACGTGCAACATATGGTGAAAATTTTGATTTTTCTTATGATCATTTGAGTAATGATGCGACAATATTGTCGAATGATTCTAATATTGATTTTCAAGAGTTCATGCGTAGAAGATTTGATATTCGTGATAAACAAGTTTATCGACACCTTTAACAAGACTTGATAGAACATATATGGCAACGTTATAGACATGAGAATAACAACAATTGAAAAATATTTTAAATATATATTTTTATTGTATTTTGTGCTAGTAACTTATTTTAATAATGTATTTTTTAATTAATTATTTGTGTGATGTATTGTGTTTTTTAATATATATATATATATATATATATATATATATATATATATATATATATATATATATATATATATATATATATATATATATATATATATATATATATATATATATATATATATATATATATATAATTTTCTTTTAAATATATAATTTTTTTAATGTATTTTGATATATTTAAATTAAATTGTTTCAATTATTTATTTATATAATTAAAATATTGGATATATTGTGAGATTTGGTGGGATCCATTTTAGAGTTTTTGATAGGTTGTATGAATATTTGAAAAATGTAGTTGAATTGTTTAGAAAATATTGAAGTGGAATATAATATAAAAAAATGCGTGGACCCCATCTAAAAAATTAAAGTGGGGATAATGAGTTTGGATGCTCTTGTTTAATTAGAAAACGCATTGGAGAATAAATTATCTGTTTTTTTTCTAACATCGTTACTTTAAAAATCGTGTGACAATGCCATTTGAACACCGATAATTATGCTCTTAGTAAGTTACTAGTAAGTTGGTTAGCCAAATTGGCACAATACCTAAATAAACTTTTGGAGATTGTTTAACACCATACTATTTAGGTTTGTATTTTCTATCTGTAATGAAGATGAACTTAGATATTCTATTACAAAGGAGGCATTGAATTGAAAGGATGTAATTTGTATTTCTTGTTGTCTAAATTCTCTATAGAGAATAATTTGTAGATAGAATAATTTAAGGGCTGGAAAAGCATTATGAAAGTGAAACTAACTATTATTCACATTGTTTTTTTGGTGTAAATAAGTTGGTTTCTATCTTTATTGGTTACTTACGTTACTATTATTTATTTTCTATACAGCAAAAGTGGAAAGCGTAATTTATATAGAAAAACATTTAGATGCAAGTGAGAACTGGTTGGTAAGTATAATCTTCTTGTGTTTGGGTTGTACTTTAGTCATATGCTAAATAGTGAAATGCTAGCATGTTTGAGAAATTCTAATTTGTGTTTCGTTGTCTTCCTAGGTCTGTGATAGGTTATGGTACCATTATCATTTGTCACCAATAGACTTGGTATTATATTATATTAATACTATATATGTAAGGAGTTTTGATATATATATTTTTTTTAAAAATGTAATCCTTATTGATTATTATCATATGTATTTTGTATGTTTAAGTTATTTGTTTATTGAATGTCCAGTGAATACAAAAAATATTTGGTTGAATAAAATATGGTACAAATGAAATTAAATGTAATATAATTATTAAATATTTTACACCTGTGATAATTAAAATAGAGTGTAATATATCATGTTTTTACATCCTATTTAAATAAAATAGGGTGTACATTTGTTGACATTTATTGTAAGTATTATTTATTTTACACCTGATTTTTATCTAATGTGGTGTAAATTCGTTTGATTTAAATGTATATATAAAATTTACACCCGTTTTTTCTATAGAAAAAATGGTGCAATATAGCCTTTATTTATATCCGTTTTTTTAATAGAAAAAATGGTGTAATATAACTTCTATTTACACCCGTTTTAAAATGGGTGTAAATTCGCCAGACATTTCTCATCCTTTGAATTTACACCCTATAATAACCGATGTAAAATGTATAAAAAACAGGTGTAAATTCCACTTTTTAATCAACATAAAGTAAGGTTGTCAAGATCTTCTCTTTCCAACTATTTAGAACTCTGCTCTACTACTCTCAATGTCTTTATGCTATCAGAGTTTTAGCTCACTCTATTTTCCATTAGTTAAAGACCTTCAACGAATATTTGTACCATGGTAGTCCCGATCTTCAATAGATATATTCTTACTATCTATTTAAAAAAGAAGATTGGAAACATTAACATTTTCTAATCCTAAGAAAAAGGTTATTGGAACATCTCTCTGAGCAAAATCTCAACCTCTCAAGAGAATGAATGTGAGTTGAAGATTTCGTGATTGTGTTCATCTGGATGTGAAACCATTTCACTTAAATGAGTTGAGAGAATTTGTGTTTTAAAGAAAACCCATATTCGAGAAACATATTTCAAAAGATAATATAACCAGAAGGGTTAAGTGTGTTAGAGTAGAGTGAGGCGTATTCACATATATTCTAAAATATGAATATGTGAATATAGACAAGAATAGGAAGGCGCAACAAGATGAAAATTTATGCCAGCAGAGAAGAAGAATGAAAACTTCATTCTTCTACACTCAGGAGCAAACAATTCAAATATGCTCAAGAGTGTAAACCTGTGTGTATTTGCTTATCCAAGAAGCACATGTATGAACACAAGGTTAATACCAGATTCCTCTGTTATGAGAATCTGAAAACTCTAACCTATGTGCTTAGAGTAAAATTTTTTCTATGTGATTGAGAAATTAAAGTATCATGCTTGCAGGCAGAGCAAAAAGTCATAAACTGAATGTTTAGGTAATTGAAGTCTCATGCTTGAGGGCAGAGCAGAAAGTCTCGATCTGGATGATTGTGCAGGAATTTTTGAACGGGCAATTCAGGAAAGGAAGTCTCATGCTTAAGCACTTGAGCAGGAAGTCTTGAACGAGTAGTTTAGGAAAGGAAGTCTCATGCTTACGGGCTTGAGCAAAAGTCTCTTTCCGTGTGATTAAGGAGAAGGTCTTGAGCTCCTGACTTAAGCAATTTTAATAAGTCTGACTATAGTTAAAAGCTCTTATGTTGTGATCCGCTGTTGCGCACAGATAAAAAACGAGTATTTTTAAAAAAGTAGTAAAGGGAAGCGACACTCAGATGTTGTATTGCAAGGATCTTGTATCATTTCAACCAACTAAAGAAAAGGTTTATGGGTTTTTTAGTTTCGATTTATAAAATAAGAGAAAAATGATTAAAATAAGTGATTATCAATTAAGCTAAAACGACTAATCCTACTGATTCGGATTCCGACTTATCATCGGCTATTATAACACCAATCCCTAAGCGGCTTTGATCCAATTCAATTATGAAATCAATCAGACAAGCGCTTATCAAAATCATACGAATTATGTTCCGGTTTACCGGATTAAGCAAACGGTTAAGAATATGACGAACTAACGAATTAAGCAAACGATAACACACAACTAAATTTAGGAACATGCATACAATCGAATTTAATCAATTCTAACTTCAACGAATTATTTGAGTTTGCTCCATTATGAATCAGCTTCTTCGTACAACATGAAAGTTATAGCTCTTTGTCTTATCTTTCTAAATCCTGGTAGAACGCATAAATCTGATTCCCATAACTCCAGTTATGATCCGAACAGTTGACATGTATCAAATAACCACTAAAGCTGAAAATAAGATGCGAAAATAAATTAACTGCAAACAAAGACTTAATTATAAAATCATAATAAAACACTAAAATAAAAGAAACAAACTAAGAAAATGCCTAAGTACAAAAATAAGAGAATGAGCATTAATATGCACTGATCAAATTTCCCCACACTTGAACTTTTGCACTCCGAGCAAAATAATATCAAGACTCATGAATACAATAGCATTTGGAAACTCATTCTAGGCTACAACCTCTTATTAGGTCAAGATTGTATCGATGGATACTAATTTTGCACACTAAGGATATCGTAAGAACACAAATCCGCAATTGTGTGGTCATAAACCTCCCTCCTATACAAACCAATCTGAATCATGTTATTATGCATAAGCCTAACTTACCCATCCTCCTTTTTTGCTCTCTTTCATTCTAATGCAATCACATTAAGCCCGTTATCTGTTCACACACATGGTAAAGAAGCTTGTTAGTGACTATGATCCATATCTTGTAAACAATTCAAAATTAACCACTTTAGCAACAACGATATATATATTTTTTTCTTTTTTTGAAGGTTTCACAACCGTTAGCCTAAGTGACCAGGTGAGGGTCACCTAACTTAAAAGGCGGATTCCTATTTATATTTCTTATTAAGCACGAGATCATTCACTTATTTGTATCAGCTTAATTACTTAGTGTGTGATTTCTAGAAGGTGCCGACTACTAGATAAACTAGTTAAGAGCTATTAAAGGATGAGAACTCAAGGCTATATCATAACAAGTATTTAAATTGATTTTCATATTCGGGAGACTTAAGGTGTTAAAACGATATTGATCTTATAAAATTTTCCCAAGTCTCCACAATCTAATCTCAAATTAATCTATAACCTAAAAATTTCAAAAGATGCATTGTGTTTCTAAGTCTAATTTTTTATAAAGAAAACACACAAAAGTGAAAAGAAAACAGAACAAAACAAAACAACACAAAGAAATGGTTCCCCCACCCCCTAACACTTAAAGCATACATTGTCCTCAATGAAAGAAATTAAATATAAAATAAGAGTGAGAGAAAGAAAAGAACACACCCGAGGAGTCAAGGTGGATAAATAATCGCATAAACAACCTTTCCTAAAGAGAGCTCTTCTACAGTCTCTTCTTTCAAAGGGGGGCTCTCATGGAGTAGCTTTGGGAAGTGGCCATTGTTTTTGAAATTTTTAGTAATGCCTTCGTCTTTTATTCTAGGGTCAAAGAAGATCCTTCGATAAGTAAAAGTGTCGAATGGACACGTGAAGGTGATCGCATTTTTCACAACGTCAAGAATCAAAGGATTAAGGGGTTGTCTCACTAATTTTGTTCCATGTTCAAGTGAGACCCTATGCATACTCATGGATGTGCTATTAATAGGAATGTCAATCAAGGTCCATCCAATTGCCTTCTTATGTTTCCTTAATACCTGCAACATTTTTTGTTCTTGTTCAAATTCAAGTTTAGACAAAATTATTGTAGGAAAATTTTCTTCCAATTCTAAAAGTGCATATTTAAAATTTGAAGAAAGTGACTTAAGCTCTAAGGTAGATGGTTGTTCAATGGATGACAAAATTTTGGAAGCAGGAACTACATTTAAATTTGCAACATCAACTTTGTCGGTAGAAATCTCATAAGAAATATCAACATGTAAGGCAACTTCGATTTCAACACAAACTGAACATAAGTGAGTGTCAGTACAAACATCACAAGTATAATTGTCATCAAAATCAGACAAAGAAGAAAAATCGGCAAAAAGTGAATCAGGTGCAGCAAGTTCTTTTAAGGTTATTTTTTCACACATCTTATGGTAATGAAACTTAAAATTAGAATTAAGCAAATCATGAGAGAACAAGAATTAGCAATGCAACAACAAATAGGAAAATATCATCAATGTCCATAAAAAACAAAATAGATGGAAAACACAAAAAAAGCGATTAAAATAAAATAAAAAATACAAAAACATGAAATTTAATCTAATTAAGGCAAATAAGAATTTGGGGAATTTTTCTAATTTTTCTGAAACTATGAAAACAGTAAAAAAATTCATAAAAAATAGAAAAATGATGAATTTAGGATTTTGAGGGCGACGTCCACTAATTTTTTTCTAATGAATCGAAAAATAATCAAACTAATTTAAGACGATTTTTCTAAAATTAATTTTTTTTTACTAGATCGGACGCGAGATGGGGCGTCCGGACGCGAAAACGGAAAAACAACAAAACAAAAGTTCAAAACACACTAATTGACACCTATGACTCAACTAACGGTTAAAAACGACAAGAATCCCCGACAACGGCGCCAATTTGTTCTGCTGTCGTGCACGGATAAAAAACGAGTATTTTTGAAAAAGTAGTAAAGGGGAGTGACACTCGGATGTCGTATCGAAAGGATTCTTGTATCATTTCAACCAACTAAAGAAAAGGTTCATGGGTTTTTTAAGTTTCGATTTACAAAATAAGAGAAAAAGTGATTAAAATAAGTGATTATCAATTAAGCTAAAACGATTAATCCTACTGATTTGGATTCCGACTTATCATCAACTATTATAACACCAATCCCTAAGCGGCTTCGATACTATTCGATTATGAAATCAATCGGACAAGCGCTTATCAAAATAATACGAATTATGTTCCAGTTTACCGAATTAAGCAAACGGTTAAGAATATGACGAGTTAACGAATTAAGCAAATGATAACACGCTACTAAATTTAAAAACATGCATACAATCGGATTTAATCAATTCTATCCTACGAACACAATCGAATTAAATTGGTATTAGAATAACCTCAAAGCGATGGAACCCGTAAGCAGCAGGATTTGCCTTGGGAGTTAGTTTTCCATTAAAACTGTAAAAAGCAAAAAGTAAAATCGTCAAAAGAAGGTTATGAACAGTAGTGCAACTGCTACTAGGTATAGGGAAGCATCACTCCGGTTTCTAACCCAACTGGGTCGAAAAACATAAAAAAAATCCAGCTCAAAACTAAATATTCCTAAAGACAGAATTTGGATCCTGACTTCAGAATTTGATTTTGCTGAAGTTATTTGATATGAAGAAGAAAAGTTGCAGTGTTATGGGTGTAGTTTTGTGACGAGGATGATTAAGATGATATTGTGTAGAAAATGTGGTGTGGGAGTGTTTGAAGTGAAATAGAGTGTCAAGATAATGATGAAGGTTGAAGTATTGGTAAAGAAAGTCATGTGTAGTTTTATGAAAAGTTAAAGATATTTTTCAAGTGGTATCCTTGTTTTTTTTTCAATGCAGTACAAAATGAGATGGAGGGCGATTTTCTTGAGAGAGATGATAGGTCCATTTGCTGCTACGTGGTGGTCATCAAGAAATATATATGCACCGTTTTCTAATATGTCAAAAGTACGCCTAATGAGTATTATTAGTGTAAAAATACGCTAAAAACACTTGAATTGAACAAAATTAAACTATTATAAATAAACAAAAATAAAATCGAAACTAAAACGCAGAAAATTCTAAATAATTAATACGATTATTTTGATAGAGAAATAAAAACAAACGGACTCAAGACGAAAAAAATCAGACGCAAAAGTACCTGAAAAAATAATTGAATGCATTAAAATGATCAACGTGAAATGAACTTTTTGGAAACATACAAGTTTTAATCAAATTTTGAAATAAAAATTGACTGGTAAAAAGGCTCAAGCGAACAAAAATGCGACCAAAAAAGTAGTCGAAAAATTAAAACGAGCACATCAGGTTAAACTACGTAAACTGTAGATTAAGAATACTGACGTCTGCAAGCTCGATTTTGAAATTTTTCTCCCGGTAATTTGATATACAATTGAGAAATTATTCGACTAGTTTGTCTGTAGATCCAAAAAATTATTCTGGTTGATATTTTAAGCGTTACACTGAATAAAAATGCATGTGGTGACACGTAAAAATGCAGATGTCTCGTGAATGCGTTGAATTATTGACTGAATAATTATGAATAGACAATCAGATGCAAATAAATCGCTCTTGGACCATTTACATATGATTCTCCATTACTATTAAAACCTACAGAGATTCAGATGACGATCATACTCTTGATTGTCACCATTTGGACCTCTGAAACAAGATGCAACAGAATGAACGATGCACTGAGACTAAGAAATAAAGCCCTTTGACTTCTTAATCCAACAAAAATGACTGAATAAAAGTCATCAAGACCAGAAAAAATGCCAGGACTAATGAATTTTCATCTAAACCCTAATGAATGCTTTTGATTAAAAGAATGTATGACAAAATGAACGGTTTGCACTATGCAGATGTGAATGAAAAACATGGGAAATTTTAGGGGTATGCCAGTTGCCTCTATATAAGCATCTTTAACTGGAAGATATGAAGAACTCTTGTCTTCAAATCATCATGGTGAAAGATAGTTTAAATATGAAATAGACCCAAATTTTTATATTTTTATGCAATAGAACAATATGCTTATGGTTATGAATGAACACAAAGAGATTAACAAATACTCTTGATTTCTCAGTCAACATATGGTAATGCAAATGGATGCAATAAGGTTTAGGAAATACTTTTTATTTCCTAATCGTTGGGTGATATGAATGAATGTTGGTTAAGAAGTACTCTCAACTTCTTAAAGATGAATGCAAATGGATTAAGAAATACTCTCAATTTCTTAGTCATGAAATGCTAAGAAGTACTCTCGAATTCTAAATGCAGATAAATTAAGAAATACTCTCGATTTCTTAATCATAAAATGCTAAGAAGTACTCTCGACTTCTGAATGCAGATGAATTAAAAACTATTCTCAATTTCTTAATCATGAAATGCTAAGAAGTGCTCTCGACTTCTTAATGTAGATGAATTAATAAATACTCTCGATTTCTTAATTATGAGATGCTAAGAAGTACTCTCGACTTCTTAAAACTGAATGCAGATGAATTAAGAAATACTCTCGATTTCTTAATTATGAGATGCTAAGAAGTACACTTGACTTCTTAAATATGAATAAAAATGAATTAAGAAATACTCTCGATTTTTTAATTATGAGATGCTAAGAATTGCTCTTAATTTCTTAGATGTTATGAAAATGAAATAATAAATACTCTCAATTTCTTAATCATGAATGTAAATGAACTAAGAAATACCCTCGATTTCTTAGATGCTATACAAATTGACTAGGGTTTAGAGAATCATGTTCAACTTCTCTTGACTGACAATACACCTCTAGGGATAGAAAAATCCTATTCAGCTGCTCTTGGCTAAAGGATGACTTCCTAGTATTTGACTGATCATGCTTAGCTTCTTATTGTTAATAGAAGATCCAACAAACATGTAAACACGTTAGAAAACTCTATAGTAGATAGATTTGTCACAAAGTATCATACTCGTCTGTTTTTCAAACGTTCTTCATTGAAGGTAGACTATTATGGGGAAGAAATGATCATATTCATCTTATCTTGGCTATATTCAGCTACTTTTGGCTGAAAATATTGCATTCCATTGCTCTTGATTGAAGCAAATCTGTTGGAAAAAGGAAAAAGAATTTCTTTGGGGAATAACTGCATATTCAACTGTTCTTGGATGACAGTAGACTCTTATGGGGAATGAGGAGATTTCGGAGACTTGCTAGGGGTGAAAGGTTAATACCAACCAAAAAGCTTAGCATTACTTTTAACTATCGGACCAAAAGGTTCCATCCGAATGCTTCTTTAGATCTGTAAGGACCATTGTTTCTGTCAGGGATTGACTGACGTAACCTGTTAAGGAAATACAAGAGACTCTATGGGGAGTAAACACACATAAGACTCGCTGAAAATATCCTAAGGATCATTCAGTAAAGCACGTCCATTAGAGAACTGGGGAGATTGCTACCTTGAGCTATCCTTATGAAGAGATGTCCATCTTAAAAAAATATTTTGAAGAGACTTGCTGAGGATAATGCTGTTGGGGATACCTTTCTAAGGAATCTTGGTGATATGAAACTCGCTTGGGGAGCTCATGAAGTTTTGCTAGAGAAAATTCCAGAGGAAACTCTATGGGGAGATATCTATTGGGAAAACCAAGCAGACATTCTGTTGACACTAGAGTTCAAATGGGGATGTAATCACTTTGTTGGGGAAGAAACTCATCTTGAGAATCAACATTAATACTAATTGACTTCTAAAAGCAAGCTTGCACTGAAGAAAAGAACTGTTTTACTCTTGAGAGCAACTCTTGAATCTTGTTCTACTGAGAATTACATTGAACTTCCTTGGAAGGTTACTAAATTCGGATGAGGTTTATGAGTGATCTATTTTCTACATGATATGTAAGAAGAAAATGAATGCATGAATATACTGGTTTATACATTATGTAGGTATCAAGCTCTGATTCCCCAACGCCATTGGTTTTGAACAATTTTGACACCATGAAAAAGGTTTTCAAAACTCTGATTTCTGTTTTTCTGCCTGGCGGGCTTTAGTGGGGACTCTTGTTTCTAGGAGAACAGACACTTCTAACTTGCTTTAGATTAATATGATTAATAATGTGATCGGTGAGATGCCCCAAGTCTTGTGCATTATTGTAAACCAACAAATATTCCTTTGACATGTTCAAAAATCAAAATAATTTAAAGTTCTCAAAATCTTTGTGTAACTTTCATTATTTTAATGTTTTTACTTTATCAAGAATAAAAGTGACATTATATAAACAAGTAGAAAAACAAAGATAACTGGCGAAGCAATGTTCAACTGAACATATATATTTGATGAGAAGAATAACTCATATATGGGATACATGAAGATGTACATCCCTTTAAGAGGAGATTATAGAGAAAGAAAGCAAATAACTGGCAATGAAAATTTAACTGAATTTCCATCAAAATACAACATTTTCTATTTCTCCTATGCCCTCTAGTCCTCATTACTTTGCTTTTGGAGATGGTAATTGGATTGTTCCCTTCCATCAGAGCTCTAATGTAGTATTTGACTTGTGTGCTTGCAGTATTATGCCTCTGCATATTCCCTAACTTTTGTGTGAACCGCTCCTAATAGTTTTCAGTTCACTAGGAGGTTTACCTTTTTTTTTGCTTAAACCGCCCTTTTGGGTTTTCGACTTACCGGGCTTAAATTTTTTATTTTATTCCTAATTTTTTCCTGAGTCTCCCTTTCGGGTTTTCAACTCACCGGGATGCTCATTTTTTTTGCATAAGTCGGCCTTTCAGGTTTTTGACTTTTTGAGCTTTTATTATCTATCTCTTTTTCTTAGGCATAATACTTCTCCACCGTGTCAGAATTGACAGGGTGTGTCAACTCTTCTCCATCCATGTTTGTGAGAACTAAAGCTCCACCAGACAAAACTTTCTTCACCATATATGGTCTTTCATAGTTGGGAACCTACTTGCTAGGTGAATCCTTCTGGAGGGAATTATATTTTTCAGCACTATTTCATCTACACTGAAATCTCGAGGTCGGACCTTCTTGTTGAATGCTCTCTTGAGCCTTTTCTAATACAACCAACCATGATACAATTTCGTCATTCTCTTTTCTATGATTATATTGAGCTGGTCAAACATAGTTTGCACCCAATCTGGCCCTTCTAATTCAGTCTCCATCAAGACTCTATACGAGGGGATCTCCACTTCTAATGGTAGCACAACCTTCATGCCATAGACTGGAGAGAAATGGGTTGCCCCTATTGAAGTGCGAAAGGGGTCGCCCCTCTTTATGTTAGATCTTAGCATCGTTTTCAGAAAGAAAGAAGATCTTTGTGTGTTAGATCGACGTTTCTTATCAACAGGTCGATGATATCTTTCTGTTAGATCAAAGTTGTGTTACCTACTGTCGCAACGCGAAAAACAACCGGCGGAAAAACAGAGTCGCCACCGAACGTTATTTATCCCGACGGGGGAAAGGAAACGATCGAAGAAACCTCAAAAGGGGGAAGACATGGTCTCACAACCAAATCCTGGGTTCGGGAGTCGATTACGCGAGAGGAAGATATTAACACCCCTCGTGTCCGTTGTACTCAACAGGATCCACGCTTTTTATCTAATCAAAGGGTATGTTTATCTAAAGCTCTACTTGTTAACGGAAAAAAAAGGGAGAAAAAGGTGACTCGATATGACATCGCTGTTCTATGCCTACGTATTCCCTCGTGCAATGTGAAAGTCAGAGTCAACGTTGTTCGGAGGACTACGAGTGAATGAGGGGATTGTGCTCGCCAAGACATCATCATCTTGTGCCTACGTATCCTCATTCGGACGAGAAAGAGGAAGTCAGAGCAGTCATAGTTCGACCTACTATGGGTTGGCTGGTGTCTTTTATGAGCGACACTAAGCTCACGTTCTAGCAGTTAGGGTCGATGCCTGTTTGCGGTAGAACGGAGGTAACATGCCCTTTCTGAAAAAAAGATTTAGACGAAACGTCCTGAGGGACAAAATGATTTGCGGTTTGTTCAAGGATTTTAGAGAAGTGGATCAAATTTGTATATGAAGTGCATCTAAAGTCTATGACATAGGAGCAGATACTTCTCACTAACGATCCAAACAGCTCGCGCTCAAAGTACCCTAAGATGAGGTTAGAAATGCATCAGTTCATGTTTCCCTATGTGCTTAAGGCTCGTGACGCACTTTACACATCATCTTTATTTAGTGTTTTATTTGATTTGAGATGAGAAGAAAGAGGACTCAAAGCTTTAAAAGAAAATAACTAAGGGAAACTAACTCCTAATGTTGTCATGCATAATGGTCCTAAAGTTCGGATAGGAAGGGAACACTACCTAATGTTAGCATGCAAAGAGATGGACTAAGGTTAAGGTTTACAAAGGGACTACCCTAATTGTTATCGTGCAAAGATTGACCCCAAGGTTGGGCTGAGGGGGGATAAGATGCATACACACTATTAACATCACACAACAAACAGATCAAAATGTAAATTGAAGAGAAAAGTCACGGATAAAAATCATGACGCAGAAACGCGAATCAAGGTCGCGCACGCAAAAATATGCAAAGGCTACAAAAAATTAGATGTGATCTAAAGATAACGGTGTTGCGTCATAGAAAAACAATACAAATTGAAACAAAAATTGCTACCGCATTAGCGGTCCTCGCAAGTCAAATCCAGAATAACAATATCAAAGAAAAATCACAATTTGCAAATCGAGATGCGTAAGCGCAAAAAGTGGATTGTCGCTATGTTAAATCGTCGGACGCGTCTAAAAATTTAAAACGCCATGATAATCAATTAAAAATAACTAACATAAACCGATAAAACAACCAATAACTTGCTACACTTAACGTCATCATTGCAAGAGGGACCAAAGATCCAAATTTATCAGAAAAATGTAAAGCAAAAAGAATTTTAAAATGTTGCAAAACAAAATAATAATGTTGCTAACGCAAAAGTGTAATCATCGCAATGGAATCGAACTAACACAAATGTCACGCATCATGCACACCAATATGCAAACAACGTATTGACACGATTCAATCAGAATAATATAATCAAAACCAAAATAAAGTAGGAGATATATATATATATATATATATATATATATATATATATATATATATATATATATATATATATATATATATATATATATATATATATATATATATATATATATATATATATATATATATATATATATATAATGAAAAATTGAAACAGTAGAATTTACCAAGAGTTTTACGCACTGTGGCTTATCTTACCAATTAAACAATACGCACAGTGACATATGTTTCCACTTAAACAATGCATCATATATATGTTTTTAGTAACAATGCGATGGGAACTACCGATAAGAGAAGGATTTTTCACTGTTCTACCCTTGTTTGAAACCAAAAATCCTATAATAATCTAGTTTGAAAATTATTTACTGGAAGACTCTATTTTTGTGAAAGCTCGTCCACTGAATGGGCGAACGTGTGCAACAAAAAACTGGCCTTTGTAAGTTCGTCCACTGAAAGGGTAAACTAGTGAAAGAGAAAATGGCCTATTTTTCTCTGATTTTATTTATTTATTTAATGATTTATTTATTTAATGAGTTAATGATAAATAATTTAATGATAAATATAATAATTTTGTTTATTAACAATTTTAATTTTAAATATTAAAATGTTAATGTTAATAATTTTTATTATAATTAATAATAATAAAATAATGTTAATAATTTTTAATAATTTTAATTATAAAATAATAATTAATAATAATTACATTATAAAATTAGATTATAAGAAATGCTAATAATTTTAACATTACAAGATTAAATTACAAAAATAAAATTGATTAAACAAAATTATTAACATATATTTAATAAATCATTAATATATTTAGTAAATCATTAAATATATTTATTAAATATATTTAGTAAATCAATATATCATTAACATATATTTAGTAAATCATTAATATATTTAGTAAATCATTAAATATATTTAGTAAATCAGTAAATCATTAACATATATTTAGTAAATCATTAATATATTTAGTAAATTATTAAATATATCATTAAATTATTTATCATTAACTCGTTAAATAAATAAATTATTAAATAAATAAATAAAATCAGAGAAAAAATGGCATTTTCTCTTTCACTAGTTCGCTCTTTCAGTGGACGAACTTACAAAAGCCATTTTCTCTTTCACTAATTCGCCCTTTCAGTGGATGAACTTACAAAGGTCATTTTTTCTATTGCACACGTTCGCCCACTCAGTGGACGAGTTTTCACAAAAGTAGGACATTCCAGTAAATAATTTTCAAACTGGGTTATTATAGAATTTTTGATTTCAAACAAGGGTAGAACAGTGAAAAATCCGTAAGAGAAATTTAAAGAAAATTGTAAGTAGTACTTACGGTCTTTTAAAGCCGGAATCTACCGGTGATACACGGCTGTATGGCCACAAACTTGCTTTTTCTTTTTATTCTTTTTAAGCCGTGCGAGTGTGTTGTCTTTTTTCGGTCTCCCCTCTCTACTCAGCAGCAAGACCAATAGTATATAGGGAACAAATTTGGGTTAACTCTAAATTGTCAATAATGTCCCTAATGCCCATTTTAAAGCTCAAATTAAATAGTTAGTTAAACCCAAAATAAAATAAATATTTAAATTAAAATTAAACACTAATTATCCTATTTATTTATTCTAAATATTTAGACAAAAATATAGAAATAAACGAAACCCAATTAAATAAAAGTCGGACACCCAAGTGCTCGAAAAAATAAATCGAATACATTAAAATGATCAGCGCGAAATATACGACTCAGAAAAATACAGCATTTGGTCAGATTTTAACATAATTTTTGACCCGTTAAAATGCTCAAACTAATCAAAATGCAACGAAAAATGTTCGAAAAATTAAAACGACCACGTCGGGTTAAACTACGTGAAACGTAGATCAATATAATTAATGTCTACAAGATCGATTTTAAAATTTCTCGTCCACCAATTTTATGCACAGTTGAGATTCAGTTTGACCGGTCTGTCTGTAACTCTGAGAAATTATTCTTGTGATCTTTTAGGCACTATGCGAGATAAAATGCATGCTATGTAAAGTAAAAATAAAGTCGGATGAATGAAAAACTTAAAAATTAAAATGCCCGAACAAAATCATGACTGAATAGCCACACTTGACTTGAAACTGAAACTTCTGCCCTTGAGTGTACACTAATCCTCTTGAGAAATCATGACGAAGATGACCTTGATATTTGATGAGCCTCGATAAAGAAGGTAATCATGACGTTGTGAACTCAGTCTTTATCTCAACTCGAGTGCAATAGCCAAATAAATCACCTATGAAGAGGGAACACTCAAATGACAGGAAAATGCCTTGATCCCATGTCTTTATGAGCTCAATGCAAATGAATACAAGGTTATGCCTTAATTGAAAATGCACATGAATGTGAAACACAAGCGAATTGTGGTTAAAAATAAGAGGAAAAATTTTGGGGTACAACACCTACCAATACATCGATGTGAGTTAAAGGAAAATAATCTTTAGAACTAGCTCTAGTCATATATGTATAATCTATGCACATTCTTACTTTGTCGTCCTTCTTAGGAACTGCCACAATATTATCAATCCACGATGGGTATGTTGTAATATCCAGAAAACCCGCATCGAACTACTTCTTGACCTTTTCTCTGAACTTGACATATATGTCTGGTCGAGTTCTCCTCAACTTCTGCTTGATGGACGAGCACTCTGAATCCAATGGTAACTTGTGCATAACTATGTCGATGTTGAGTACTGGCATATCTTGATAGAACCAAACAAACACATCCATATATTCATGTAATAGCTTGACAAGCTCCTCTTTCACGCTCTGCTCCAAGGAGGCTCTAACCTTGACTTCCTTTTGATCCTCTTCAGTCCCCAGATTGATCACATCCACTGGTTCCTGATGAGGCTGAATTATCTTTTCCTCTTGCTTCAATAGTCTAGTCAACTCTTCTGGGAGTTTGCAGTCTTCCTCACCATCTTCTTCAACACCGTTAATTGGGACGCTGAAGTCTTCAACTTGGCTAATCGGGACGTTGAAGTCATAGGGAATTATAACATTATCATGTTCAATGAATTCAGTTATTAATGATCTGCATGGAAATGATTTTTGTTTTTAGAGGAAGTAATTTTGAAAAGTAAAAGTGATGTGGAATAGAAATTGCCATTTTTATTCTTTTGTTTATTTATTTGAAAAAAATTGAAAAAGATGAAGGACAGAGATCTCAAAATGTATTTGTATTGATGATAAAGTTTAAACATTTAAATCAAAAGTGGCACTATAAAGCTATCCATATGCCTTGGGTAGGGCATATATATATATATATATATATATATATATATATATATATATATATATATATATATATATATATATATATATATATATATATATATATATATATATATATATATATATATATATATATATATATATATATATATATATATATATATATATATATATATATATATATATATATATATATATATATATATATATATATATATATATATATATATATATATATATATATATATATATATATATATATATATATATATATATATATATATATATATATATATATATATATATATATAATGAAAACACGAAATTACTTTGAAAGGTAATATGAAAATTTTAAGGACCAATCAGGATAGGTAAATCAATTTCCCCAATAATAGTTCGTTTAGACGCATCAAAAGCTTTCACCACAAGAGCATTGGGCTCATTTGTACATATTCAACATCTAGTTGTTCTTGAGTTGTCTCCGGCAATACGTTCAAAGATGAAATTGTATCCACTAATACTCGTGCCAGGGTAAAGTCTACATATTTGATGGAGATATGAAATGCCATTTTATGTTCTTTTCCATTAGGGGGAAGATCCTCATTGGTAAACATCAAACAACTACTAGCACTGAGATTGGCAACCATGTCGTCAAACTGGTTAACAATGATGTTTTCTGCCATGTAAGCCTCATTCAAAAAACTTCAATAAAGCAGTCCTATGAAGCTAAGAATCCATAAGTAGAGAAAGGATGGAGATCTTTGATGGAGTCTAGTTGAGATGATCCTCAACCCTATAATCACTCTTCTTGATAATCTTTAAGAACTCTCTATCTTCTTCAGCAAATACCGCCTTCTTTGAACATGAAATAATCTCCGGAATATTGGTTGCCTTCCAGTTTGTAAGAGTAGGATCCGAAGGTCCACAAAACACCATTTTGGACATTTTCTCGGCCTCTTCTTCAACGCCATTCTATTGATCATCACTTAGAAAACCAGATTTAGAGAACACTTGTTGTATCTTCTAATATTTGGTATGTTCAAAATTCGGCTGATATCCCAATTCACACTTGTCTTTCTTCTCTAGAAATTCAATCAATGTGCCCTAGCTCACAACACAACCAGCTTCAATAGCTGCCTTCACATTCTTCCATGAGGACATGGCCATCTTGGGTTCTTTCGTGGGATTTGGCTTTTTATGGACCACATTCACCACTTCAAGGGCCTGGAAAGGAGTTTTCACAATTTCTTCATCTAACTCAATGTATTTGAATGAAGAGAGATGACTAACAAAAATATTTTTGTCTTCGGATTTGGAAACCATCTTATCAGAAGTAATAAACTTCAACTTCTGATGGAGTGTCGAGGAGACATCTCCGGGAGCATGGATCCAAGGTCTACCAAATAAACAGCTTCGTGTAAGCTTAATATCCATAACCTGAAAGTTAGTATGAAAATTTTAAGGACCAATCAGGATAGGTAGATTAATTTCCCCAATAATAGTGCGCTTAGACCCATCAAAAGCTTTCACCACAAGAGCATTGGGATCATTTGTACATATTCAACATCTAGTTATGCCTGAGTTGTCTTCGGCAATACCTTCAAAGATGAAACTGTATCCACTAATACTCGTGCCAGGGTAAAGTCTGCATATTTGATGGAGATATGAAATGCCATTTTATGTTCTTTCCCATTAGGGGGAAGATCCTCATTGGTAAACATCAAACAACTACTAGCACTGAGATCGACAACCATCTCGTTAAACTGGTTAACAATGATGTCTTCTACCGTGTAAGCCTCATTCAAAAAACTTCAATAAAGCAGTCCTATGAACCTAAGAATCCATAAGTAGAGAAAGGATAGAGATCTTTTATGGAGTCTAGTTGAGATTATCCACAACCCTATAATCACTCTTCTTGATAATCTTCAAGAACTCTCTATCTTCTTCAGCAAATACCGCCTTCTTTGATGAACATTCTACTACTTCTAGTGAGACTACCTTTTCCCCCTTGCTTGATTCAAATGTTGTATCCTTAGCTTTACTCTAGATTACTTCAAGAGATAAAATCCTTCCACTTCGAGTTATTTCGCTGGCCCTAGTGATATTAGTCACATATGGATCCTTCAATATTAATGGTTTTCCACCCCACATAAACTGCGACGTCATAGTTCCAAGGCACAACTTTGGTACACTCAAATGAGAAAGGAGTAGGCACATGGATAACCATCGACTCAATTTTCTTTACTGGTGTTGTATCGGTAATTCTTTGATAAGGAACCACAAAAGGCTTGGGAAGCTTTTCTGAGTCAAATATAAGCACAATCACAACAACATCTTTGTTAACCCTTGCTTTGGTAAACTGAATAACCCATTGATCCATCAAACATTGAAGATAAGTTTTGAATTCAATACACTAATCTGAGTCTGATGAACACACCATACATTTATCATGTACTTCTTTCATTAATTATGCCTCCACCAATCTAGCATGGACTACAACCAAGAGAGTTTTAAAATCGAACACATCCTTTATCAAGCTTTCATCAGTACAACTTTCAATATCATTCACTCCTGGACCACAATGTCTAGGAAAAGGATTGTTCCTCGTATTTGGAATATCAGTAAAAGACAATATATTATGGTCTACCAATTCTTGCACCTTGACCTTAAAAACGCGACAATTCTATATTGTATGTCATTCTGAGTTGGCATGAAAGAACATCTAGAATTCTCATCATACCAGGGTTTGTAAGGTTTTACCATTGGTGGTAGTGCTTGGGGCACGACCGTTCCATTCTGGATCAGATAAGGTAATAGTTGAATGTACATCATAGGGATAAGAGCGATACCTGAATAATTATATGATTGATAAGGTCTTTGTTGATTTGGTCATTATGGTTGGACCGGATGTTGTTGATTGCTTTGTTGATTTCTTTGTTGATACGGAGGAGGGGGAACCATGTACCGAGGCCTCAGAACTAACATTGGAGCTGGTATTGGAACCAAAGCAACTGGCCGATAAGGCATGGCAGGGTACTGAGCAGCTACTACATAAGGGTATTGGAGCAGGTGCCTGCTGTAGTGCTTTCCCCCTTTGACAAGAGATCACACTAGTCTCGTCCTCTTTCCTCTTGAATCTATTGAATGGTTTCTTCAAAATGACTTGACTATTAAATATAAATACACATTAAGAATGTATATTTTATCTGAGTATAAACTTCTATAAATATAAAAAAGAAATACTTTGTACAAGTTTAAAATAATTACATATTTAGGGAAAAGAAACATTAATGCAAATTAGTTACGAGCGAGTATAGTTTTTGCAGCAGTAAGCGATATCACATCAGACTTGCTCTAAACCTAATAATATAAATTGAGGTACCGAATTAAATACCTCGGACTCTGACAAAACTTGAAATTACTTGCATTGGATCACCAAATTACTTGAAATCACTTTCGATCAACGTTTTTACTACAAACTAAATACCTTGGACTCTGACACAACTTACATTCCTCCAATCCCCCATCATTTATACCAAACTCATTATCATAAGACAACATACAACCTCCAACGCAACAATCAATCTTTTTCACTTTTAGTGCCAACTGCGACACCATTCTCTTCGCATCATAATAACTTGTAGGCATGTTTTCTTTCACAGGAGTCACATCCAATATCATTTTTGCAAAGAATTTCAAACACTGATCAGGAACATTCTAATTTGACTTAGCAGCCAAGATTCTCACACACATGGATAACATGGAGTCAGAAGACCACACCCAATAATTTGGTCTAAAACCATCTTTCTCCAAGTGACGTTTCACTTCATTTGGGTCATTAAGTATATTTATGCAACCACACTTTAAACACGGGCATCTTACCCGTCCTTCGCTTCGATAACATTCTTGAGCAAATGCATATGCAAGAAACACAACAACTCCTTCTTTAAAATATGGTTTAAGCCTAGGTCTTTCTGGATATGTTCTATCATACATCCAACTACGATAGAACTGATAATATTTCATACTGCACATGTGTAATGTTGTTCATGTTTAAATTTAAATTTAAGAAAAGGAAAATTGATCTATCGACAAACATATGACTATATTGATCTAACTAACATATCATATAAATCTAATATATACTTTTTTTTTCTAAAAAAAATCTATAACTTTTAATACATATGATATGTTTAATACATTATTAATGTTTTCAAAATAGAATAACTTACAAATTATATACTTTTATGATAAATTTATATACTTTTATGATAAATTCATATTTTCAATAAATATATTATCAAAATATACTACATACTTTCTAAATAAAAATTGTATATAAATATATATAATCTATTCTTTTATAAAAATATGTAATATGTTTCTTAAACAAACTTTACAAATTTATTGGTAATAAAATATACAACAAGATTATATATTATGTTTCTACAAATTTACATACTTTATAACAAATATTTTAACTTACAAATTATATACTTACATGTTTCTACAAATATTATATAACATGTTTTTACATATTTACATACTTTACAATACATAATATGTTTCTACAAATTTACAAATTATAACATATTTCTTATAAATATATTACTAAAATATACTAATATTTTAAAAAATATATACTTTCTAAATAAAAAAATGTATATATTACAAATTATATATTTTATATAAAAAGTGCATATTACTTAAATATATTACAAATTATATATTTTAATGGTTTAACTCATACTTTTTAAATAAAAGTGTATATTAATATATAATCTTTTTTTTAATAAAAAAATATATAATATGTTTCCAAAATTAATTTTTATAAATACTCTTTTATAAAAATATTTAATATATACAATCAGCTTTTTAAAAATTTATTAATATAAAAATATTCTGTTTTTTAATATAAAAAATTTCTATTTTTTAAACAATATTTAATATACAATACTATTTTGAATAATATGTTTACTATATAATCTATTTTTTAAACAATATTTTCTATAAAAATATTACTAAAATCTGTTTTTAAAATATTATTTAATATATAATCTGATTTTTAAAATCTGTTTTATAAATATTTTAATAATATTTTTTATAAATCTGTTTTATAATCTGTTTTTAAAATCTATTTTTAAAATCTATTTTATAAATCTGTTTTATAAGTATATTTAATATATAATCTATGTAAAACATTATTTAATATATAATCTGTTTTTTAAACAATATTTGATATATACTATTTTTTTTTCTCTAAAATTTTTAATATATAAACTGTTTCTTTAATAATATAAACTAAATAATATAAACAATATAAATACCATATACATAAATTTTATATACTAAATAATATAAACAAAATATATCTATATTGTTTTTTTTTTCCAATTTTTTCTAACAAATATTTAAAAAAAATATTTTTATAATATAACTTTGAAAATATAAGAAATAAAAATAATATTTTTAAAAATATATTACTAAAAATATATACATAAATTTTGAAATAAATAATAATATATATATATTATTATACCAGCATCATACCAAATATATATATATATATTACTAAAAATATATATTACTAAATATATATATATATATATATATATATATATATATATATATATATATATATATATATATATATATATATATATATATATATATATATATATATATATATATATATATATATATATATATATATATATATATATATATATATATATATATAATATCAATTACACTTAAAATCTTAAGAAAAAAAATGTGGACCTTTTGACACTTTCTTAAATTTGAAGCTCTTTTTAGATGAAATTTGAGGCCTTTATATGATCTATTATATACATGCAACACAGGAAATAAATAAAAAAAATTAATTATAATATACATGCAACAAAGAAATTATAATATAACAAAAGTATCTACCTAATATTTGTAGTATATTTAAAAGAAAATAAATTAGATCTTTGATGAAGTTGTGAATGAAATGTAGAGGAGGGTGGAAGAAAATGGGGAGAAGAAGAAGGGTGGAAGAAGACACGGCAGCAACATAAAGAAAAAATTGAAAGGGATATCAGTGTTTGGAATGAGATAGATTTGAGCTTTTAATAGGTGTCATTTGCGAGGGAAAACCACACGTGTATGCTAATAGTCATATTTAGCGATGGGCCACCCCTAGCTAAATATTGATGTGTTAGATGCGTAATTGCATGTTAGACACGTGGACACAATTGGAGACGGGCTACCCCACGCTCTAAATGAGGATCACATTAGCGAGGTGCTGCCCCTAGCCAGTAATAACGTATTGTAATCCCATTTCTGTCACGTATCAGTAGGAATAAATGCTTTTCGGTTTGATTTGACTAAAGCATTTACATTGGTGAGGGGAAGTCCCTCGCAAAAGACATATCATAAATTGGTGAGGGGAAGTCCCTCGCAAAAGACATATCATAAATTGGTGAGGGGTAGACCCCTCGCAAATTGTAAGCATTGTCAGCTTATTTAGGTGCTGAACCCTACCAAATGCAAGTTTCAAAATTCAAAATTTTTTCTCTCATTTGCGAGGAGTATCCCCTAGAAATTGCTTTATATTTTTTTTTGCTTTCTATTTTATGCATTACGAGGGGTTTAACCCCAAGTAACATAGTTTTTTTTAGTGAGGGGATTTACCCCTAACCAATATCCCTAGCTAACATCAGCTTTTCTTGTAGTGAATGTATGTAGTACAGTTTAAATCGTTTTAAGAAGAAGATATAACTTTGGTTTGCAATTTATGTTCTTTAGTACATGTAGATGTCAACCATATTTTCTATTTTTGTTTGCAGCAATTTGGATTCAGGTTTGCAGCTGGCTTCGCATCAAGGAGGTTGGTTTAATGGGAAATGTAGTTGATCACTTTGTTTTGTTTGCAAATAGTTTCGATAAAGTTTATGGTAAGCAGACTGCTTGTTTGTTCTAGTGTTGTGTGTGCTAGAATCTTTGGATTCAGAGGAATTTGTTTATTTTTAAACCAGAGGAGGGAGCGGGTCGACAATGTATGGATCATATCAAAAGATCTAGTAAGGAGTGGTTTCTAACTTTCTGTGGAGATGTTAACAGTTTGGGTTGGGAACAATGGTTAGCTTTCTACTAGTTTTCTTTGTGTTCTTTGGTGTCTCTGTTGTACGTGTGAATTGTCTTGTTTTAAGGGTTGAATACTCCTTGTACTCCTCTTAATACATAATTACTTATAAAAAAAGAAGATAAAATTATTTGCAGTTTAGTTTGATGTTAGAGAATTCATTGAAAAATTTGATCCGATTTAATTTTATATAGTTAAATTAAAATCATTTTTTAGTATAAACAATGCTATAAAATAAAATTAATATCAATAATGTATAACATATTAAAAATTAATGTTACAAAATAATAATGATCAGATTATTTTTGAAAGAAATTAAATGATAAAAATAAATAGATTAAACTAAACTATTAAATAATATTAAAAAATTAATTATCAACTAATAACAATTAATATAAATATATCATATTAATAAATTAATATTAAAATATATGTGTGATTTGCTTCGATTTGGATTTATTATAAAAAGTCAATTCAAAATCTGATCTCATCCTAAATTTTTTTTTTTATAAAATGGCATTCAACCATATTTAATAATATTTAACTTTTTTATATTTATTAGAAACTTTGAACACTTTTATAAAAGGCACACCACATATTCATTTAAAATTTTAAGGTGATATGTGTGCGAGTTCTCCCACTTATAAATACTCAAGTCTTTATATTTTTATCCATGTGATATTATTATCCACACTTGTTATACTTAACCGTCTTCTCTTTAAATGAACGAGCACACTAAACATGTGGCCTAAAGATTTTTTATTTATTTAAATAACATTTTTTTTTGAGAAGAAGTAAAACTCAAAATATCCTTTATAAAAAGTATTCTTCAAATATTGTAGTTTTTTGTCCTAGTAGGAGCAAGCAAAATCAAATGGCGCGGTCCTCAAAAACTCAAATATTTTAAGTTACATGTCATGTTAGTGCAATGACATTCAAAACATGTCAAATGACTGTCTTGCATTTGCGTGGCTCTTTAATGATTGAATATTTATATGATGAATTGGAAACTGGGAGCCAACCCAGTTGAAAAGTGAACTCAACCTAATCAACTTAATAAACATGTTTTATAATTAGTCTAAAGATAATAACCCTAGACAAAAATCAATCATTTCAAGTTCCTTTTTGTTTTATTCATCTAGAACAATCACCTCAAGTGAATATGACTAATCGATCAAGTAATAATAGGTACGCCTACCATGCATGTATACTTTCAATCAATGCATGAGGGGGTTTACAGATGATTTGGACATAAAGTAGCGTTTCCAATTGAAGTAAGGGATAACCCACACCCTATTTTGTTAGTAGTTATGAACCCCTTGTAGGGGAGACAGATGAGAAGGTAAGGTACGTACACTAGTTCGTTCTATGTCATGCTTTGTTTTCAACGGGTAGATTGTATTGTACTATACCATTTTGCTTTTCTCTTACATGGATTTCCTAATGTAAAAATAGTTTGTTGTTTTCTATTTTGCATCTTAGTCTTAGTTTCGGTCTAGGTCAAATCTCGATTCAATAAGTGTGATAGCACTAAGTAAGTATGACGTTCACATTACACGCTTATCGTACATCTTTTTGAAACTATTAAATTTATTCAACGTTTCTCTAAAATAGGTAAGGGTATTTATATTTATATATGATTCAGAATTTTGACATCATAGAATGGTTACGCTCTAATATTATACTAAATCGAGATCAACCAAACACCCTGAGACCATCAAATCAGATGAATAAATAAGATCCACTAAAGTTAACCACCAAAGGCAAATAGCTATCAACCATCTTTGAAGAATGTTTTAGTATCTTGAATTTTATATGATTCTATAATAGTAGTACACCTGATCAGAATTTCAGATACTTTCATATAGAACTCTACATATCTTTTGATATACTTTCCTTTTAATAAAGATGTCTCTAGAAGAAGGTAAAATACCTTATAACCACCCTACACAAATGAGACTTGAAATCAATTTCAGATACACAGTACTCTAAAATTTTAAATCAAGCACTTACAATCGTTCCTAACTTGATCTCAGTGTATTTACACTTGAAGAGAATTATTTTATCGGATCAACTGTTAATTAAAAATTAGACATATTTAGATTTTGTACTAACAAAATCAACCGTAAATAAGTTGATTGTCCATTCCATATCGAACGACTAAGACAAGTAATCATGTAGTGTAATTACCACACTAATCTATGTTTGAAATTAATTTAATATTTAATTTATTCAAGGCATGCTCAAAAATAAATTTAAAATTTTAATCATAATTTTGAAAGGAAATGAAACAAATATATGAGCATGCATAAACACGTCTTTAGGATCTAATGCATATTGATCTATTAAGGATTATAGAAATATTTGGATAGATCTAAAGAAAAAAGTTTTTTAGATAGTGACATGAGTTATCATGACACGTAAAAGTGTAGAAACATGTGATAGGCATTTGTTGGCTTCTCGAAATTTCTCAACTAGTACTTCTAATTCTTCGAGCACTTTTAAGATGAAGATGTCGATGGTCAATTAGAACTCTCATTATTTTAAAATGAAATTATTTCAAAATGGATCATCTTGACATCTATACATATTTGAGGCCATATTCAACTAATTAATTAATTTATTCATTAATTAGATATTTAATTAATCTTTAAACTTTATTTGATCTCTTAAGGCTCTTAATTTAATAAATAAGTTTTATATATATATATATATATATATATATATATATATATATATATATATATATATATATATATATATATATATATATATATATATATATATATATATATATATATATATATATATATATATATATATATATATATATATATATATATATATATATATATATATATATATATATATATATATATATATATATATATATATCAAAATATAATAATTAAATATCTAATATTCCAATAATCTCCCACTTATGCAATATATCTTAATAATTATATCACAATTCGTTAGACACGCATCTAAATGATATTTATCTTTAGATTTTAACGTTACAATTTTGTCCACCTCATACATCAATAATGATACCACTGCGGCTGTCGTCACTAATGTATAGCATGGCGGAACTCGTCGACCACAACATCAACGTACTTGATGACATAGATCAATATGGATGAATAACATAGAAATTTCATATAATATAATCTTTGTTTCATGTTTATTTTTAGGGATGTCAATTTGCATCTGTTAACAGGGATTCCCGTGGGAATTATCTGTTCGGAGCTCTGAAGTCGAATTTATTTTCCCTTGCGGGGACGGGGATGGAGGTAAATATTCCTCCAATGAAATTTCGGGGCGGGGATAGGGGAAGTACCCTCCGCCCTGTGGATTCCCCGAATCCGACCATATTATTAATTATCCTTTTTATATTTATAATATCATATAAAATATAATAATCATGTAATTGTATATTTTTTTTTATAAAAAAGTTATTATATTATTGGTAAATAAAGAGTCATTACTCATTAGTCTATAGTGGATATTTTATTTACTAATCCTAAAAAAGTGAAGGATGCATATACAAATTACAATGTTAAACGTCTCTTCTTCTTTTTAGAAGAGTCTTTCTTTTCTCAAAACTAATTTGTCTTCTTCATTCTCCTCTGTTCTCATCATTATCACAACAATCACTCTCTTTTCTTTATTCTCAATTTCTCATCAACATCACTGTGGTATTTACACTCTCTCTATCTCTTTTTTAAATTTCTTTATGTTTTGGTTTATTTAGATTAACTTTGTCTTATCAATAATAATTAGAGTTTAAAATTCCTTTAATTATTCAGATTTGTAAATATGTTATTTACTCATTATATAGTCAAATATCAATTGTTTACCTTGATCAATACGAAATTACTTACCTTGATTCACTCCAAATTAGGTCTATCAAACTTGTATATATTTACACTACTATAAACTAATAGCAGTATCAATTTTTATCAATAACTTACTTTTCTAGATGGTATCGGTTGGATACTATCCAACCCTATTCTTTTAATTCAGAACGCTGTTTCTCTTTTTTTAGTGTCAATGTCAATTGGGGGATTGCTTTGATATTTTGGATTCTCATCCAATTCTATTTTTGCTATTCACTGTGGGATATTTATTAGTATTTTATTTTGGATATTTGATAATTCGAATTTGCTATTTTTTCTACGCATTATGAGATTATGCATGATAGCAAGAAAAATAATTAGCAACTACAATTTCTTTTACATTTTTTTTGTTATTGATGCAATATGTTTTATTTTTTAATTTTTAAAATAATAAATATGCAAAATATATGTTTTATAAAAAACAATGAAATGCTAATGTCACAATTTTGATCAGAAAAAAAAATTAAGATTTAAAACTTGTGGATCTCTGTAAATATCATGGGATCAGTGGGGATGGGGATGAGGAAAAATATTTCTTTGTGGCAGGGATTGGGAATGGGGATGGAGAAAAGATTAGGAGACAAGGCGGGGAACGGAAAAGTATTCTCCGCATATTCTCTGTCCCGTTGACACCCCTATTTATTTTAAACTAGTTCAACTGAAGTCTTTATTGAGACCTAACTAAAATTTTCAAATTTAATATATATATATATATATATATATATATATATATATATATATATATATATATATATATATATATATATATATATATATATATATATATATATATTCAACAATAAAGACTTCAGTTGAATATATATATATATATATATATATATATATATATATATATATATATATATATATATATATATATATATATATATATATATATATATATATATATATATATATATATATATATATATTCAACAATAATAATTTCATGTCAAATTTATTTTTATTTTCAACTTTATTGATGAAACTCTTTTTGATATTCAAAGAATACTTTAAAAATAATTTTTAAATATCAAAATAACTTAATATAAAAGAGGTGTCCTAAGATCTTTCACGTTAAATTGTTTTTAGAAACTTGTCGATTTCAAATAAAAAAATTCACTTAATGTAATAAAATTGACAAAGTACATAAGAAATATAAACTTACTCCCATTTATAATACCAAAAAATTTCCTCTTATTTATATCAAAAGTGAATGAAATAACTAACTTTAGAATACACATCTTAAAAACAAAATAAGACAATTAGCATCATAATATTCATCTCAAAACTAAATGAGACAATTAACTTAAGAGACTATGTAGTATTGCTAAAGAGATAACTTTATTAACTCAAATAAATTTTATTAATTTGCAAATCATCTACTTTTTGTCTATTGATACAAAGTTGTTCACGTTTGCACCATATAGTTTTATTAATATTTCAATTAAGAAATAAAATCTTAACATTTATATCATGTAGGTCTAAAAGATATAATGAGCCAAGAGCGTCATGACTAACTCTACAAAAAAGTTTCAAGAAAACCAAGTTAGTTTCTCTTTATAGTCAAACATTTATAACACATGGTGCCATTGGTTTTGTGGGTATTGAGTTTGACCTTCATATATCAAACTTGTTTGAGAGAATAGTGATGCAAATTAAGATACAGTAATAGAAAAATACGCAGCGGATATAAAACTTTCCAAACTTGCAGGAACCTTGAGGATCAACAACATATATAAGACGACAAATTGAACAAATAAAGGCACAAAAGAACACCGATATTTTTAACGTGGAAATCCCCTCAATATGAAAGTAAAAACCACGAGTCGTCCAGATCAAAGAAATAATCTCACTATAATCAATTAAGGGTACAATAGAGTCTTAAAGTGATTCACAAAGTAGTGCTAACTGTCGCACCGCTGCGAAGAGGGGCTGACAAGGACAGAAGAGTCGCCACCGTTCGTTATTTATCCCAAAGAGATGGAAAGGAAACGATCAAAGAAAACCTACGAAAAAGGGAAAGACAGATCATCGTAATCAAATCTTGGGTTCGGGAGTTGGTTACGCAATGGGAAGGTATGAGCACCCCTCACGTCCATTGTACTCAATGGGATCCACGCTTGTTGTCTAGTCTATGGGTGAAAAACAAATTACCTATGGCTGCTACTGCTAAACGGAGGAATAGAAAGAACTGACTCGATAGAGCATCGCCACCCTATGCCTACGTATTCCCTCGTGCAATGGAAAAGTCAGAGTCAACGTAGTTCGAAAAAATACAGGGGGAATTGCTCGCCAAGACATCGCCGTCTTGTGCATACGTATTCTCATCTAGTATGAAAAATCAGAGCAAAACGTAGTTCAGGCTAACTACGGGAAAACAGGGTGTTCTCGATCGCACGGGGAGCGAGAGAAAAGGTAGACGATACTAGCGCACACATTCTTGCAGTTAGGTGTATTGCTGCTTGACCATTGGAGACTTAGGAGTTACCTGTTTGCGGTAGAACGGACGTAGTATGTCATTGGTTAAAAGGTACGGGGAACCTAAAAGGGAAAGGGGAAAAGTGCTCTATAGGATTATCACAATCCTATGCCTACGTACTCTCAACAGATATGAGAGATCAGAGCAGCCGTAGTTCGGCCAACTACGGAAAACGGGAAAGGGTGCTCGCCAAGACATCGCGTCTTGTACCTACATATTCTCATCTGGTATGAGAAATCAGAGCAGCTGTAGTTCAGCCAACTACAGGAAACGGGTTCTCGATTGCACGAGGGCGAGAGAAAGGGAGTCTCAATCGCACGGGGGCGAGAGAAAGGAATCATAGGCCGCAAGGATGCGAGAGAAAGGGATCGGATCAGGATGCACACGCTAAAACCTAAGATGTAGAAGTGAATGCGTCGCATATTGTCCAAAGGACATACGTTAAACACTCTAGACGAGATAGAGGAGGCCTCCCACTCATCACTTCCCACGTTTCTATCGCTTACGGCTCACGACACTTGGCGGTTGAATAAAAGATAAAATTAAAACAATGTTACCGAACGGAGTGGTTCCGTTGACCCTTGATCTTGCGTGCATGCTCATTTGCAAGCTTCTCCTCTTTGATCCTTGATGATGATGCTTCGAATCGGGACCAATGTGACGCTGAACCGTCGTAGCTCGACTTATAAGAGAAGTCAAACTATAGGAGGTTGCGTATTGATATCTGTGCTATGGACAAGATAGAGAAATGATATTAAGGATCATTCTCCGATTTAATCATGTCGCACGGACCAAAAAGAATGGGATCTCGTCTTACGGAAACAAGACTTCATCGATCCAAGAAAAAGTCAAAATAAAATCGGAAAGAAGAAGAAATGAGGAGAGAAAGAGGTGGTCTCAGATCCAACATTATTCATCAATAATTTGACTGGTAATGGATTACGGAGGTCTCGTCATCGATCAAAACAGATGAAATAAAGTCGAAAATGAGAAAGAAGAGAGAAAGTTGATCTCGGATCCATCGTTTCTCATCAATAAGTTGACAGAAAAATAATGGTGGTCTCGTCATCGACCTAAACAGATGAAAATGGGACAAAATACCCAATAACAAATGCGAAATAAAATTCAACTTCTAAAAGGTTATAAACTCTAATATAAATAGAATAGAAATTCTAAAAGAAGCTAAATATATATATATATATATATATATATATATATATATATATATATATATATATATATATATATATATATATACATATTCTAAAAGAAATAAAATATAAAACTAGAATAATATATATAATATGAATTCTAAAGAAAAAGTTAGAAAATCTAAAATAAAATATATTAATAAGACTAATATAATATCTACAATAATAATAATAATAATGAAAAGAGTTAGGAAAACAGGGTGGAGTATAGATCCAGGGGGTGTGAGACTAAAAGTATGGTGTGGAATCATCTGGGCTCACCAAAGCCCATCATCCACCCAAACAAAAACAAGACCCGACGGATCCACAACAAGGAAAAAAAGGCAATACAATAAACAGATCCAAGTAACCCAATTAATCAGCAGCTAAACAACCACAAAATTCAACTCGCTCAGCTTGGACATCAAAATGGGTCCATCTTCAATCTCCTTTCTCAAATTGCTTCTCCTTCTTGACCTCGCCTGGTCCACTTTCATCATACTCAATCTCTTCTTAATTTCTGTTTCTAAGATTATGCTGGTGTGTGTTTCCGTTTCAATCTTTTTTTTGGATTCTGACTTAGTTTGAAAGGTTGGGGTAAATGGAGGTTTAAGTTTTGACGGGAAGTTTATGGGTTCTGTTCTTTGAAGGGGGTTTTACGGCACTGCTTCAAAATAGAAGAGGGGTTCAAAAATGGTTTGCCAGTGATTTACGGTGATGGTTACGTCGTTAATGTTGTTGTTTGGAGAAGTTGATGATGGAAGGTGGTTCAGAGATGGGTTTTGAAGAACATCGGATGGTTGTTCGAAAACGATTTCAGTGAAATGAGTGTTTGGGGTTTCTGGGATTTGAAAATGGAATGGTTCATTTTGGATGCTGAAGAGAGAAGTGCTTTGAGATGGAGATATGGTGATAATGGAAACTGAATGAGGTTGTTGTTAAAGGTTGAGTGAAGTGAAGTGGAAATCTGGGTATTTCGGCGGCTGTTTAATGAGAAGTTCGAAGGTTATTAAAGGTTGAATAGGTTTGTAATGGTAAAGTGAGCTGATGGTAGTGAAATGGGTCGTGGTGATGGCGATGATAATGAAGGGTTCGAAAAAAAATGGTGTTTGTGTAACGGTTTAACTTTTTTATTTGGGTCTGTATGAATCGTTTTGAATATGGTGGAATGGATTAACGGTCGTAGAGGAGGGGAGGGAACTGTTAGTGGTTATTGAAGAAGGTGAAGTTTCGATGGAGAGATGGAGGAGAAGATGAGTAGAGAGTGGAGGTGATGAAGGAAGTTGGTGAAGATGGAATGGAGGCAAGCGGCGGATTCACACAACTAGGGTTTTGGTCTCCGGGTAGGAGATGATGAATAGTGGACTATATAGTCCCAAAGCTGACATGTGGCATTGTCCCAAAATGTCGATGAATTCTGATTTTTCATTAATTGCTGATTTAAAACCACTGACTGATTAAAAATGTTGATTAAAAAAAACTGTATGACTAAACTCTAACAAATTAAATGAAAGCCTAATTAAATAATACTAATAATATTCCAAATCTTAATTAATACCTAATTTTGATTAAACTATTAATTAATCCTAACAAACCAAAAAACTAAATAATTCTATTTTCTAAAAACTAAATCAAAATCTCATTCTAATAATTATAATTAAAAAAACTATTCTAAAATGAAATTCTATTTCTAAACCAATTCTAAAAAAATCTATTCCTATTTCTATTCATTTTTTTAAAAAACAATATTAAAAAAACACTTAAGCTATATTCTAAATAAATAAATAATGAAATGCACAATGCCATGGAAAAAACGGGCGAGCACCTAAATGCGCCAAATTATCAGCACGAATTGAATCATCAGGAAGAGAGTGACTTTCGCTTGATTTTGACACTGAACTTCTCATTTGAATTGATTTGAGTCACCTGAAACGCGAGCAAAGCAGCTAAAATCCTGATAAATTCAATCCGGCTGATAACACGGGCAAGATGCGACCTAAATGATATGCAGATGAAAACGAAGCAGAAGTCAGCCAAAGTTAGAAAACGGGTGGGCAAATTTTAGAGTGCAACACTAACAACCGCAAATCACAAAGCAAACTAGTTTACAAATAAAAACAAAAAAGTTGTAGTTTTTTTTCCAAATCTGCAGCTTCAGTCTGAAGCAAATAACTTTCACCTCAGATGTTTTTTTTAAATTCTAAACGGTCAAAAGTTATATATATATATATATATATATATATATATATATATATATATATATATATATATATATATATATATATATATATATATATATATATATATATATATATATTACGAACCTACCTTTCAAATTTGAGCTTGATCCAACAGTTAACGAATTAGAGATCGTTGATTTAGTAATACTGGTGGTAGAAAAATGAGAATGAGTTTCTCTCCTCTTTTCTCTCTTTTGAATCCTTATTTTTCCTCTATCTCTCTCCAACCCTAAATTGATCAAGTTAATTTTTTTCACCAAACTTAATTTTTTTCAATCAAGTTTGATAATGAGCATTCATCTCAACGGTCAAGACACTCTAAATTATTCAAAGCTCGATATAATCGGTAAGTTTTCGAGTTTTTGAGGTATTTTTGAGTATTTCCTGTAAACGAGTTAGAATATAGTTTTATGGGTAGAAATCATTAGATAGTTTTAGAAACATAGTTTAGAGACAATGCAGGTATTGTTTGTTGGCTAAAACTGACGATCAGGGCTTCAAAAAATCAATTTTCATGGGTAGGGGACACCATTTTCGTGGCTGTTGGAGTTGCAGAAAGTTCTAGGGCTCCATCTACGGAACAAATTAACGTTAGGGAAATTTTGTAGATGCAGCTCCAGAACAAATCAAACATTGTGAATTCTGAGTACTTTCATAGATACATCTACGGAAGGTTTCCGTGTGTATATATTCGGAAGTAAAAAAAGTTATTTTTTTCTTTTTTCTTTTTAAATTTATTTGTGTCTAATTGTTTTTTCTTGGTTATACCGTGTAGACATTATGGCAGGCAGAGACGATAGATTGCGACTTGGACGGGTTTCACAACATGCATCTGTCAGACGCGAGCAGAGTTAGGCCATCGTTATCGAGGCCGATACAACTAAGGCACAACTTACTGCACAAACTTCTTCATCACATGCCTAGCATACTCCATCGACCTCATATTCCATCCAGTCATCCACTTCTTCATCCCAGAGGCGTCGAGATTCAGTTGAGGATTCATCACAGGCCCCGTCCTCCTGCAGGCCTAATCAGGATACTTCTAATCTTCCTCTTGCCGATGATGTTGATCTGGTGCCCTCTCCAGAGGGTGATGACCAACCACCAGAGGATGCTGGTGACGACGATGATGATGACTCTGAGGGTTTCCCAGGGGGTCCCTCAGATATGTCCATGCTGACAGGATATGCTGACCATACTGTCAGACAAGTCTGGGATGGAGAGGTAACATTACTCAGATTGTTTCTTTTTTTTCGTTGGAAATTTATAATTTGTACCATTGTTTCTTATTAACATTTTTTCTTATTTATGGAAATTTTCAAACTCGTCCACCGCAGAAGTTCTATAACCATGGGCGAAAGATATTATCTTCAGATCAGCCACAAGAGGCTTGGTTTTAAGATATCCTTGCCGCCTCTGGTTTGAAGGGCCTTTGTGAGATCGGTTACAGACTGATCCACAACAGGATGCTGATGGGCTTTGCGGAATGATGGCACCCTGAGACGTCCTCCTTCCATCTACCGTATGATGAGATCATAGTTACATTGGACGACATCTCTTGTCTGTTACATATACCGATCCGGGGTACCTCCTCCGTCACGGTAGGATGACGAAGGAGGACGCAAGAGAGATGTTGGTGGATGAGCTTGGGGCTAATCCACTCGATGCGCTTGAGGAGGTGGATAAGACCATAGGGGCTCGATGCACATGCATCGTTTTGGTGAGGCGTTCGCTGCTGCACGCCAGGAGGATGATGATCCAACTGAGGTTGAGTTACACGGGTAGCGTGTACTGAGGTTTTATTTTCTATTTTTAGTCGGCACTCAACTGTTTGTGGACACGAGCTCCACATATACCGATGTCCCTTACCTCAAGTGCTTTTTGGATTTCACACAGATCCATGAGTACAATTGGGGGGCGGCTACATTGGCGTACATGTATTCGAGGTTGGGAGAGGGATGCCTGTGGAAGACCAGGACTGTGGCAGGAAGCGTGTCACTACTTGTGGTAACAATCTTATATCCTTCAACTTTTTTTTCATTTCTTTTCATTCTATATTCATGATAATGTTGGATCTTGATGTTTTTTAATTTTATTGTAGGCTTGGATATTCCAGCACTTTCCCATGATCGCTGGGTGGAGGAGTGTGCCTGATTACACAAAGCAGATGCCGTGTTCCCGTGCCTTTCTCCCACTCAGGGGGAACCAGACGGTCGACCCTTACAGAGTTTATCTCGAACTCCTGGCTGTTAAGGACATCTATTACAACATCTATGCTTATCACCATGTGTCGCACCCATTTGATGACATCTCACTATTCTCAGAATGATTAGCATGCAGTTCGACCATCACTGTCCCATATTTTCTCGAGCGCGTCATGCAGCAGTTCGGGTACACACAGACGATACCCAGACACCTAGTTGTCTCTACTCCTCCCGGCTTGATCCATATGCAGATAGACTAGATCTATGCTGACTATCAGAGGTACATGGTACCAGACAAGGCTCGGGCGACCAGAGCGCCGAGAGACTGGAGCTGTGTTGATGGCTACATCATGTGGTTCTTCGCCGTCTCACACTCATACATGGTTCCCATTGTAGAAGGATCACTGCCCAGACCAACTCATCAGGAGATTTTAGGGGAGCAACAATCTCAATTGAACCACACTCAGGATGTCCTGCCTCGCTGTCGTCAGATAGTGGATACAGGGCGGGTAGACATTGACGCCAATTTCTTCCCAAGGGTTTTAACCACATGCGTATATTGGATGATATGCTTGTGGTGGCGAAGGGGGAACTTATGTACCGCAGACATCACGCCAAGATGGGTGGGATCGATGGCCGAAGACACAGACCAGGCATTCGAGAAGGCGGTAGAGCCAGATGAGGCAGTTGAGGCATAGGCAGAGGAGAAGATGGAGATTTTGTCAAACACACACAGTAGTGATTGTGGTGTTTTTTTTTGATGTACTATATTTTGATGACATTGATGTACTATTTTTTGATGATGTTTGAAGGCTCTAAGATTTGACCAAATTTTGGTAAAACATGATGTTGAATAAGAAGTTCTAACATGAAGTAATTTGTAAAGAGCAACATGTCAGACAAGATGCCCTATCTTGAGGACTCTACATCTTAGTCTGATACAACAGCTTTGTTGCAGATCTGTTCCAAGATTTAAGGTACAATCAGAACATGGACCAATAAAATGATTGAATAGAGATTTCGAAGCCCGTGAAATGCTGAAGATTATAAAAGGAAGACTAAGACCTAGAGTAAAATAGGAATCCTTGTTAAGACTTTTGTAAAGTAAAAATAAGGGTTTAGGATTTTGAGAGTCGTGTGGCTTTCTTGTATTGTAAGTTACCCTTTGTATCAAGTTTGAAACATTGTGGTAGACATAGTTTTCATATTCGGAAACTTGTAGGTAATGAATTATATATTGTTCTTGGATGAAGCTTTTAAGAAAATTTAAGTATTAGTGTTAGTCATGAGTATTGACTGAATATCGCATTGAAAGGAGTGTCTTTCAATTCAACAGTGTGATACAATCACATGAGATTGTGACTGTTAGATACCACTGATGTGATTTAGGAATTGAGATGGGTTTCACTTATCTAGATAGATTTCTAGGTAGAAATTGCATTGTGTAGGGATAAAGTTAGGAGTTATAAGCCAGAGGTTGCTTAGCTCTGAATTAATACTACTGATAGTGAATTCATTCTTGGCTTGGTAGCCCCCAGATATAGGTGTTGTTGTATGTAGCACCCCAAAATTTTCCCTTTCGTTTTAACTGTAACTGGCTTATGTTTCTCTTCATTTTTCATTTCTGCATATCATAGCATTGGTTCTTGAGGCATGGGATCAAGGTGTTTTCATAGCTTAGGGTTCCCTTTTATGGCCAGAGTTTAAACAGTGAGCGTTAGAGGCTCTGACATTTATTTTTCCCAGCGATTGAGCGGCCGATTTTATTTTATTCAACATGTTATTTTCAGCTTAAGAGACAGTGTACAGACTATCTCAGGCATTTTCACAGTTATAATATCCAAGGGCAAGTTTTAGAGGCTTAATGAGGATCAGAACAGATGGCAACGGGTGATTACGCAAGTTTCCCTCCACATGGCACCAAATTTGGCAATTTTTGAATGTGGTAATCGGTTACCTCAAGTGAAATTTGCCAAAATATTCAAATTTTCAGCATTGCAAGTTTTCACTCATTTTTAACCATTGATTTTACATGATCATCATTGGAAGGATCTAGAATTGTTTCAATTTTCATCATTTCCCTCCAAATTTCAAATACTTCATTCCTAATTCTACTCCTAATTTCCATTCCAAATACTAATCCATATTCCAAACCATATTTTGATTCCTAACCTAGAGCTTATTTAAGTGAATTTGCTCCAAACCTCACTCATTCGCACCAATTCACTCTCATTCTTCATCTTAATTTCAGAATTTGCTCTCAAATTCTCTCAAATTTCTCTCAACTTTTTCATTCCCAAAACCTCCATTAAAGCTCTTTCCACTTGAGTTCATCGATTCTATATTGAAATCCTTGAATTCTAGATCTAAACCTCCTTCATTCATCTTCATTATCTTCAATTAATCACTCAATTTTCATTTGGATTTGGATATGATTTTGGAAGCAATATTTGAAGTGCTTTGGATCCATTTTGGCTTGATCATGCTTGTTCTTCATTTCTACTATAAGGAAGCTCTTGAATCTTGAAGATTCTCTGGGTTTTTAGCTTAGATCTGTTACTTTCAAGTAAATCAACACTTACCAAAATCAAATCTCAGCTTTGAAGGTTGGTGAATTCTAGATCCAATTCTGTTTTGAGCTTATTTGCATAATCACAATGTAGATTCATGGCTTTTGATGCATTTTGATGATTTTGATCTTTGTGATTTGTGATCTCAATGTTTGATTGTGTTACATGATGTTTGATCACTGATTCTTGATGATAAATCTGTGCTTAATTGATTACATGTTCATGTGAGTGATTGGTTAAGTTGTTTGGTGTTGAAAACTGATTTTGAAAGTCATTTTTCTGTTTCTGTCTCAGTGGTAACCGGTTACCATTAGCAAGTAACCGATTACTGTGCCTAATTTTAACGTTTTTGAGCTTTTTTTCAACAGGTAACTGGTTACCTGATTTTGGTAACCAATTACCACTGAGACAGAGGGTGTGTTTCTTGCATTTTCTTGCTTGTTTGAGTTCTTTTTCACATATAAACTTCATGGTTTGATATGATGCATTTATGTGGATTGTTTTTGACATATTTCATCATTCTTGAATGTTTAATTTGGATTCTTCGACATGTAACTTCTGGTATCCGTTTAAATGTTTAACATGTTCATTATGCTTAATTGATGCAATGGTCACATGTTTTTCTTACTTATATCATGTTAATTGATTATCATTGATGATTATCTTGCTGGACTTGTGGTGCATGTTTACGTTTGCTTCCGATTCCGTTTGTTGCATGTTCGTTTGATCGTTCAGTCGTTTGATTTGAATTGAAAAGCATGATGATCTTGTTGATTTCTTGATGATGCAATGTTGTTAATCAATTATGTTTGATTGTTGAAGCATGTTCATACTTGCATGATATATATCCATGATTGGTATTTGCTTATGTTTGATTGCATTAAATCATACTTGCTTGCTGCCCACTTTCCACACCTGTGGTTATTTTGAATTTGCATGTTGTCCTTGCCTTACTTGCTTGCTGCCTGCCTTTTTACACCTACTTTTATGCTGAAACATATGTTGTTATAGGCTGTCTTGCTTACCTTGCTGGATTTTATGATTGTTTTGTGTATGAGGCGTTGTTGTAGCCGCTGTTTTTATCTTGTTCATTTGCTTTTTTTGCTTTGCCTTTTCTTATACCCTTTGGTTTCTTATTCCAATTTAATTTCTGATTAAATTTGGAGTAAGATAGACATTAGGAGTTTAATCCATGCATGATAGCAAGTAGGCTAGTCCCTTTTAACCCCAACCTTAGGTCCATCTTTTGCATGCTAACATTAGGATATAATCTCCTTTCACATCCCGACTTTAGGACCATTTGCATGACAACATTAAGGTCGAGTTTCCCTTAGACCTTTTGTGCGTCTCTCTTCTCATCTTAAAACAAATTCTAACTCATCTACTAAATATGATGAGCATTGTACGCTACGAGCCTTAAGCACATAGGAAATAATGGGTGAGGGGTTTCTCCCCACTTGTCTAGAGTGTTTAGCGTATGCCCTTTGGGCGATATGCGACGCATTCCCTTCTATGTCATAGTATTTAGTGCAACGTGAATCACAAAGTAAACTAATTCACTTCACTAAAACTCACAAGCAAAATTCAAACCTTATATCCTTCGAGATTTGTGTTTCAAAATCATTTTCAGAAAAGAGTACGTCACTTTTCCGTTCTACCGCAAACAGGCATCATCCCTAACTGCTGGAATGAGAACTTAACATCACTCATAAAAAACACTTAAACAACTTGTGGTTTTGTTACCCAAACTACGTTTGCTCTATTTCTCGTACTAGATGAGGATACTTAGGTACAAGACAATAATGTCTTGGTGAGCAACCTTCCCCCCATCACCCGTAGTTTTCCGAACTACGTTGACTCTGACTTTCCCATTGCACGAGGGAATACGTAGGCATAGGGCGGTGATGTCCTATCGAGTCTCTTTCTTTTTTCTTTTGTTCTCGTTTTTGTTTAGCAGTAACTTTTAGATAACACGCCTTTTAATTAGACAATAAGCGTGGATCCTGTTGAACGGACGTGAGGGGTGCTAATACCTTCCCCTTGCGTAACTGACCCATGAACCTAAGATTTGGTTGCGATGACCTTGTTTTTTCCCGTTCTTCAAGTTTTCCTCGATCGTTTCCTTTCCCTCTCTTTGGGATAAATAACGTTCGGTGGTGACTCTTCTGTTTTTCCGCTGGGTGTTTTTCGTAGTTGCGACATTTGTACATCGAACTAGGTCATCGTATCTTGGTGTTATTTATCATTTTGTTGTATATTTCAGTTATTCTTATACTCTCAAATATATGTTCAAACAGATGTTGAAACATCTGCCATGACACTGTTATGACATTGAAATATCAGAATGTTCTTGTTCTGTACTTGTTTATTTAAGCAGAGATCAATGTCTCGACATACCTTGGGACATCTAAGAACTGTATACCAGTATATCAATTGGTATCAGAGCAGGCATCCTGATCTGTTTCTAGATGAGTTCTAGAAAAGATACTTTCTGGTCTTTTGAACAAGGAAGGAGATTGTATGATCAGACCATCCATTACTGTTGTGTTCAAGGGGATTGGAAGCTAGGATGGTAGCTTTTTGAATCCAGCCTGACAACTATTGATGGTTGACTGATACTTATGTGAATATTCTACCGATGTTGCTGATAATGATGCTATTGTTTCGCATGATGCTTTATAAAATGCTCGGATATCTGTCCTGGCTTCTTGAAGATGGTGTCAGCCGCTCTAGATGTTCATGCCACCACTAGCTGCGAGTTATGTAAAGGAGCAAACATTGTGATATATTCTCCACTGAAGGATCTTCCTATTGTGCTTGAGAGACGGATCAAATAGGTACCATGAAGGGTAATAGGAGGAAAAAGGTTGAGTTGATGGCTTGCTTATCAAATTCATGGATTTGGTAAACACTATATGTCATGTTTAAGGTAGCTCAAGATACTTGAGTTCTCTCTCAAGTCCACTCATAAAGGCACTGCTGAACGTGTTCAGAAGAGAAGATGGTCTTCTATGGAAGAGTTATGCCTTGAAAATTTCTTTCTAGATTATTGCTTGAGTAAAGAGGGGTGTCTTATGACACTTTGTGATTGAATAATACAAAATTGGGATTTAAAATCAATTGCTATTTGTGGCCTTAGCAAGTATTTAATTGACTATCCTTTTGACTGGTGTTGTCAAAATTTCACACCTGAAGATGTAGCTTCAGACAGTTGCAAGAACTCAATAACTTTTTCTATGTATCTGATCTGTCTTAAAGATTGGATATAGTTGGTATCATTTGTGGAGTTCTCAATAGGTCTTTATCTTGTCCTTAAATGTAATCAAGGTATGTAACTCTTGTAATGTCTTCAGAACCAATTTCTTATTGATCCAAGGAGTGAACTTCTTGGACAATGGAGGAATGCATCATATATTCTGGATGATAAACAAATGTGTGTTTATCAATAGTGTTAGGAATCTTCTTCAGATTGGTCTTAAAGAGTCTTTTAGTTTGCAGTCTAGGAAACCTCTTTCTAAGAAACTTGTTATGGATAGGTGCGCTGGTGGCAGTCCAGATTAACTCATGGTCATCTTGATGAACATTTGTTTGGGTCAGTTTATTTATGATTTGTGCATATGGAAGTCAAAGGAAAATGTCTAGGACATTCACCCTGACATTTTGGAGACTTCTCTAGTCTTTCAAAGCTAGATCTAAGTGATCTTAGAGATAATGTGTCTATCTTGTGACTACCTCCTCTAAGGTGAGGTGTGGACTCTGATCGGATGTTGATGATTCTGTTGGAGAATTATGCTTGAAGCAAATTATCATCATGTCTATGAACTCTTGTCCTGTTTTGGTTCTCTCTTGATCAAGGATCTTGTGAACACATTTCTTATTAGTCTCTTTGTGGGAACTTGTGTCAGATAACCATAGGTGTTGGTCAGAGCCTTAAGGAGCTATATGCTCGAGCTTATTGCAGGAACATTAGCCTTTGTACAAGCATATGTACTTTATCTTATGGAGTTTTTTTGGTCTTGCAAGGTGGATCTTTGAAGGATAAAGGACTGAAGGGCAGAAGAGAAGCAGACCTTGTTGAGAAGTCTGCTTATGGTATGATGCTCAGTCTATACCTTAGTGCTTATTGTCAGTCATACTGATATCTTTTATATGGAATCTCCTTTTTAGATGCTTAAGGATGGGTGTTGACTTTGTAATGTCAAACAGGATGTCTGAACATTGTGCTTCTGAGTTGAAGCTTCATGAGGCTTGTGAGAGTTTGTCTCACTCTGTGGTATTCTGCCTTCTTTGATGGTCTATGAGCTCCTGCTGGTGTGATCTATTGGGATCCTCATGTGTTTCTTGCAAATGAAAGTGTATGGACTATCATGCAAATAGTTATTTCTATGGATGTTGACTCAAATACCAAAGTAGATAGCTACTGTGATTAAGGCTGATGTCTTAACTAATGTTTGAAACATCATCTCAGTTAATCATCTCTCCAGAAAGGAAAGTTGTTCATCCATGGGAGATAATTTGGTTTTCATGGTGCGAAGTTTGTTACTCACTAGTTGGATCAGAAGTGAATTATCTATTCACTATGGAGTATGGATAAGACAATGTGGATTCTGACTATCTGTGAGTAGATGGTAGGTTTTGCTGGAAGTATCTCTAGAAAAGATTGTATAAGGCTGAATCTTGAGAAGGAAGCATGCTGAGGATGTATCTCTTTTCATATGCTGAAGGGGTATGTTATCTTCCAAGTATGAATGATATCTTGACTAACCAAGGAGTTAAGAAGATTTTTATGTCTCTTTCAGGGATGTGAGCATTCTAGGTTTGATTGCATTTTTTTAAAGAACAAGGTTCTCTATGACTGTAAGGTTCAAGATGGATTTGTACAGTGTATGGATGTGTTCAAGGGAAGAGTGATCAGTCCAAGAGTTTATTTGATCTCAATCCAAGAGTTTGTTTTTTATAGTACAAGAATTATCATTCTAATTTTTTCTCTCTCATGAGCATGAAGGTGTTCATGTGATTCATGTGAGATTGTGATGTCAGACTAAATGTCTTAACATCTCGATGTGTTGATACTTTAGCTTAGTAAGTTTTGCTTGTGAGCTTGACGTGTTAAGGCTATTGATTTATTTCAACTATGTTCGTGACTCGTAGAAGAGACTTGAGAAACAGGATTAGATATTGTCTAGGAGAATTTAGTTTTCTCTGCAGAGTGGGATAAGCCCCATGGAAGCTTTTGAAGTTAAATGGGAGATGTATTACACATTGTCTTAACATCATGGTTAGGGTCTTCTAATTCTGGCTGAAAGGAGTATGTTGGGAGTTCATTGGAAGGTATTGTGACTATGCATCAAAATTCACAAGAGAGAGTAGACTAGGACTGACTAGGTGTCAGGACATTGTTTAAGACTCATGACTCTATGTGGATGGTGTTACTTAGACGGTGAACATGTGCCTTAAAGAAGGTGTGCAAAACATGTTTCCTTGGTACATGCATTGTCATTGGACGATTTTTATTAAAGAAGAAACAATCAAAACTGAGTTGGCTTGTGCACACTGATTTATGTTGAAGTTACCTTACTCAAGTTGCTCTTTCATTGAATTGTCTTTCGGTTATTTCAATAGCTCGTTAATTCCTAAGGAAACTGCTCGGGTACTTAAAGGGGGTCCTTGCTTCTTTTGTATCAGGTTGTATTTCTTTGTCTATGTCGAGTCTTTATGGCTTTTGTTCGGGTTTGGATGAGTATTATTTGGGTATGGAACTATTTTGGACATCTTTGTCAATTTTTGGCTAAAAAGGGGGAGATAGGTTGTGTGTCTATCTCAGTTGTGTGTTTTTCCTTACAACACATGACTGATTATATTGTGTGGTCTGAGTCTGTTCTTGCAGTTGTTTTGCAAGGATGTTGGATAGGATGCTCTAACGTCCTGTCTGTGTCTCAGTTCCTTTTGTTCTGAGTTTTTTTGTGTCTTGTGATCTGAGTTATAAACACAGTTGTGTCTTGTGTTCTGAGTTATCCGGAATTGGAGTCTGGTCCTTTAAGCCCTGATCTGGATAATGAAGGGTGGTAATTTAGGACTAGTTTTGAGGGGGAGTTTCTTGCATCTTCTTTCTCATGTACAACAGGGTTCAGGGTACACGTCGTACAACATGTGGTGTATGATGTACAGGAAAAATGAAAACTTCCAGGAGTCACATTATTTTCTGCTAAACTCGTTATAGGCTGGCTAAAATAACTTCAGGACTTTCTACTCCTTCTACTCCTTTATTTCCTGGGTTTATTGTGTAAAATAAGTTTTAGCCAAAATTTGTCAAAAGGGGGAGATTGAAGGCTCTAAGGTTTGACCAAAATTTGGTAAAACATGATGTTGAAAAAGATGTTCTAACATGAAGTAATCAGTAAAGAACAACATGTCAAATAAGATGTTCTATCTTGAGGACTCGACATCTTGGTCTGATACAACAGGTTTGTTGCATATATGTTCCAAGATTTAAGGTACAATAAGAACATGGATCAAGGAATGATTGAATAGAGATTTTGAAGCCCATGGACTGCTGAAGATTATAAAAGGAAGACCAAGACCTAGAGTAAAATAGGAATCCTTGTTAAGACTTTTGTAAAGTAAAAATAAGGAATTAGGATTTTGAGAGTCGTGTGGCTTTCTTGTATTGTAAGTCACCCTTTGTACCAGGTTTGATACATTGTGGTAGACATAGTTTTCATATTCAGAAACCTGCAGGTAATGAATTGTATATTGTTCTTGGATGAAGCTTGTAAGCAAATTCAAGTATTAGTGTTAGTCATGGGTATTGACTGAATATTATATTGAAAGGAGTGTCTTTCAATTGAACAGTGTGATACAATCACCGGAGGTTGTGACTGTTAGATATCACTTATGTTATTTAGGAATTGAGATGTGTTTCACTTATCTAGATGGATTTCTAGGTAGAAGTTGCACTGGGTAGGGATTAAGTGATGAGTTGTAAACCAGAGGTTGTTTAGCTTTAAATTAATACTGCTAATAGTGAATTCATTCTTGCCTTGGTATCCCTTAGATGTAGGTGTTGTTGTACACCGAACTGGGTCATCATATCTTGGTATTATTTATCATTTGTTGTATATTTTAGTTATTCTTATACTCTCAAATATATGTTGAAACATCTGTCATGATACTGTTATGACTTTGAGATATCAGAATGTTCTTGTTATGTCCTTCTTTATTTAAGCAGAGATTAATGTCTTGACATCTCTTAGGACATCCGAGATCTGTATACCAGAATTTCAATGTTTATGACATATGACTTATTATATATACCATATTATTTTATTTACGGATGTATGTTATTTTATATTCATCTGCAATAGTTAATTTTCATTTGCGGCCAACGAAACTGGATTTTTTTTAAAAGAACCTGTTCTAATAAGATTTCGGAGATGCATCTACGAAATCTTTTCCATAGATGTGTCTTCAGAAGCATCGAACGTAAAGAAAAAAAAAGTGTGTTCGGAGATACAACTCCAAAAATAAGAAACATAAAAGAAAACGCGCTAGATAACTAAGAATATCAAATGATGGATTAAGAAATTGCTTAAAATAATATAGTTTAACAATTGAATACCCAAATTTCTTTCTCTATCATTTTTTCTTTTCTTTTAAAGCATCAACCTAATTCTACTTCAAATCATCTCACTAGTAATTTAAATTAATTAATTCATTTCAGTTTAACATTCAATTTTAAATAATTAAATATTAAATGAAGTTCATTGTATGCACATATTTTTTGCAGAATTTTGTATCCAAATAACAACGCTTTCAATTAAATTTTCAAAGGAAGTATGGTTTCCACCTCTTTCTCAAACTAATTCACTTTTTAAAAACAAAAATAAAACTAAAAGATATTATCAATTCAATTGGCGTTTACATATATTTTATAAGAGATGTGGTTAATTGAATTAGGGTTTTTATTTAAAAAATAAAAGGTGCCCCTACTTAGTCTTATACATTATCATCAATTTAATTGACAACATCTCTTATGAAATGTATATAGTCGTCAATTAGATTGACGATACTTTTTACCTTTAATTTTTTATTTAAAAAATGAGTAAAATTATTAAATAGTTAAAAACTATGGTTACTGTGAAAATTTAATTGAAATGTTAGTTATTTAGATAAAAAAAATTAATTTTACAAGCATAGGCTTTTAGGTAAAATTATCTTACCAATAACTTAAATATTCCATTCGTTTTTTTTTAGTGTCACTTTTTAAATAATTTTTTATTTTTTTATAATTGTTATTTACAAAATTTAAAATAATATTAAATATATTTTAGTCAAAATTACTCCTATATAATAAATAATTAAAGATATTATATGTAAAAGAAAAATTATTATATAAAAGTAATTATGAATAATTTTTTTAATATGCGTAAAAAATCAAAAAATTATCGTTGAGAGAGTATTAATTTTTCAAGCATAGGTATAACTCTCACTTTTCTGTCTCTTTGTCTCCATGTATGCACATAGTTTTATATATTCAACAATTGATTACTACAATATGTTTAGATGATTCAAAAGCCACTACTATCAGAGAAAATAATGTTTCAGTAAGCATGTATAATATAATTCAGATGCCACTGCTACCATGACATTAATGCATGTATCCGTTTGTGCTCTAAAATTAATTTTAAGGACTGAGTTGATTTTTAAAAGTTAGTAAATGAATAAATTAATGTATATTTAAATAGATAGCTTTAATTAAAATTAAAACTATCTATTTAAAACAGGTTATGATTCTAAAATCGGTTCCTTTAACAAATAGTTTAGTTCATAAAACATAATTATAACAAAGAATTAATTCATATTATTTGATTTATCGTTGCAAATCTCATCATGGGATACAAGAAGAAGATGGAAATCGATGACGACCAAAAACTCCATGCATTTTGGGACAAGAGGATTACACAGGTTCTTGGTGATGCATTGGGTGAGGAGTTTATAGCATGTGTTTTCAAATACATATTGAATTGCTCTGGATGTTTTCCATGCATATTTTTTATTCATAATTTTCATTCACTCAGTTATAATAATAATAATAATTGGTATTAAAATAAAAGCACAAATACTAAAAACTCAACTAAGCAATATCTAAAATAAAAGTCCAATTAAAATATATTTTATTTCCAACTAAAATATTTAAAATCTAACTTCGTTATTTGATTTTTTTAAATAATTTATTTATTCAATTTAAATATCAAAATAACATGTTTTTTAATTTATTTTTTAAAGTAACATAATTTCAAAAGAAGGAATCATATAGGCGCTATTTTAGTTGGAGTATATGCACTATGTCAAAGCTCATACGCCATTTGATTTAAAGCGTACACATAGGTGTAGCTAAATCAAATGGTGCATACTACACCTTTTACCCTAATTTGAAGTGCATGCGCCATATGAAAGGCGCATCCTCCCTAAATTAATTTTTTTTTGTTTTATTAGAAAAATAAATTGAAAATAGGTTAAAAATTGAGGAAAAATAAAAGTAAATAAGAAACAATTAAAAATATTATTAAAATACATTAAAGTCTACAAGAAATGAAAAGAAAAATCAATGTCAGACCCGATCAAAACGTCATCCGATTCCACATCTCGGTGCATTAGCATGCCTCTGAGGTCTACCACGATTTTGTTGAGGTGTTTGCGATCTTTGCATACTGGTCTGCGGAAAAAATATTTGTTGGGAGGGTCCCGGCGTATTTGACAAATTTTCAATCATCTTCCCCAATAGCCGGGGGGTTGCTGTCAACGGCGCTTTCATTTAGTTTCATGCCCATGCTTTCGAAGTTGAGACGCAGTGGTTGGGTTAGGTGTTGATGGTATGGTTGGTCAAATTAGTACATTGAATCATTTTAGAAATGATGCAATGGCTGCTATGGGGTAAGGTAGTCAAATAGTGGTTGAGTGTTTTGGTGGTAAGATGTATGTGTGTTTATTTGTGGGGGCTATGGTGGGCTGGGATGGAGTCGAGTGAGTCATTGGGGCTATATGCAGATGTGGTGTCGATGTGTGGAAGTTGGCGGTAAGGGTCAGACTCTTATTGTTGTGATTGGGTGGGTGACATGAATGGGTTGCGGGTTTGGAAGTTTGATTGGGTGAGTAGATAGTGTTGTTGGGTGTGGTGCGGGGTTGGTTGCTGGGCAGGTGTTTGTTGTTGTGTGTATGACGACGAAGCACGTTGGTGTGGATCTATCAAATATGTCGGCTCAGACACAAATTGTTGTGTTGTAACCGACTGTTGCGGCAAGAATCGGATATCAAACTATTGATTAACTTGAATCACAAATCTATGAAATTCACCATCGAATTTTGATTTATCCAAAGAAAAGGGTAAAGATCGAAGAAAACCCTAAGTGCACTATGTAACAATAAAGCTAGAGATCTAAGGTTCGGGGGTTGGTTATACCTAGGGAAGGTGTTAGCATCCTAAGTATCAGTAGTACTCTACAGGAACCTCTTGCTAGTATTTGTGTTATGCTATTGTTTGCTTGCTAAGGGAAATGTGCTAAGGTAAAGACCTAGGGTATATACACTAAGTATGCTCGCCAAGACATCGCATCTCGTGCCTACATATCTTGACTAGGATGGAATCAAAGCATTCGTAGTTCACCTACTATGGGTGAGGAACTCTTGACTATGGTCAAGCTTCCAATGGGAATAAGTGTTCATGGCAATGACACTTATATAGAGTTAACAAACTCTCTAAGTCTAAGTTGAAAGACTAGGCTAGGGGGTTTGACTTTAACAAAGTCAAAAGGGAAGTGAGTACACATAAGAATGGTACACACATAGAGTTAACAAACTCTAAACTTAATTCTAAGTTGTAAGACCAATTGGTTCTAACAAGACCAAAAGAAAGAAGATAAGTACTCATGACAATGGTACTTACACAGGGTTAACAAAACCTAAATCTTAAAGCTAGATTAAGAGGGAAAGTGGCTATAACAAGGCCAAGATGATGACTCTAAAAGGTCATAAGATAAGGTAGGAAGACTAGACTATCCTAAAAGAGAGATGACATAGAAGTCCACAGATGTTTCTTTCCTTTGAAAATTGGGGAAGACATCCACTTGTAACAACAAGTATTGATAGAGAAACTCAAAGGCAAATGATAACAATCAAATGCACAAATAACATCATAAGCATATCAATGCTAAAACAAGATGATCAACTCATGATATAAACAAGTTGCTAAAGGTCAAAACAAAGGGACATGTTAATCACTTAAGCAAATAGAAACATAACATGCAACAAAAGATGAAACCCTAATCAAGGCATAAAGCATAATCAAAGCAAAGGACTCAACATGATAACAATCAAGGAAGGACAACAAGTTCATCATAAAATATTAAATGTATCAACATGGCATCAAGAACCATAAACAAAGCTCATATCAAAACAAAGCCACAAGCATGCACACAATGACATGTTAAAATGAAAATCATGAATTAAATGCATATAAACATGGTATGTTTCACATGAAGGCGCATAAACATACATGACATTCAACCAAACATGGAAAATGAGTCAAATAACAAATGCAAAAGATCAATCAATAGATCAAGGATGCAAGTGAAACTCAAGGTACAATCATATGTAGACATACACATAAAACATGTCTCGTAACAAATTAAAAGTCAAGGAGAACAAGCTCACCATAATAAACAAGCTTCTTACAAATACACATGACACTCATACAATTCAAATTGACTAAGAAAAATCAAAAGAATCAAAGAAAACGCCTTAAAACCCTAAAAGGAACACAAACTTTGAACACATGAAAGTGCCTTAAAAATAATTTTTTTTGAAGTTTTCTTTTTAGAAATAGAAAATAGGCACAAAAATGAGATCATGGTAAAAAGAATGGGCTAAAAATCCCTTAGGAATAAAGATATATGATGGTTTAAAACTGTGAAGAAAAATGAGAAAACAATGAATAAAAAGTAAAGAAATGCATTTGGAGGGTTTGAACCCACTCATCTTGGGTGATGGGTGAAAATATTAGCCATCTGAGCCATGCTTTTTCTCATGCTTTTTCTCTCTCTTCTCATGATTTTTCTCTCTCGCACCAACACAGCAACAACAACGTATGATTCAATTCAACATAACTCCTTCATTTCACCATGAAAAAAAAGTAAAGACCAAACTTCAAGTACTTTTCACCAGGATCATGAAGGTGGGAAAACACTTAGAAGGGGGGGGGGGGGGTTGAATAAGGGTTTTAAAACAATTTGGATGATAAAAAAATAACACAGTATTTTTATCCTGGTTCGTTTGAACTCAAACTAATCTAGTCCACCCTACCAAGGTGATTTGCCTTTCTCAACAAAGACTTAATCCAGTATATCAAACTGATTACAGTGTTAACCACTAAGACAACTATCTTAGTCTTCTCAAGAAATTCTGACCACAACTTGGTCTTCTTAAGGAAATCTTTTACAAAGATAAACTAACAAATGTGTTTAAGATGTGCTTCTAAAAAGCTATATCACAACAGTGATTTTTACACAAGTTTTAGAACGAAAATAAACTATTCAGCTTTTGAAGAAAGTTTGAGTGAGAGCTTGTTGAATAACTTTTTCAAGAATTTGTTTCAAGTTCGTTAACCTTTGAAGTGATGCTTAGACTTGCTTTTATAGTCCTTTGAAATCCTTTTCTCAAAGACTGTACAATCTGTGCATTCTGTTCTTTTTGTCTTCTATTGACTTTTCCTTTCTCAGAAGAGGAATGTTTTGACAAATCCTTTTTGTCTGAAATCTTGTGTCATGCACGAATGGGAAAAGAGCCGTTTAGGATAAGACAAGGAATACACCAACAGATCTTTATTTGAACAACATATTCTTCACCAACTTTGAAACGTCTTGCATCAGAACTTCTGATGATGTTCTTAGTTGTTCATATCAGAGTTAACTCACTCAGAGTTTCTCTATCAGAGTTTGCAGCAAAGTGCTTTAAGCGTGAAATCTTTATCAGGGCATACATGCTTATCAGAGCTTTTGTACTTGCAGCGTTGAGTACTTCCAGAGTCTTCTAAAGCTTTAGGTATGTTATTTGCTCAAGTTCTTCTTAGCTTCGCTCAGAGTCATTGTAGCAGATCAAAGTCTTCTAATGAGTTGCTTCTGACGTTCAGAGCTTTTTTGTTCTGTGGTGTTCAGAGGCGTTCTTGCTTCCAGAATAATATTAATTTTGATATCTGAAACAAATAAACACTTGAACAAAATTAGTGTATATAAATTCTCTATACAAAATTTAATGTTATCATCAAAACAATAAGATATATTGAACATCAATCTGTGTTCTAACAATCTCCCCCTTTTTGATGATGACAAAAAGAATTTTTTTTTATAGTAGCTATATATTAGGAATTAAATACCAAAATATTGAACTTTTCAAACAATTTACCAAACTAGCTACAATTCAGCATTGTTTCGCCATACCAATTGGCGAAAACGTGTAATTGGAATATGAGAAAAAGCAAGTCGCCATACCAATTGGCGAAAGAGGCAAAGTGATTTTTTTTAGTTTTTGCTGTAAATTGTATTTTTAATTTTTATTATTTTATTAATTCCAATTAATGTTTTAAAGTATTTATCATTAATATTTTGGAACTTTTAAATATTATTTTGTTTTTAAACATAATTATTATTAATAAATATAATTTATAATATAATTAAAATATATTAATGTAATGAAAATATTAATATAATTAAAATTACAACAATAAAAATATTAATGTAATGAAAATTACAACAACAAAAATATTAATATAATGAAAATTACAACAACAAAAATATTAATGTAATGAAAATTACAACAACAAAAATATTAATATAATGAAAATTACAACAACAAAAATAACTAATGGTCGGCTCTATCCAAGCGACCATCGGTGCCACACTGTGGAGGGTGTGCGTTGCGACGAGGTCTACGACGAGGTTGTTGTGGTGTGTCGGGCCGTTGTGTGTTGGGTTGTGGAGGAGGATGTTGTTGGGACGGCCCCGACGTATCAGATAGATTTTGCATCATTTGACCCCAATAGCCGGGAGGTCCACTATCAATGGCGCTTCCGTAGTCAAGCCCAATGCCCGTGTTTTCGAAGGATTGTCGGGGAGGTTGGGTGGAGTATGGCTGATATGGTTGTCCGAATTGGTACATGGAATTGGGTTGGTCTAGGTGTGTTGGTTGTTGTGGGGTGTGGTAGTCAAACAGTGGATAGTTGGAGGGGTAGTTGGATGGGTAGTTGGGTGGGTAGTTGGAGGGGTAGTTGGATGGGTAGTTGGAGGGGGTAGGATTGAATGAGTTGTTTGGGCTATAGGTGGATGGGTTAGGCTCAAAAGACGTATTAGGGTTGTAATGATATGGTGGTTGAGGCTGGGATTGGGTGGATGGCATGTAGGGTTGTCGTTGTTGATAGGGGGTATTTGTTGGCACGTATGGGTTTTCGTAAGGCTGATTTTGAACATTGTCATGTTGTTGTGTGTTGGACGAAGAATTGCGTTCCCTTGGGTCAGCCAAATAGGTTGGCTGGGACAGGAAAGGTTGAGATGTCGTGACAGACCTAAACCAAGTCATGTATTGAAGACTTGGTCGGGCCCCGTGCACAATACGGTCGGTTAATACGTGATGCCTTCTTCTTTTCCAATGTAAATGCAACTCCTTCGCAAACTCCTTCCAGTCACTCACACTCCATTGTGCGTCCACCCGCTTTTGATGCCACTGCCCCAAGTCTATCGGAGCATCTGGAATATCCTGATGCATCCCAAATTGTAGTTTGACCCTGTCAGTTTGGTGCATCTCCACTGTAGTGAACCTAATTATTGGTGTCCTTTCTGTCCACACAGCGACATCATCGGTGTTGGGCTGGTGGTCGAGACCCTCGTACGGCATCCAGACAAACTACAATACAGTTGGAGAAATAAGTTAGACAGAGTTTGAGAGGTTTATGCATATACATTAAAAAAATTAACGGTAAATAACTTACATCATCTGGCCCAAGGTGGTCGATGAGGTTACAGTATTGAATTATAGAGTGCCTGGGACATCTCTGATAATTCATCCCTGGAACAGACCATCTAAAAAATAAACACATATAAATTAGCTTTTAAAACACATCTCAGAAATTATTCACTTAAAAAGGAAATGTACTTGCTAAGTAATCTTGGAAAGATACTTACTTGTTAGCGTACGAGAATGTAAAAGAATTCCGGTTTATTGGAGCAAGCATTGGCATCCTTGACCAACCCCACGCTTGCAGAAGATAAGCACAACCATAAAAAGTACATGAATTTTTTTTTGAAGTTTTACAAAGTGCGCTATACAGATGGGCGAGAACCGCTGATCCCCAACTATATTCGCACACTTTGTTAATATTGGCCAATAATGGTAAATACATAGTATGGATGGTGTTTCCAATGCCCTCTGGAAATAAAAAGTGCCTGAATAAAATCATAATATAGCATCGAGTTTTTTGTATTTTCTCATACTCGGTGCTATCATTAGTTAAGACAATACGATTGTATTGTTCTCTAAGGTATCTTAAATTAATCCCCTGACCCCTCGGGCGGCCCTCGCTTTCCATATGAGGTGCGTCCGTGCAAAGAGGGGCACCCAATAAATCTTCGCAAAGTCGGTCAGGTACACCAACTTTACCGTAAACGGCCTTACCATCGATGTGTAGGCCTAGCAACATGTAAACGTCCTGAAGAGTCACAGTACACTCACCAAAAGGTAGGTGAAATGTATGTGTCTCCGGTCTCCAGCATTCTAACAACGCTAGAATGAATTTCATGTCGAGGGAGTAAGATTTGATTTCGAGCACAACACCAAACCCACAATGAGTAAGGTAGTCCTTAATGAGCGGGTCGTGTGGTATATAATCATGCACACGGCACCGAAACCTTGATACATCCTGCAAAATAATTAATGTTACGTTAGAGAAGGAGTAAAATTACTAACATTTTGTTAGACAAAATTGTAAACATAGACAAGAACAAAAGACTTACAAACTCGACAATGTTTTCAGGTGTCCCTCTGTGTGAGTCACCCATTGTGAGTAAAGACATTTTTGTTTGGGATTTTGAGATTTAGAAAGTTTGAGAGTTTAGGACTTAGAAAGTTTGAGAGTTCAGGACTTAGAAAGTTTGAGAGTTTAAGAGTGTGAGGCAGAAGACCCTATATTTATATTCCATGATTGAAGCAATGTTGTAAACACATGCTTAACAAGTGTTATTGTGCATGTGTGTTGTAAACGCATGCTTAACAAGTGTTCTGATGCATGTGTGTTGTACACGCATGCTAGACAAGTGGCCTGATGCATGCAGGAAGAGAATCTCGTAGGCCTGCATGGTCAATATAGGCATGCAGGGTCACATGTGAAGCACAGAGTTTCGCATTGTATGTTATTAATTGCATGTTAAAGCAGATTCCTTCATTTACTGCATGCAGGGTCACTTGTAGCTTTGGCAGAAAGAGAATCTCTTAGGCATGCATGGTCACTTGTGAAAGGCAGAACTTTGCATTGTCCCGTCTTATCAAGTATAATGCATGCGTTTTATTTATTATAGTTTATTATGCAACATGCAGAGTCACATCTCATCAAACATACTGTATGTCATTGATTTCATGTTAAAGCATATTTACATGTGAATGGCAGAGTGTATGTCATTATTGTATGGTCACATCAAGCATATTCGTTCATTTACTGCATGCATGGTCACATAAAGCAGATTCGTTCATTTACTGCATGCAGACAAGTGTATGCCATTGTTGTACATGCATGGGCAATGTAGGCATGCAAGGGACACATGTGACCAGCCAGAACTTTGCATTGTTCCGTCCCATCAACCATGTTGCATGCAGGGACACATGTGACCAGCCAAATTCCTTTACTGTTCCGTCTGTTCAAGTCCTGATGTGTGTCATTGATTGTGAAGCATACGTGACAAGTTTTCTTCAACCACGCAACTATTTAATAAAGTCTTATATTTTGTAACTTTTAAATAAATTCTCATCAAACACTCAAACACTAAAACACTCAAACACAATTTTCGCTGTCTCAAACACCACAATATATGATTTCTGCACATCTTAACAGTGAAGTTTTTGAATGTGAAACATCTTGTTACAATTTCAGAAACACTGAAGTTACAAGATTTTTAATTGACAGAAGGTCTAATTTTTTACACCTGAAGGCAAGAATAGAAAAAAAACTGCAATGTGGTCCAGTTGGGCAAATTATATACAAAAACCCATTGTTTTTTGCTGGCCATGAAGAATGTAAATTTTTCCCGTTAAGGGTGCGAGACGATGAAGATGTGCGTAATATGTTCCGGAATCACGATTACTCGGGTTTCTCAGATATCGTGTTATATGTGACGTTACAACAACAACTGTCTCAGCAACTTGATTCTTCTCAAGTTTTTTGCGAGTCCGACGATGAACACCATGAAGTCAATGTCATTGACGAAGAAGAAGAAGCAACTGAAGTCATTGTTGACGATATGGTGAACAACCAGGACGCCGAGGTTCCACCCGGAAATGTTTATTGTCCACCTCAACACATGATAACTCTCGACTTGGGTGACGATGAACCCTCGACGAATGTTTTCTACAATCCCAACTACATAACAGAGGGGAAACTAAAGGAGGGTGACGAGTTTCTTACAAAAGAAGATTGTGTCCGGGCAATAAAACAGTTTCACATGGGATTGTCAGCCGATTATAAAGTCGATCGAACAAATCCGACGCGGTATACAATCTATTATTGTAACGAGGAGTGTCCCTTTCGATTAACAGCGTCGTTCAGGAAGAGAAGCGATTCCTGGAAGATAGGGTCTATGGGTATGTACCACACTTGTATAATCTCTAATCCAAAGCAAGACCATCGCAAACTCAGGTCTCAGTTGATTTGTGATGAGATTCTGTCAGTCGTTAGCGACAACCCGTCTTTGAAGGTGAGTACCATAATTGCACATATGGTGTAAAGGTACAATTATACTCCTTCATACCGAAAAGCTTGGATTGCCAGAACTAAAGCCGTTGAAAGGGTGTTTGGGAATTGGGAGGAGTCGTACAAGGAACTTCCAAAATTCCTGGTGGATCTTAAACACTACTCTCTGGGAACTGTTGCAATTTTGGAGACAATGCCCGCGTGTACACCAGACGGGCATTCTGTTGCTGTAAATGGAATTTTTCACCGAGTCTTTTGGGCGTTTGAACCATGCGTCAAAGGGTTTGCATATTGCAAGCCTATAATTCAAATTGACGGTACATGGTTATACGGGAAATATAAGGGCACACTTCTCATGGTTGTGGCACAGGATGGGAACAACAACATTTTTCCTATAGCATTTGCTATAGTGGAAGGGGAGACTGCTGGGGGTTGGAGTTTTTTCTTAAAAAACCTCCGCTGTTACGTTTCTCCGCAACCTAACTTATGTTTGATCTCCGATCGACACCCGTCAATCGAGAGTGCATACAATAACGTTGACAACGGTTGGCAGGATCCTCCTTCGACCCACGTATATTGCATAAGGCATATCGCCCAAAACTTTATGCGGGAAATCAAAGATCGGACGCTAAGGAAGAAAGTTGTCAACGCGGGATATGCACTGACTGAACCCACTTTCAGATACTATCGCGACAAGATTAGACTGACAAACGCAGATGTTGGACGATGGGTTGATAACATTGATAGGGAGAAATGGACCCGGGCATACGACAATGGGTGCGATGGGGCCACATGACAACTAATCTTGTCGAATCAATGAACTCTGTTTTCAAGGGAATCTGAAACCTCCCAATAACTGCCTTGGTAAAGGCAACCTATTTTAGGCTAGGATCACTCTTTGATAGCAGACGCACGAAGTGGGGTTCGGTATTACAATCGGGTCAGCTGTACAGCGATACTTCAATGAAATTCATGAAAGACGAAGCTGTCAAGGCCAACACACACGTGGTGACAATATTTGACCGTACAACTGGTCTAGGGGATGTTACCGTGTTGAATTGGATAAGAGCTGGTGTGATTGTGGAAAGTTTCAAGCATTTTGTATGCCTTGCTCTCATGTCATAGCAGCATGTTCGAAGTTGCGCCAGGATCCAACCAACCTTCTTTCTGCAGTTCACCAAGTCATTAGTCTATGCAATGTCTACGCATGCAGCTTTCAAGTGGTGGCAAAGGAGGACTATTGGCCTCAATAGAAAGGCGAAATTGTTTGGCATAATGACTTGATGCACAGACAGAAAAAGGGTCGGCCTAACAGCACGCGCATTCGAACTGAAATGGATACCGCAGACAAGCTGGTGAGATTGTGTAGTTCGTGTAGGCAACCAGGACACAATCGAACAAAATGTCCTCACGTAGGATCAAGCAACAGATCATAGTTTCAAATGTAATCTCTTCCCGTTAAATCAATATCAACTTTCATTCGATTAATAACAACTTTTATTCCATTAATAGAAAATTTCATTAGAATAATACCAAGTTTCAATCAATTAAAAGCATATTTAACTGTCATAACAACAATATGAAAATAAAACACTGCACCGACACAACATAAATTCAACAAACATAACAACATCGTAAATACTTAAAGCATAACACTGCACCAAGGCGTCTACGATATCACGACCATCAACTTTATCGGCTTTGGTGTCAACATCATCACAAGGACACCAGCGTCGTTTACCACTTTTCTTCATTCACGAGTAACTCCCTTTCTCCCGGTCTCCTCGACAAGCCTCTCGATTTTCCTAATCTTTTCTCCTGGAGCAATATCTCCTTCTAGCCAGTGGTACAGTTCCCTATGCAAGTGCTCCAACGTTTGCGTATTCCACAGGAGCATCTTCATCAGAGGCTTGGTTGCTGAAAACACATATAGGACATTTCTTTTCATTAGATCGAACTCTAGAAATGGTTCCTCCGATACTGATGACGACGACGACGAAGAACGTTGATTTGGAAATGCAGACATTCTAGACTTCAATCCACTCAAAATGTACTAACGTAATCTTTTGGCATATAATGTTGTGAAAACATATATGTGTTCACAGTTGTATTTATAGATAAATACAATAGTACGTGACCTATATGAAATATCTTAAATACCCTTACAAAATTTATACACCTTAAAATTTAAAATTTAAATCAATTTATACGCTTTTAAATAATTTATAATTTAAACATATTATTTAAAAATATTACTTAAATTTATTAACATATTATTTAAAATACCCTTACATATTATCTAAATAATCTTTATTTTATACTTAAATTTAAAAATATTACTTAAATTTTTGTTGTTGTAATTTTCATTATATTAATATTTTTGTTGTTGTAATTTTCATTACATTAATATTTTTGTTGTTGTAATTTTAATTATATTAATATTTTCATTACATTAATATATTTTAATTATATTATAAATTATGTTTATTAATAATAATTATGTTTAAAAACAAAATAATATTTAAAAGTTCCAAAATATTAATGATAAATACTTTAAAACATTAATTGGAATTAATAAAATAATAAAAATTAAAAATACAATTTACAGCAAAAACTAAAAAAATCACTTTGCCTCTTTCGCCAATTGGTATGGCGACTTGCTTTTTCTCATATTCCAATTACACGTTTTCGCAAATTGGTATGGCGAAACAATGCTGAATTGTAGCTAGTTTGATAAATTGTTTGAAAAGTTCAATATTTTGGTATTTAATTCCTAATATATAGCTACTATAAAAAAATTCTGACAAAAACTATGGGAAATTTTATTTAAATAGAAAAGAAATATTACTCCCCCTGAGAATATTAATCTCCCCCTGAAATGAATACTTCAGAAAAGATTAAATACTTCCCTTTCAGATTTTTGTATTCTTTTCAGCATCAGAGGAAACTTGTAGATTCTCATACTTTTAGTTCAGAGTTAATTCTTAGAATTTATCATATGAGAATTATTAGCTCTGAAACACTCAAAAAAATATGATTAGATAAGAATTATCATGTATGAGTTGCCTTTGGTAACTGTTTATGTGAATTATCAAAATTACCATTTTCTCCCCCTTTTTGTCATATCAAAAAGAAAATCTTTAAGAAAAACTTTAAGACAGAAAAAAAATAACAGAAGAAAAACAATAAAGCATAAGATAAATTCAGTCAAAAAAACATAACATTCAGATGCATTTAATAAAGATAATTCAGAAACAATATCCAAGACCAGAAACAACCAGACAGATAACACAAGTGCACAAACAACAATGAAAACTAAGAATGATGAGAAGTCAAAATCCTCAGAAGATTCGTTATCTCAGATGTGGATTCGTCTTGTTTCTCCATCCATGTCTTGATATCTTCAGTTGTCTTTTCTTGTTTAACCATCCAAGATTTGATCTCAGTGTTGCTAGCCTTGAGTTCAGCAAGCTGAGCATGCAGATCTTCGTCTTCTTTCTTCACTTCAGATGACTCAAGAGCAGATGCAAAAGTAGAAGCATCATGAACAACCAAGGATGCAGAAGCATTCTGGACAATCATGTCAGAAGGTTTAGCATAGTCAAGAGTCTCAGAAGCAGGAGCAGAAACTTCTGGAGTTACTTCTTCAGGTCTAACTACTTCAGCAGTCTCAGAAGCAACAAAGTCTTCAGAAGGAATACACACGTCCTTTGCAGGTGTGTTTTCCAGAAGCAAGGTTAGATTTCTGCTTACTCTCAAAAGAGCTTGTCTAACAGCTTCAGCAAGTCTGACCTTTGCATCGTCAGTACAAATCTCTTGAAGATTGGAAGCTACAGAGTCAAATCTATTTCTGAATCTTTTCCAGACAGCTTAAGAATCATCAGGATTCATACTTGAAAGACATTCCTTCTTGACAGAAGATAACCACATGTTTAATTCTTTTTAAAAACCAGAAAATAAAGTACCAACATCCAGTCTAGGTTTGGGTTTCAGGTAGGCTTCTAATGAAGGTGTTTTGGTGGTTTCAGAAGTTAAGGGTATGGAAAAAGAAGGGATATAGATGACAGGTGGATATGAAGAAGAAGGAGTGAGGACAGATGAAGGTTTAGCAATCTGAGGTTCAGACGAGGTTGGTTCAAATGAAAAAGTTTCATTATCAGGGTCAGATGGGATGGAAACAAAGGCTTTGAGAAGAGATGAAATGACATCTGATCTATCAGAATCAAAAGATTCAGAAGATTCAGATGATCCAGAGGAAACTGGAAATACATTTGTCAGAAGTTGGAGACCAAGAACAAGTGGTTCAGGATCTGATGGGATGGTTTCAGGTTGTTCTGGTTCAAGTGTTTGATTTTTAGATGGGGAAATTTCAGAAGTTTTGTTTACAGAAGGTTTTGGTTCAGAAATTTGAGGAATAGAAGTTGGGGTTTTATCAGGGGTAATTTTCTGATGGATGTTGAAAGAAGGTGTGGATGGTACAGATGATTGTGGTAGTTAGTGTTCAGAATTTTTTTTTGGTTTAGGTGTAGAAGGAGGTGGTTGAGATTTTTGTGGTTTAGGTGGAATGGGTTCAGAGTCGTGAGGAGGAGAAGGTGAGGGAATTGGTTCATAAGGAGGAGGTTCAGATGATAGTACTTCTCTTATTGTTTCTAAAATAGAATCTAAACTAGCAGAAGCAGGGTTACCTTTCTGTTTCTTGACATGCTTTAGCTTTGCAGCAAATGCTTTGTCAGAAGCTTTCCTCTTGGGTTTAGAAGATCTTTCTTCTGAAACCTTTCTTTTCTTCTTCTGTCTCTCCCCATAGAGATCTGGTTTAGGTTCATCTGCTCTTTGGATCAGATGTTCTGGTATAGGAGTTCCATCTGCTAAGCATTCTTCTATGTAAGCCGGAATAATCTCCTTGGGTTCGTTAGCATAGAAAAGAAGGAAATCATCTACAGGGATTCTTCTCTTGCTTACTTCTTCAGAGTTGATCTGACCTGGTGCAGAAGTAAGTTCTTCTACAATCCTCATCCTCTGGAGACTTTTGCCATTCAGAGGCTTTCCAACAACTGAAGCTAACTCTTCTTTCATACCAGCTTCTGTCAGATGACCAACTAAGCTATTCTCAGTCAGAATATCTGAGATGAGTCGTCCCATAGGTATTCAATTTCTCATCTTTTGGTGCTTGGTTCTGACTTCTTCTCTAGATTGTTTCACATGAGTCCACAGATGAGTGAAAAGCAAGTAAAGCAGATCCACTTTGAAACCTTTGCCCAGACAATACATGAAGTACATCTGATTAGAGTTGATGTAGTCAGGAGAATTTGTTGATTTTCTGTGATGGATGCAGCCTAAGAAGATCTTAGCCCAGATCTTGTATTGAACTTTCAGATCCTTTATCTTGCTTGAGGCTTCCCCAGAAGTAAACACTTTATTGTATACCTCATCCATATCCACACGATTTGCTGGCAGATGAGTAACACCATCTGATTCTTGATATCCTATCAGCTTACAAATCAGATCTTCAGTGATAATGATTTCTTTACCCAGAATTGAAGACATAATGAATTTGGGGAAAACTCTTGCATGAATCCAAAATTCTTTGACCAAGCAAGGGTAAACTGGACCAACCAGTCTGTCAAAGTACTTTGTCCATCCTTGTGATGATACAGTTAGACGTAACTCAAATCCATTTTCAGCAATACTTTCAAATTCAATCAAGAACTCACATAGAACTTCCAGTTAATCAACGGGTGTGAGGAGAGTTCTTTCAGGTGTTGTGAAAGGAGTAGGACCCATCGCAGAAGAAGAAACAACAGCCATTGTTGATTCAAACTGTTGAGAGGTTGAAGAGGAGGTTACCATTGTTGAAGAAGTGAGATAACAGATGCTTCTTTGGGTTTTAGGTTTGGAAGAGATGAAGAAACAATGGAGCAAACAGAAATGCATACACGGTGAGAGAGAGAGTGAAAAGTGTGAGAAAGTGTTGTGTTGTGGCATTTATAGGAGCGAAAAATTAGAGCACACATTCACATGATCAGCAATTAATTCATTTAATTTAATTCAAAAAGTCACGTCAAAAAGAATAATGATTTCAAACATTAAATGATACTGACAAGCGTGGGGAGGAAAACGAGAAATTGAGAATTCAAACAGTACCTCAAAACGGCATCTCATTGAGTACACTCCACCTTTTCAGATATCATGTGACACGTGTTTGATGTTGATGTGCCTTTGAATCTCTTAAGAATAAGAAACGTTAAACAACGCTCAGATCTTCTGAGACTTGTTAGATCAAAGTTTCAAAATAAAGTACTAAAAGAAATAATCAGAAGAAATACTTCAGAACATAGACATTATTCATATTTCATCAGAATAAATTTTCTTCTGAATAATATTTTTATTCTGGACAAAAGTCCATACTAATATTCTTCAAAATAAACTTAAACCTATCTTCAGCAAGGGGTTTTGTGAAGATATTAGCCCATTGATGGTCTGTATCAACAAAGTTCAAACTAATAATTCCCTTCTAAATATAGTCTCTGATAAAATGATGCTTAATTTCTATGTGCTTTGCCTTAGAATGTAAAATAGGATTCTTAGAAAGGCAAATAGCAGAAGTATTATCACAGAAAATAGAAATGTTACTCTCATGAATCTGATAGTCTTCTAGTTGACTCTTCATCCAAAGCATTTGTGTGCTACAACCAGCAACAGCAATGTATTCTGCTTCTGTTGTTGATAACGCTATTGTGGGTTGCTTCTTGCTGAACCAAGAGATCAGATGACTTCCCAGAAACTGACAGCTTCCAGAAGTACTCTTACGCTCTATTCTGTCTCCAGCATAGTCAGCATCACAGAATCCAACTAATTTGTATTCATCAGATCTTCTGTAACACAAACCCACGTTAGTAGTACCTTTCAGATACCTCAGAATCCTCTTAACAGCTGTTAAGTGAGATTCTCTAGGATCTGATTGGAATCTAGCACATAGGCAAACACTAAAGAGAATATCAAGCCTATAAGCAGTCAAGTACAGAAGAGAACAAATCATACCTCTGTAGAGCTTCTGATCTACCTTTTTACTTACCTCTTCTTTACCTAAAGTGCTTGTAAGATGCATTGGAGTCTTTGCTACCTTGCTTTCTAACATGTTAAATTTCTTCAAAAGCTCCTTTACATACTTTGTCTGATGTATGTAGGTGCCTTCTGGAGTCTGATTCACTTGGATTCACAGAAAGAATCTGAGTTCTCCCATCATGCTCATCTCGAATTCTGCCTGCATAGATTGAGCCAACTCCTTTCCAAGCGTAATATTGGTAGTTCCAAATATAATATCATCAACATAAATCTGACAGACTAAAATGTCTTTCTTAACTGATTTATGAAAGAGAGTAGTGCCAACTTTTCCTCTGACAAAATTATTTTCCAGAAGGAAATTACTCAGCCTCTCATACCAAGCTCTGGGAGCTTGTTTTAAGCCATAGAGTGATTTCTTAAGTTTGAAAACATGTTCTGGAAATTTTTCATTTTCAAAACCAGGAGGTTGATTAACATAAACTTCCTCTTCTATGAAACCATTTAAGAAATCACTTTTAACATCCATCTGATACATAGTGATGTTATTCTGTGCAGCAAAGGAAATAAGCAAGCGAATAGATTCTAACCTTGCCACATGAGCATATGTCTCTGTGTAATCTATACCTTCTTGCTGACTGTATCCTTGAGCAACCAGCCTAGCCTTGTTTCTGATAACTTCTCCTTGCTCGTTCAGCTTGTTTCTGAAGACCCATTTTGTTCCAATGATGTTGAAACCATTTGGTCTTGGAACTAGATCCCAGACATCATTTTTGGTGAATTGGTTAAGCTCTTCTTGCATAGCAAGTATCCAATCATTATCATTCAGAGCCTCATACATAGAAGTAGGTTCAATGACAGATACCAAACCAAACAATGATGTTCTAGAAGATCTGAGAAATGACCTTGTTCTTATAGGGTCATCCTTCTTTCCAATTATCATTTCCTCTGGATGAGAGGCTTTGATTCTGGATGATCCTTTAACATTTGGTTCTTCAGAAATTGTCAAGCTATCCATCTGAGCAGTCAAGGGAGTAGCATCTGACGTTGCTTCTGGTGCTTTTGCTTGAGCTTTGTCTGCCTCTGATTCTTCAGAGTCTGTGAGAAGGACTTCTCTATCTGCAGAAATTTCAAGCTGCTTTGGCTTTTGATTTCCAAGTTTATCATCAAATCTAACATGAATTGATTCCTCTACAATCTGTGTCTCAGTATTGTATACTCTGTAGCCTTTAGAGCGTTCAGAATATCCAAGCATGAAACACTTCTAAGCTTTAGAATCAAACTTGTTCAGATTTTCCTTAGTGTTCAACATAAAACATACACATCCAAAAGGATGGAAATAAGAAATGTTGGGCTTTCTATTCCTCCACAATTCATAGGGAGTCTTCTCTAGAAGAGGTCTTACAGACACTCTGTTCTGAATATAACAAGTTGTATTCACTGCTTCTGCCCAAAAATGTTTTTCCATGTTAGTCTCGTTGATCATGGTTCTGGCCATTTCTTGCAATGTTCTATTTTTCCTTTCTACAACTCCATTTCGTTAAGGAGTTATAGGACAAGAAAAATCATGTGCAATGCCATTTTCTTTAAAAAATATTTCAAAGTATTTGTTTTCAAATTCTCCACCATGATCACTTCTGAATTTAACAATTTTAAATTCTTTTTTCGTTTTGGACTTGTCACACCCTAATTTTTGACCATAAGACCTCACCTCTGTGTTTTTCCTTGTGTGCTTTATTTTACTTATGTGTGCATATTTATTGGGACTAACAAGTGTATGCAGATGCAGTAATTTCAAGCGTATATTCTTAGTTAGTGCTTCAAGACGTAACTGGTTGGTTCTGATTCGGATTTGGTTATAGGGTTTTCTATTGGGTCTTTTTTCCTCGATATTTCTCAAAGGTATACTCCCAAAAGGAATCAAGATCTCACCAAAAGGAACGCTTAATACTTTCATAGATCAAGGCAATTATCAGACCATTTGGATTTCAAATTTACAAGTGGGATTGAAACTCAGTTAATTTGCACAAAGTGGTTTCAAGAATCGGAAGTCATATGCGTCATTCATGAGGATTTAAATGTTGGGCTCCTTTAATTCAATTTATATTTTCAAGGCCACTGTGTTTATAAAATTGGGAATAATCCTATCATATGGAACTTTAAGAACACCACTCCAGGCTACCTGTTTCTTTTTCTTCAAAACATAATAAGCTCATAAATCTGTTGTGATCAAAGGAAACCTAATCGGCACATGAGTATTCGTGATGTTTCAAAACACTATCTCAAGTCACAATACGATTGTGTATTAAGAGGAAACACCATCATTCCTTTAAACTTGATTTATGTTGGCACTACAAGTCTTACAATAATGATTACATACATTTGGAATTTGTTAAAGGAGAATGTAGGAAGCCAGGGGTACCACTACAAAAGAGATAGCAGTCCTTATTACACAATAATATTGGGGAGTCATAGGAATCGACGTCTCAAAATTGAGTATATTGGCCTCAGTAGTTGGGATAAACATGTTAAGTACAAAAATGTTAATGTGCTATCATTAACACACTCTCTCATGCCGTTATCCAAGCGTATGCTTTTCGGTGATTATCAAATTGAGGAAGATGGTGTTGCTACCGCTTACAAACAGTTGCGTATGGATTATGACAAATGGGGTCTCAACAATTTTCTCAAGAGTTGGGACTTGTATGATATGATATTCATTGTCGGTCCAGAGGAAAGACCTGTCCCCGCTCACGAGTCGAATTTAGCTGCTCCTGGAAACTTCAATTTCTGCTCCTCCTTTGTCATCACATTGCCCACTGTTTCTTATCCACTTCTCCATCCCTACTTCTCTAATTATACCGCAAAAAAGAACCTGCCATAAATAGAATTAAATCATAAATGTGTTGCTCGTTTTATTATCAGAAATAGAATTTACATAGGGCAGGAGAAGGAACTAAAGACGGTAAAGCTTATCTTGACTATTCAACAGCTAGAACGTCGTAGCTTCATTGACATTTCTCTACGAGTCATATTCTCCCTTCCATCTGCAAAGGAAAGACATCAACAACCTGCCATTGATACATAAAAACTCAGTTACGATATGGAAAAACCAAAGCGCAGCATTCACGCCGTCATGTCCCCCGAATTGCATGACATTTCAGAACCTACAAGATGCATGCTCACATTTAATGTAGGTCTGCCTCATGTTTCTCCACACCAGAATCACATTCGGACCAAACTCGGTTGAACCGCGGTACTACCAAGACATGCCGTCAACGCCAAGCTGCAGCTTGTCGCCTTGATCCCTTTACAACCTGTTAAGAGAAATGAATGGATTCAATAAGTCATTGAGTCAATTCAAACAACAGACAGAACATGATCAATTTAACTGGAAAACTATGAGTTATATGATTGTGGGGAATAACAAAACAGAGCAGGGAATTAAATTACAAATATAAGTACCAAGCAACACACACGCATCAAGCGGCGAGAATCCTCATCAAACACAACTCAAAAGTAAAAACCGCATTGAAGCGTTCGCGGATAAAACAACAAGTATGATCCAATATTTTTGGTAGAAACAACTTTACCTCGCGACGAATTGCGTTAAGAGATATAGTGATGGTAGGGCTTTGGAATTTGCGGTTTATGTTTATGTTTAACTTTGAGGCTCCAAGTCTTTTCTCTTACGAAAAGAACAACTTTGTCTCCACGAACCACCCAAGGCCACAAAACCCTTTCTCACCTTCCTCTGTGTTTTGCCGGAGACACCGATCGCGCCGCAGTCTTTCTCTCGTTGATTTCTCCGCTCATAATTCAACCCAATTACAAACGTATTGATTTCCAGAAAATTTGGCCATGGTCTTTGTGTGACGTTAAATTCGAGATGAGTTTAAAGGTTAAACATACAAATTGGGTAGGGAATATTTACCAGAAATTGGAAGCTGTGTGTCATGAGGTGGATAGTATTGTAGGCCAGGATGTTGTTAAATATCTTGAGAATCGGGTCCGGAATGTTGGAGATAGTATGAAAAAGTTATATTCTGATGTTGTACATGAGCTACAACCTTTTCCTGCCTTGTCTGGTCCTGGTCCTTCAAAATATGAAGCTCATTCAGTTGCTTTAAAAAATATTATTGGCTTATCATTTAAGTCAGTTTGTAGTGTTGAAGATAAAGATAAAAATAAAAATGGGGTTGAGGAAAATCCTGTAAATAATTTTATTGAATCATTGCAGGATTGTAATGCAATTGATCTAGCCAATGATCAACTAGCTGGTCATTCTGACGAACATGAACTTGTAAATCAATTTAATAGTAAAACTCACACGGATTCCTTGGAGAGGGAAGATTCTTTCGTAACTCGAAATGAGGTTAGTGATGACTCTAGAGAAAGTTCTGTGGTTGAAAAAGAAAACTTGCATGCAAGCATTGAAGAAACTGCCATCAAGTCTGCATCTGAGCTAGAGAGTTTGATATCCATTAATGAGAAGGAACCCCTTGAATCCTCAATACATAGCCAATCCTATTATGGTTCTTCTGATAGTGCATCTGGTGTTTCGGTGACAATTAAGGATACTAACAAAATAAATGTTGAACAAGACCCGTGTTTGATTTTTGAAGAAAATAATACGAGTTTATCTAGTGCTGAAGTGGTGAATGACACGTCTGTTGGTGAGACAAAATTAAGTAAAGCCTCCTTATTCAACGTATCAACTGATGTTGATAAGGGTGATAATGATATACTAGCTGAAGTTTCACCTGTTGTACCATCTGTATCATGCAAAAGGCCTAATATCAAAGAGACAGGAACTTCAGACTTCAAATGTTCTTTAGTTTTTGATAGTCCATATTCAGAATCTTACAAATGCAGTTCAGGTTATGTTGCTTTGTGTAATTCAGATAGTTCCATGGCACATGTATGCTGTGAGTCCTCCCAAATAGCTGGCCAGGTCAAGGAATCCGATGATAGAATCATTTCCTCTTGTCATTGTAAATCAATGGAATCATATGATGAATCACGTTCTATTGAATTAAGCTTGGAAGACATTCAATTGAATAATGATACAAAGCTCGAAGAAAGCCGTGTATTTGTGGCTGATAGTGAACTCCATGCAGTCTCATACAGAATCCAAAAGCTTAGATCGTATAAGAAAGGAATCCAAGATGCATTTGCTTCGAAGAAGAGGTTGGCAAAGGAGTATGAACAACTAGCAATATGGTATGGAGATGCTGATATGGAACCAAGTCAAGGCACCCACAAAACAGAACTCAACACACGTTTAGCAGGAGGAGGGCGTATCCCTCCAGCTGTATCTCTTTCCAAAATCGAATCCCGACATTATTCAATGACAATGGGTACCTGCTGGGAACAGAAAGGAAAGAATTAACTTTTAAGAATCCGACACAATCAGCAAGAATATAAATGTTTTCAAAATCAGAACGCCTCAAATGGAAGTACATTATCATGGTCATTATCACACAAATCCAAATTGGGAAGGTGGATAATTTGAAGCTTATAAAAGGGGCATCAGATGTACGAGAAAAGGGAGAATCCACAACATTCACACAGAGAAACCCCAAAATCCACAAATCCAAAAGAACCGTAAAAAAACACTTATCTTTTAAGCTCCTCCATCGAGCTCCCGTGAATTCAGAGCCACCGCAAGAACCTCCTTCGCCGTTCCCGCAAACCTATCGCAGTTGAAATCACCCCACACCGGCGATCCACGTCGCGCAACCCATCGCGAATCACCCTCGACGTCACCACCGCGAAGCCGCCGGCGAGGCCATCATCAGCGCTATCATGGGTAACGATTCTTCACTTGTGTTTTTCTCCAGAATTGATGTTTGTTTTTGTGGATTTTTAGGTAGGTCATGAGAAACTCGAGAGAGTTAGAGAAGGAGAAGAAGGCAGAAATCAAAGAAGAAAAGAGGAGATTGCGAGTGAAATCGAAGGAAAGGTGAACAAGATTGAAGAGGAAGATGGATCGGAGAAATTAAGAAGAACCGAAGAAGAGGAAAGTGCAACGGCGAAAGGGGAGAAGAAATGAGGATTCTAGGGTTTTCAGATTGTTTATTGTATGTTGTAATCCAGTGTATGTACACACACGGTACACCCTCACGCACGTGGCCCTTAGATCTCCAACAGATCTAATCCACTGATCCATACTCGCTCGACCACGGTAAGCCCTCACCCTGCGTCCGCATCCAACCGCGCGCCCCCCTAATCCTTTCATTAATCAACTCTTAACCCCACTTAATTAACCTTAATTTATCGTTTAAATTCGCTTAACTTCCAATTAACCTTAAAATCCATTATTCTACCATTAATTAATCAATTAACTTAATTTATTTTTTTTAATCAACCCAAATTGGCCTTTAACATAATCAGCTTTTTTTTTAAAAACAATTAATTTATTTAATTCACTTTTATTTATTAACTCAAATTACTAAACCATTTAATAATATTGTTCACCATTAAAAATTTATTTTTCTAAATAACTTGCCACTTATTAATTACTGATTTATTTAATAATTTAAAATTATGTATTTGTTTATTAGAGAGAACTATTAATGATAATAATTATCTAGAAACTTAATCTTTTTAATTCAATTTAATTTTACTAAAAACCTTTTATTTTATAAAAACCGATTTTATTTATTTATCTAAAAATATTTCTATCTAAATCTAAACCACTTCTAATCTAAACTAATATCACCAAATAATAACCAAAACTTTTATTCACATTGGAAACCTATGTCTTTTATTTAATAAATCTACCTAATAAATAATTAAAAAAAAACTTTTTTATATAATCACTACTTATCTAAAAATATTTCTATCCCAACTTAATTTATCCCATAATTTTTAATTCCACTAAAAATAAATAAAGCTAATTCATCTAATATTATTTTTTTCCCTTAAAATCAAATTCACTTATAATTTGTAATCTAATAATAATACATTTTCTTATAAGTTAAATTAACTCAGTCTAAAATCAACCAACATCGTTACCCATCCAATCGAGCATGTTTCCGTCTCCACTAGAATATTCACAATTCACACTTTCACTCACTTAGCGCTTTCATGCGTCTGTGTATGGTTTTACTTATCTGCCTTTATTTTCTGTAATTTATCATTTCTGCAATTTACCTTCCTGCAATTTACTTTACCGCATTGCATACCGTCCAAAGGAAAAACCTACACATGATTCAACCCTTGTGTGTAGTGCATCTCATTTGCATCATAATTCACTTGATCCTTGATCCCATTCAAGTCGATCTTCTAAGTTAGATCCTACCCCATAGGAAGGACCTTTATCTTTACAACATAGAAACAAACAAACAACTCAATTCAAACGTATTCAAACATTAGAGAAAGATGTTAATCATCTTAAGCGAGATAGAATCTCCATCCCACATCAATACAATCAATATGTAGGGACTTTGCCTTAAGAGAGATAGAGGCGTACTCGTCGATCAATATCCGAGTACTTGAGCCCTTCTCTTAAGACGATGCAAAGACTATTTTCCTACAATTTGTGGCGGTTAAATCTCCCTTAAAATGACAACTCATCTTTTATCCTAAACTCAATCAATCAACTACCCTAAACCCATAGGAACTTTGACTACAGTCAAAGAACTCCTCAAACCCTTTAGGGGAACTACAGATACTCTGATTCCACTCCCGTAAGGATATGTAGGCATAAGATGCGATATCTTATCGAGTATACTTAGAAATAAACCCCCTAGGTCTCTCATCCTTAAGCAGATAAACTTTAGCAATAAACAAACATAAAACAAGAGGTTCCTGTAGAGTACTACAGAAACTTAGGATGCTAGCACCTTCCCTAAGTTTAATCGACCCCCGAACCTAAAACTCTCTAGCTTGCATTTGCATTGCATTGTGGGTATTTCGATCTTTTTCCCTTCCTTTGGACAAATCAAAGTTCGGTTGCAAATGAATAAGATTCAAACTAATCAATAGTTTGGTATCCAAATTTCACCGCGACAGGACTTGTTTGCAGAAGTCAATAAATTCAGAATGAGACTCATCCTTGTGTTTCAGGAATTTTCCCCATGTCCATCTGCTGTAGTCATCAACAATGACTAATCCATACTTCTTACCTCTGATGGATGTCGTTTTCACTGGTCCAAACAGATCAATATGAAGCAGCTCTAATGGTCTAGAGGTTGAAACAACATTTTTTGTTTTGAAAGAAGATTTTGAAAATTTTCCTTTCTAACATGCTTCACAAAAAGCATCTGAGTTGAACTTCAACTGAGGAAGTCCTCTGACCAGATTGAGCTTATTAATCTGAGATATACATCTCATAATAATATGACCCAATCTTCTGTGCCAGACCCATTGCTCATTGTTAACAGACAGAAGGCATTTTACATTCTAAACTTTAAGTTCTGAAAGATTGATTTTGTAAATGTTGTTCTTCCTTTTCCCATTAAAGAGGATTGAGCCATCTTTTTGACTCACAACTTTACAACATTTTTTATTAAAGATTATGTCATAACTATTGTCACTTGATTGACTTATGGACAATAGATTATGTGTTAATCCTTCAACAAGTAAGACATTAGATATGGAAGGAAGGTTACCATTGCCAATAGTTCCAGAGCCTATTATTTTGCCCTTCTGGTTCCCTCCAAACTTCACGTTACCTCCAGATCTAAGTTCCAAGCTTTGGAACATAGACCTTCTTCCTGTCATGTGTCGCGAGCATCCAGAGTCCAGGTACCATGATTGGTGTCTCAACTTTGCTGCTAAGGACATCTGCAACTAAAATAATTTTTTCCTTAGGTACCCATATTTTCTTGGGTCCTCTGGGGTTAGTAGGTTTGAAATTCTTTCTGAATTTCTTTCCCTTAAAGGTATCTTTGTTCTGCTAAGGTTTTGGTTTATTAAACACGGGTTTGTTCTGATCAGAACGTGTGTGCTTAATATCATTTAAATGATCATATTTGAAGTGAGTATACAGAGAAGAATACTTAATGATCAGTTTATCAACAGGTTTTGAATTTAAATCCTTCCCAGAAGGTGATTCATATCCAATTCCCTTTCTGTTGTTTCTGCTTACGCCATAGATCATTGAACCCATCTTGCTTCTATCTAAACCCCTGGCCAAAAACTTCTGAAAGCTATAATCATACTATTATAAAATGTTTTTAGAGCATGATATAGAATCTGAGTCAGATTTCTGAGCTTTTTCTAAATCATTTTTCATTTTAAGATTGTTTGCTTTAAGCTCAGCAACTTCTGGTCTTAGCTGATCATTTTCAGATGCAAGACAACTTTGAAGCTTCTTGTATTTGAGTTTGATCTTGTTGTAGCTTTCAAGAATTTCATATAAACTTTCAGCAAGTTCAGCTCTAGAAAGTTCAGAAAATACCTCTTTTGAATCTGATTCTGATCCAGATTCAACAGTTTCTTCGTGGTCCTCCATGTCAGCCATTAGTGCTACATTAGCACAATCATCTTTTGACTCTGATGAAGACTCAGAAGTATCTGAATCATCCCACGTGGCCATTAGCACTTTCTTCTTCTTTTTAAACTTCTTTCTGGGGTTCTCCTTTAGAAGTTTGGGACATTCATTTTTATAGTGGCCTGGCTCCTTGCACTCGTAGCACACTACATCTTCTTCCGAGGAAGATTCTTCAGAGGAAGATTCTTCAAAGCTTTCTTCAATAACCTGCAAAGCTTTAGCAGATTTGTTAGATTTTAGTGCAACAGACTTACCTTTCTTCCGAGGTTCATCTTCTACTAGCTCAATCTCGTGACTCCTTAAGGAACTGATCAGTTCCTCCAGAGTGATCTTATTTAGATCCTTTGCAAGATTCAGCACTGTCACCATTGGTCTCCACCTTGTTGGCAAGCTTCTATGATATTCTTGACGTGATCAGCAGTAGAGTAACCTTTGTCCAGAACCTTCAGACCAACAGTTAGAATCTGAAACCTTGAGAACATAGCTTCTACAGATTCAGCTTCCTCCATCTTGAAGGCCTTGTATTTATGAATGAGCGCCAAGACTTTTGTCTCCTTTACTTGGGAGTTTCCTTCATGTGTCATTTTTAGAGATTCAAACATATCAAATACAGTATCTCTATTTGTTATTTTCTCATACTCAATATGAGATATTGCATTCAATAGAATGGTTCTCGCCTTGTGATGGTTTCTAAACTCCTTCTTCTGTTGATCAGACATAGACTTTTTGTCAACCTTTTTGCCTTCATCATTTGTAGGATGAATATAACCATCAGTAACCAATTCCCATAAGTCAGCGTCATAGCCTAGAAAGAAACTTTCTATTCTATCTTTCCAGTAATCAAACTTCTCACCATCAAACATGGGAGGTTTGGTGTTGATTCTGTCTCTATCATCGTATTGTTGTTGTATGAAGTTGAAGTTGAAGCTTCAGCAGCCATGATGAATCAAGAATAATAGATTAAAAGTTTTTCCCAACAGGATCTTTTTCAGTCACAGTTAAGTGAGAGCACTTACAGAACCGGAGCTCTGATGCCAACTGAAGGAGGGAAAAACACTTAGAAAGGGGGGGGGGGGTTGATAAGAGTTTTAAAACAATTTGGATGATAGAAAAATAACACAGTATTTTTATCCTGGTTCATTTGAACTCAAACTAATACAGTCCACCCTACCAAGGTGATCTGCCTTTCTCAACAAGGACTTAATCCATTATATCAAACTGATTACAGTGTTAACCACTAAGACAATTGTCTTAGTCTTATCAAGAAATTCTGACCACAACTTGGTCTTCTTAAGGAAATCTTTTACAAATATAAACTAACAAATGTGTTTAAGATGTGCTTCTAAAAAGTTATATCACAACAGTGATTTTTACACAAGTTTTAGAACGAAAATAAACTATTCAGCTTTTGAAGAAAGTTTGAGTGAGAGCTTGTTGAATAACTTTTTCAAGAATTTATTTCAAGTTCGTTAACCTTTGAAGTGATGCTTAGACTTGCTTTTATAGTCCTTTGAAATCCTTTTCTCAAAGACTGTGCAATCTGTGCATTCTGTTCTTTTTGTCTTCTATTGACTTTTCCTTTCTCAGAAGAGGAATGTTCTGACAAATCCTTTTTGTTTGAAATCCTGTGTCATGCACGAATGGGGAAAGAGCCATTTAGGATAAGACAAGAAATATACCAACGGATCTTTATTTGAGCAGCATCTTCTTCACCAACTTTGCAATGTCTTGCATCAGAGCTTTTGATGATGTTCTTAGTTTTTCAGATAAGAGTTAACTCACTCAGAGTTTCTCTATCAGAGTTTGCATCAAAGTGCTTTAAGCGTGAAATCCTTATCAGAGCATACATGCTTATCAGAGCTTCTGCACTTGCAGCGTTGAGTACTTCCAGAGTCTTCTGAAGCTTTAGGTATGTTCTTTGTTCAAGTTCTTCTTAGCTTCACTTAGAGTCATTGTAGCAGATCAGAGTCTTCTGATGAGTTGCTTCTAACGCTCAGAGCTTTTTCGTTCTGTGGTGTTTAGAGGCGTTCTTGCTTCCAGAATAATATGAATTTTGATATCTGAAACAAATAAACACTTGAACAAAATTAGTGTATATAAATTCTCTATACAAAATTTCATTAATGTTACCATCAAAACAATGAGATATATTGAACATCAATCTGTGTTCTAACAGATCAATGATATAACAATATTAATACCTAAAACTAAACATAAACTTCAAAAAATATGGTCAAACTGTGTGACATCAAAACACAAAACAAATGAAAAACATCAAATTCTCAGTTCATACAATACATGTGAAGGTTCAAAAACATGGCAAATGATAAGGAGAATATTTTTCATTCACAAACCAAGCAGTAATAACATGAACATGGAGAGTTTAAGAGAAGAGAAGGATTACCTCTTGGAGAGAGTCCAAGGCTCCTTCAATGGTGATTACAGAAGTGAGAAATGATGTTCCTCAACCTTGGTGACCCTTAGAGAGTGGATGGAAAGAATGACTTGCTTGGAAATGCCTCCCAACTCTAAACCCGATAGCTCAAGCTTAAAGGAGGTTTAAAAATGGTGGATAGTGATTGAGAGGTTACAACTCTCTTTTGGTGGATGAAATGAGTTGGTTGTGATGTGTGGTGAAGGTTTATGGAGGTTGTTTCTGGTTTACATGAGGGGAAAGGTTGTTTTAAGAGTTTATTTTTCAAGAAACAAGGTTATGGTGTCTTGATTTGAAGGTGAAGGTTTGAGTGTGCTTTTTTTCCCTCTATTCTGATCTTCCTCTTTTTTTTATCAATTGTTATACTGGGGTTTTAGTTTTTGAAATGATACTTTTGGAGCCAAAATTGAAAAGTTGACCATGTTAGTGATGGCTCGGCTAGGGCTTTTTCTCAGATGGTTGAGTAGTGATATTCTTTGTTGTGTTATGATCAGAGGAGTAGCTTAGGAGGAGTAGTAGTTAGATGGTCTAAATCATGATGTTTTTCTTGCATCTTTCTTATATTTGTGCCACAAAATGCTTTTGGTAGGCCAAATAAAGAAGAGCTAAAAGAGGCAATGTTTGGGATTGAGACTTGCAGGGGTAGGTGCACAAGAAAAAAATCCTTGGATGCTGGGAAATGCTGGCAAGTTTTGGTGTGAAAATTGGTCATGGCTTGGCAAGGTGGCAAGGCATGATTCAGAGCTAACTTTGGCACCATAGAACTCCATGGTTCTTGGTTCAAATGATGAGGTTTTGGGATCGGAGTACCTCACAGGTACACCCCCTACTCTCCTACAACCATTGTTGTTGCCCTACATTGAAGTCCAATATGATCCATTCTGATCAGTCCAGATCAGTGGCGCCGCCTGTGGGAACCCAGTTCCCCGTCTTTTTTGAACCAAGATCCCCAATCTTTCTGGACAAAAGACCAAAGCTATCTCTTTGAACCTTCACTGCCATAGTCTCTCACCATAACAATGACATCCATCAAGATTTCGTTGTCTTCATTCTGGGTTGCGGCAAAACCCCCTTTCCAGGAGCCGCTACCGGAGAAACCAATCACAGGCACGGAACACCGACGTCTGCATCCTTTGACAACATGAAGCCTCGTGCCCAAAATTCCGACCACGTATACGAGCCAATCACCGCCCCCCAAGATGTTGACTCATACACTACAGCCCTCATCGCCGCTTTCAACAAATCCAACTACTTGCATTTCCAACAAGGGGAAAAAATCCACATGCTGAAGAACACCATCGGAGAACGAACTCCCCTATGGAGATCCCCCAGCCCATCTCGCTGGTCTCGCTCCCCTCTTCAGAAACGTCGTCGAGACGAATCTAGTCAAAAAAATGGTCCAAACCAGAGAAACATGGACACGAGATCACTAGAAAACGCGACCGTACCCTTCCGGAGGTCCGGACACTCCCTAGCATCCAAGAGGACCAGGCCTTCAGGAAATCCTCACGAAGATAACTGAAGCTGACGCGGACTTTCTCCTTGATGCAGCAGAAGCCGTGGTGTCGCTACGCAAAAAATGACACAGAGTCGCCACCGGATTTTATTTATCCCACGGAGGGAAAGGGAAATAGCGATAAAACCTTTGGTAAAAGAGAATGGTCATCGCAACCAAGTCTTAGGATTCGGGAGTCGGTTATGCGAGGGGAAGGTGTTAGCACCCCCTCGCATCCATCGTACTCGATGGGAACCTCCTAGGTTATTTAGCGTGAATGGGTGTTTTTATTAAGAGTTTGCCTGCTTAAGGAAAAGAGGGGTTGGTTTATTTATTTTAATGCTCGCCAAGGATTGTGGCCCTTGTGCCTACGTATCCTCACTTAAAAGAAGTGAAGAATCAGAGCTCCGTAGTTCGGAGTACGGTGGAAAACGGGATGTTGGGTGGACGATGCTATCGTGCGCATTCTAGCAGTTAGGGATATTGCGGCTCGCTCTTGGAGTCTTATGCGTTACCTGTTTGCGGTAGAACGGATGTAGCATGTCCCTGGCTAAAGGGTATGGATGATTAAAGATGGAAGAAAGAAAATTGTGCTTGCTAGGATCATCGCAATCCTATGCCTACGTATTCTCAACATGTGTGAGAAATCAGAGCAGCCGTAGTTCGGCCACTTAAGAAATAATTGTGTATTGGTTGATTTTATACCTTGAAAAAGGGTTTTCGGATTGACGCCCTAAGGCAAAAGAAGTTTGGTGAGTTGATGTTGTTTTTAGGTTTTTCTTAGGGAAGAATTTATTCTTGACTAGGATTACACAAAAGACTTTGGATAGAGATGAATGTCTCGAATAACCAAGTTGAGCGCCTTGTATTCAAAACATTCGGAATGAGTGTAGGAGGATTCCATTCTCATTCCTTCTCAACCACTTTAAAGTTCATGATGCATAATTCTAATCGTACATTTTATTGTGTTTTGGATTTTTATGAGAAAAGAGAGCCACTTGACGTTGGATCAAGGTTTATTGTTTATAAAGATGTATTTGAAGCGATATGGACAAGGTCGATGGCGATGCGCAAGGCAATCAACTTACAAGGTTAAAAATGACTCGATAAAATCGAGAGTTTGTTTTTGAAAATGGTTTTGGAATCAAGAGTCAACAAGGACATTAGCAATATTCACATACTAAAATCATACAAACATATGGGGTTAGTCGGCTAAAAAAAATCGAGACATGCAACAAAAACGGCGAACTTCTTGAAAAAAAATTTTTAAGGTAAAAACAACAAAAAAAATAAACAGACTGATCAGTTCGCCCCGCGAACTGAGAAAAGTGAACATTATGTTTTTTGCATGTTCCCGCCACGAACTGGGAAATTTTTTATTCTGATTTTGGCATGTTCGCGCCGCGAACATGGGTCGCGCCACGACCTGAAGCGAAAAATGCAATATTTGCTGTTTTTTTTGCTGTCTTTTATGGTTTTCTTCCCTTTCTATTGGTTCTCAAAAATGGTTTTTTGGTCCCCTTAGAATCTTACATGATATACTCAGTACAACAACACATAAAAGAGGAACAAAATGAATATAAAGGCAAAAAGTAAAGAGAGAAAGGTTTGATGAAATGGATACCCAAGAGCTTTCTATCCTTCTTGCAAGTCCTCCACTGATTTTTGTTGGATGTGCTCTCCACCCTTCACTCTATGTTGTGAAGGTTTTGCTCCTCAATGGTCCTCTTGTGCTTCTATGTCACTCTCTTTTTTCTGGTCTTTCTTCCTTTCTATTTTTCTGGTCTTTCTTCCTTTCTACTTTTCTGGTTTTTAAGGTTTCTCTTGCTCTCTCTATTTTCTGGTTTTTGCAATGTGTGTGTATGTTGAATGAATGAGTGTGTAAAGAGTGAATGAATTTGTTCACAGCCCCTTCCCTTCTTATCTCTCCACTCTAGGGTTTTCTCTTCTCCCCACATATCAGATTTTTTCATGGGGTAATGTATCTTACCACCTTTCCTCATGTCACTCTCTTTCTTTCCATTTCCATGCATATGGATATGCTGCATTTTTCTGCACTACTTTCCCATGCTGTCTTTTTCTACAGCCCTCTACATTGCTGTCTTTTTTTTCTGCTGCACTTTGTATCTTGCACCCCTTTTGTTGGCTTGTGTCTTGACAACTCTTATGGTCAATGCTACTACCCTTTTGGTCAATGTTAACCTTTGGACATAATTTTGAAATTCTGATTTTTAGATGCATTGTCACATGCTATTCTCTTGGTCTTGTGACATAAAAATGATTTTGTAACATGATACATATTGCCACTTCTTGCATGGGGCTGTTTTGGATTGCATCCATATTGCCTATGGTTGAACACACTTGGTCTTGATCTTGAAACATACCAATGTTAACTCTTAAGTATTTTCTTTGGATGTTTGTGGGCATAATGTAGCACATGAAAACTTGGTGTGGCATGAAGATTACCATATCATGGATTTGATTAGAGACTTTAATGAAGATTAGAAATAGATCAATTTCTAAACATTACTTAAAGTTGTAAATTTTGTAACAAATGGCATTCTTGCAATGTCATGATTTCTCTTTGTGATATTCTTGCCTCCAATCTTGAATTCATGATGGGTTTCTCTAACACCATTAAACTTGAAATGGATGAAGTCTTGAATTATGGACTTGTGATCTTGACTCATGCTTTGCAAATTTGAACTCCACTTGATCAAGAATTTGAAACAAAGTTGGATGAAGCAATCTTGAATTAGGCCTTGCATTTCATGTTCATTAAGAATATTGATCTTAAATATCCTAACATTTTCAAGTAACCTCTCCTTGAAGGAATCTACATGAGTAGACTTTCTATCTTAGATTAAAACTTAGGTGATGAACCTTTTCTCTCAAGCATTCCATGATAGGAAATTTATCTCATTAAAAAATGGAAAATAACAAACCGATCCAATCCGTACCTTGTGAACCCACATGCTTGATATGCAATAGAACGATGTATGATATGGTGAATGTAGGGTATAAAGGCTAAAGGTGAAAATGAGGGTGTGACACGTGGATGCAATTATTCTCTCAGCAGATCGCCAAGCACGAGCGACAAAGACGACGCTCGCGGTCTCCTGTCTCAGGAAATCATGGACACCCGCATTTCTCATGGGCTGGAGAAACCTCCCCCTCTAATTCTCTATGACGGTACCACCGACCCTGGCGACCACATAGAAAACATTGAGGCCATGTTGCACTACCACAATGTCACTAGGGCGATCAAATGCAGGCTATTCCCCATCACCCTCAGGAAGGGGGCTATGGATTGGTATAAGAGCCTTCCTCGGGGCTCGATCACCTCAAGGAGGAGCCTGAAGAAGCAGTTTTCCCGACATTTTACTGCCTCCTGGCATCATTCAAAGTATAGAGCCATGCTTGAGGGTATCATACAGGGCAGGGACGAGCCTCTCCGCGACTAGGTCGACAGATTCACCAAGGAAGCGGTCGAAATCCACACAACTAACCACATGAAAAAGTACCTTCTAGAAAATGGACTAAGGCTGAAGAGTGACTTCCGCAAGGCAGTAGGAATCAATCTTCCTCGTTCTCTAGCCGAACTTCTCTGCATGGCATAATCCTATATTCAATACGAGGAAAAGGAAGCCGCGTACAAAGCCAGAGACTCGAGGCACCAAGAGAGTTCCAGAGCGTCAAAGACGGACGAAGCAGAAACATACCTTTCCCATGATCACAAAGGGCATGCGGGTCGCTTCACCGAATATACCTTTCTAACCGCTCCCCGCAAGTGTATCATTTTTGAATGTATCAATGTCGGATTCAAACAAGAAGGCGTGCGGTTTTCCAACTTTACAGCTTCAAAGAGTAACATCGATCGAATCAAATATTTTTGTTTCTACCACAGCCATAGCCACATGACAAAAGATTGCATCCACTTGAAAGACACCATCGAAATCCTCATCAAAGAGGGCCACCTAAACCAATATACAAAGAGAAGAAAAGACCCCCAAGGAGAGACATCAGAGTCTAAGAAAGTGGATACAAGAGCTTCAACTTTTAGCCCTCCCACGCTGGTCGCCATGTCTGTCTCCCGGCCAGAGGACTTTTTCATCCTCAGCGTTCTCAAGGAGCCTGCATATTTTTCAATGCACGTCCCCTGGGAGGCCTTCCCTGGCACAATGGTTATCTCCTGCGGCGGATACAACGAACTCACAGTAGGATCAATTAAGAGAAAATCAACCAATTGATCGACTATAGCCCAGATCGCCTATCAATGCTCCAAAAATTCCGATGACGATCTCAGCCAATCACTTTCTACCGTGAAGAGCTCCCTGGAGGCTCCTTCAATGCTCACATTCCTCTTCTTATCAGAGCCAAGTTGACCAACACTAATGTTTGTCGAATCCTTGTCGATCAGGGGAGCTCGGTAGATATCATGTACACTAGCCTATTCTGTGCCCTCAAACTCGACCAGAAGAACCTATCCCCTTATGTAGGTTTATACTTGTAAGGATTTAATGGGGCTACTGCTAAGCCCTAGGGATACGTGGAGCTCAAGTTACATTCGGGGAGGAAGATGCTGCCAAAATGATTAAGACTCAGTTCTTAGTCATCGACTGCGCCTCGTTATACCAGTGTATCTTGGGGAGGCCGACACTTACCGAGCTAATCATTGTTCCATCTACAACTCATCTCAAGATGAAGTACTATATCGAGAAGGGGCATGTTGCCACTTTGCACAGGGACATCGAGGCTACAAGACGATGCTTCGAGGAAGCTACCAAGGGGAAGAGTTCAATCGGTGCAGCACCACAAGTCATCAAACGGGCAAGAGATGAAGATCTTCCCAATGAAGAAAGCCAACCTAGAAAGAAGCCAAAGCTCCAGGTTCATACCATCGACCTCGACAGTCGGATCTCGAAAGAAGGTGAAGAAGACAATCCAGTTTTAACGGGAAGCTCATCCTCTAAAACTGTCACGCGCCTAACACCAAATGGGGACTTCGAAGTGATCACCATCGAGGACAACCCCAACCGAGGAGTCAGGATTGGCACGGGACTACCCGACGAGGTGAAAGAGCAGCTGAAGACATGCTTGAAGAACAACGCTTATTTGTTTGCCTAGAGCGCCACATACATGCCCGACCTCGATTCAGAAATCGCTTGCCATCAGCTAACCATCAACCCATCTGTTTGGGTGGTAGCACAATGCAGACGCAAGAAATTTGACGAGAAGACTGAAGCGACGAATAAACTTATAAGAGACCTCTTAGAGGCCAAATTTATCTCGGAAGCCAGGTATATAACCTGGCTATCCAACATTGTATTAGTCAAAAAAACATAATGGAAAGTGGAGAATGTACATTGATTACACCGATATCAATCGGGCTTGCCTGAAAGATGTTTATCCTTTGCATAGCATTGGTAAGTTAGTAGATAACTTTGTCGATTTTAAATTCTTGTCTTCATGGATGCCTACTTAGGATATAACCAGATTCCCATGGTGGAGAAGGACAAGAGGTACACTGCTTTTATGACCTCGTCAGGCAACTATTACTACAATGTAATGCCCTTCGGTCTGAAAAATGCTAGGGCCACGTACTAGTGAATGATGAACAAAGTCTTCCGATCACAAATTAGGGACATGCTCGAGGTATATATGAACGACATGATCGTTAAGTCCCAAGGCAAATCCGATCATACGCTCCACTTGGAAAAGATCTTCGACCAAGCTAGAGAGTGTAAAATACAATTCAACCCAGAAAAATGTACCTTTGGCGTACGAGCAGAGAAGTTCCTCAGATTCTACCTCACAGAGAGGGGGATCAAGGCTAAACTTGACAAATGTCGAGTGTTTTCTGAATTCCCCATGCCTAAGTAGAAGAAATCCATAGATTCCCTCAACAAGATGCTCACCTTGCTATCTCGCTTTGTGGCCAAATCTGCCCAACACACCCTGCCCTTCTTCAAGCTCCTCCAAAAAGAGGCAACGTTCAAATGGACAGAGGAATGCAAGCAGGATCTGCACCATCTTAAGCAAGCCTTGTCTGAACCACCTGTTTTGTCACAACCAGACATCGGGGAAACGCTTTACCTTTATCTCTCTGTCACTATTGAAGCCATCAGCGCTGCCCTCATTCGAGAAACCCTTGATGGGCAGAAGCCAATATACTTCACGAGCAAAGCCCTACAAGTTCCAGAACTCAGATACCAGCATATCAAGAATGTCGCTCTAGCCCTCATCAATGCTGCAAGAAGATTAATGCATTACTTCCTGGCCCACATGATAGTAGTTTGAACAGACCAGCCCATTAGACAACTACTCGATCGACCAGATATAGCCGGTAGGATGCTCAAATGGTCTATGGAACTGTCAGAATTCGATATCCACTACAAAAGCAGGAAAGCCCTTAAGGCACAGGTCCTGGCCGATTTCATGGCGGAAATGACGCCCCCATCATCCCCCTCCAACGAGGCGCACAGGTGGACCATTTTCGTCGATGAAGCTTCCAGTTCCACTGACAGCGGGGCGGGCATCATCCTCGAGAATGAAGAAGGGATCATGATCGAAGTATCTTTGGTATTGTCCTTTCCGACCTCGAACAATTAAGCCGAATACGAAACATTCCTGGTAGGCTTACGACTGGATGAGGACCTGAGCGCAAAGGAAATAAAAATATTCACGGACTCTCAGCTCGTAGCCTCCTAGGTACGGGGTGAGTACCATGCCAAAAACGATCACCTCATCGAGTACCTAACGCTGGAGCAAGAAAAGATAGCCAAGTTCGAAGCATGGGAAGTCCAACACATTCCCTGCGAAAGAAACACTCGAGCAAACTTCATGTCGAAGTTAGCTAGCACAAGGAGGAGAGACGAAAACAAGTCCGTTATACAAGAGACACTTCCCCGTCCAAGCATCACAAAACCAACAGGATTGCTCGACGTCAACACCATCGACGACAAAAATTATTAGATGAATCCGGTGCATGAATATCTCACCACAAGGAAGCTGCTCGAAGATAGTAAAGAGGCCAACACAGTTAAGCGAAGGGCCTACTCCTACGTCCTAGCCGAAGGCAAGCTATACCGGCGAGGATTCTCCATTCCCCTCCTAAAATGTGTTGAGGAGAACAAGGTCCAAAACATTCTCCAAGAAATTCACAATGGAATCAATGCACATCGCTTAGGAGGAAGATCCTTGGCGCGAAATGTAACAGCCCAAATTTCATTAAATAATTAATTGTAGTAATTAATTGATTTAGTGGGATTTTATGTTAATATTGGAATTAATTTTTATTAATTGGAATTAATAGAGAATTGAAAGGAAATTGGAAGGAAAGAAAATAAAAGGAATATATAAGTGAGGAAGAAAAGAAAAGAAAGTTAGAAACATTTGGAGAGAAAGAGGAAAGAAAGAAGAAAGAAGAGAAAGAGAGGAGAAGAAGAGGAAAAGTGGAAATCATCAAGAACCAACATCAAAGCTCCGATTAATCGAGGTAAGGGTGAGAAATGTTTCTATTTGATCATTGCATGATGTTATGTATGTTGGGTTGGGGTTTTGGTAGAGTTTTCATCACTTTCCAATTAGGGCAAATGTTGGATTAATCGGTAGATTGATGATTTAATCGGTTGGAACTGAGTAATAATGCCGTAGAATAGTCGGGTAACATGTATTGATGCTATTTGTACTGATTTGGATGTTCAAGGTTTGGTTGATGATGGATTGATGAAGGAGAGGCAGAATAGGGTTCTGTTATGCGCAGGTTCGCTGGCTCTCGCCAGGCGAGCGAAGGCGAAGCTTCGCCAGGCGAAGCCTAGCGAATGCTGGCGCGTAATTATGATTAAGTCCCAGTGGACTTCGCTGGCGAGTTCGCCAAGCGAAGTTGGATAGCGAAGGTTCGCCCAGCGAAGGTGCTGGCGAATGGTGGCGAATGAAGTCAGTAGCTACTGACTTGGGCTCGCTGGGAAGTCTCGCCAGGCGAAGCCTAGCGAGTGTTCGCTGAGAGAGTTCGCCAGGCGAAGGTTCGCTGCGAGGGTTCGCCAGGCGAATGAAGGCGAATGTGACACCATTTTTCTTTTGCTGTGTTGCTCATGTGGTGATTGTTTGATTGATTCACATAGGTTAATACCTCTATGATATGATATAGATATGATCTATTGTGATGATGTGTACTGTGGGTAGCCTCCGGGCGTGAATCCTAGTTGATGTGCGATGCGTATTAATTATGATAAATAGAAATACACGTGAATACAATGATGAATGTATGTGTATTGTCCAATGAACTTGCGAATGCTTAATGGGTATACAATTATGTGATGAGTATGCATGAGAACATTGTGGATATGTGTGCATGACTTATAATTGTATAAATGGTATTGTGATGTGAATACCTTGATTGTGTGATATATGTTGTATGTGCAATCATTGTGTAATTCTTGAAGGGATGAATTATGTAAATGCATGAGATTAAGATGTCGGTCTTAAGTGCATTTGTTGTGGTTGATTGTACATGCATCATTTAGTCAAGAGGCAATGTCTGTTAGTTTCGTGGAAACTAGTGGCTTGTCCCAAACCTAGAAGGGTGGGTTTGAAGGCTTAGAGGACAGGCCTTTGTGGTTATCGGTCTAGAAGTGTGGACCCGGTTTAATGTAAAAACCGAAAAAAGATAACGGGTTATCGGTCTAGAAGGGTGGACCCAGTTTAATGTAAAAACCGAAAAAAGATAACGAGAGTCGGTACCGCATTGCATGAGTTGCATTGAGTTGTTGAGTCACATTAATATATGACATATGCATGAAGAGATGCTTATGTGTGAATGATGAGATTGTGAAATTGTGAGAGTATGCATGATGTGGAAATGCTTTACAAATATTCGTGTTATCATTATATGTGTGGCAAATATATATGACTAAGAAATTGAATTGTGGTGAGAAATACGGAGAGGAACTTGTATTGATTACCTATATATATATAATCTTATGCTTTGATTATTATGGTTATATTTCTCACCCTTCTGCTGTTTTATAATGCTCTACGAGGCATTGCAGATTAGGATGCTGGAGTCCCTTTTGTGAAGTATTCTTCATTCTTTTGAGTCTGCTGCTCTGATATGTAACACCGGGTAGTTAGACTAGTATAGTCATTCTTTTGTGATACATTGCGATGTATCAGTTGATGTGATCGTGTAATATAACTGATATGATGTATTAATTTGGATTAACTTGTGTGTACGTGGATTAATATTTTGAAAACGATTAAATGATTTGATCTTCCGCTTAATTTTGAAAATGTTACATATCTTGTGGAGAAAAATGTGAAAGTGTTTTATTGGTGAAATTGTGGCATTCTTCTTTTATACCTTATTGTAAAACCTTTTTACTCTGATAATTTGTATGTGCTTAATTGTTTTATATGCATTTATTTGGGGTATAGAAGGGGGTGTTACACGAAAAGCCCTTTAAGCAGGATACTATTGGCCAACCATGCAGCATGGTGCGAAGGAGCATTTCAAGAAATGAGATATATGCCAATGCCACGGGGATATGCACTTAGCACCCCCCCAACGAATTAAGGACCATGTCTTCCCCATGGCCTTTCTCCTGGTGGGGGATGGACATACTCGGCCCCTTCACCATGGGATCCTATCAGAACAAATTTCTGATCGTGGTTTTCGACTACTTCACAAAGTGGATCGAAGTTAAGGCCCTCGCAAAAATCATGGCATTTAACATACTTCATTTTTACAAAAGAAACATCCTCGCACAATTCGGTGTGCCCTAGGCCCTCGTAACCGACAACGAGACCCAGTTCACGGACAGGAAATTTCAAGATTTCATTGCCAAACTAGGCACCAAGCAATATTTCACGTTCGTCGAACACCCCCAGACCAATGGACAAGCAGAGGCCGTGAACAGGGTGATCTTCCACGGACTAAAATGAAGGTTAGGAAAAGCCAAAAAGAGATGGATCGAGAAGCTACATAGTATGCTTTAGGTATACAGAACAACTCCACACTCCACCACTGGAGAAACTCCCTTCTGATTAACATACAGAACCGAAGCAGTAATTCTAGTGGAAATTAGAGAACCCTCTAGACAGACAGAGGCCCCTCTCGACGAGGAAATGAATGACGAAGCATTATGAGAAGAACTCGACCTGGTCGAAGAGATCTGATCAGAGGAAGCTCTCCGCGAAGCTTCGCTGAAGCAAAAAATAACATTGTGCCACGACTCTAAGATCATAAAGCGCGAATTTCAAGTGGACAACCTTGTCCTACACCGAAATCAAAAAGATTCGCACGAGGGTAAGCTGGCCCCAAATTGGGAAGGCCCTTACCAGGTGAGGTCGAAAACAGGTACCGAAACCTACTACCTCGAACACCTAAATAGAGAACCATTTGCTCGACCCTGGAATGTTGAAAAGATCAAACAATAGTACAGTTAGTTCTAATTCAATTAGGACTGACTGTCGACGACTCCACCTCACAACAAAGAGGGATCGTTCGGCCAAGGGAGTGTGCCCTAGAGCAAGCACAATCCTCAAACATAACGAAGGCAAGTTTTCGCTCATGGAACGAGCAAATTTTGTGCCCGACGGAGATAACTCAATCGAGCTCTGCCGTTGTCGTACCAGCATGATAGAACACCCAACTTGCAATGGGAAAGTTCAAGCCTTGTGCGATCAGGACCTCAACCGAGATCCTAGTTCCATGACCGACGAAATTACTTTGTTACCTCGACAAGTTCCCTAAACTGTCGAGCAATATAACGAGTCGAGCAAACTCTCATTCAGCGAACATAACTCGCAAGAAAAACTAACGCATAATAAGGCATACAATGCCAAACAAACATATTCATATATAGGCCCGACCACCAGGCCGAAAATTGTTAAGATATTACAAAAAATACGGGCCAAGCCTGGGAGTCAAAATTTACAAAAAATGGAACGCATGCCAAAATATTCTAAGTTACAAAGAACAATCAAACATCATCAGCAGGAATCTCTGGCGGGACCACCTGCCCGTTGACCACCTGGTGTAGAACGCCCATCCCTTCGGTAACCAGTTGGACGTCGGGGTTCAAGGCCTTCATCTGCTCCACCGCAGCAGTGAATCCAAACTTGGCAGCTTCAAGGGTATCCTGCTCAAGGATACAAATCTTGTCGATCATCTCTCGCTGGGTCTTCAAGGATTTTTCCTCATCAGTTTCATCTGGCCCCGCCGCCGATGAGCCTTCCAGCTCCGCTACCCTAGACTTCAATCTGGCATTCTCCTCTTTAATTTTCTTCATCTCATCAGCCATATTGTTCATATCTTTAAGGAGTTCGACCTTGGCCTCATAGTTACCTTGGAGAGTCGACAGCTGGTTGAACAGGTCAGCTATCTCCAACTCAAGCTCGGTCTCCCTAGACTTCACCTTTTTAAACTATTTAAGTGGAAACGTCTACGCATCACCCAGGGCCAAAGCCGTCTCCAACACCCTCATCATCGCAGCAACATCACGACAAATGAGCACCCTTCTCACCTTTGGGTCACCAGATAATATGGTCGACGCCTCTAGGTCGGGGACAACCATGGATCCTTCCCCGTCAAAGATCTTATCCTGCAGATAGTTGGGCGGCAGGGTGAATTTTCCCCCAACGAAGCCAATTGAACCTTCAACTGAGGCGGAACCGAGATCGACCAGTCTCCTCTTTTTCTGAGGGTCCGGGGTAGGAGGATTGGAGGTGTTTCCCGGAGAAGGCGAAGGACCACCGAAAAACTTCTCTAAATTCGTTTGATGTCTAATTGTGTCCACCCTCGAAGTCGAAACCTTTTTGACATTATTGGCCCAGCAGACTTGACTAGGTGCTCACGCAAGTTTGACATCTTTCCTGCAAAGAAGAAGAAAAGAGAGTTAGCACGACATCTAAACATCAAGAAGCACAAGTTAAACACATAATCTATACTTATAAGCTCAAAAGCCTCGGCCTCTGTTTTACAGTCAAGGAGGGCTTTGGTGTTTATGTAATGGGCCTCCTGAGCAGGCTCCCCGTCCTTAGCTTAGAGAAGGTTACCATCCTTGTCCACCACAGTGGCAGGGGTGGAACTCTCCATGAACGTTGTCAACGCTTGAAGAGATTTCTTATCCTTAGAGCATAACTAATCATGTTTCATGAGGAATTGGTCGGTTCTATACCGGAAATGGGCATACACCCCCTCCAAGGGAAATTTTGACATAGGTCGTACCACCTCCCGACCATCCTCCTTCATCGTCTATATGGTAACCAAGGAACTCTTGGCCACCTCTAAAAGAGGCTTCACAACCAGAAACATGAACTTGAAATTTTGGACAGACTCTGAATAGGGCCAAAACAGCCTACTCTGCTGTTTAAAAGACACCCAATTTTGCTTTGATTCAGCGGTGCTTCATTGTAGCTAAAAGATGCAGAAGAAGAGCTTTACGGTAGCCCCGATCCTCAGATAACGACACACCAACTCGAAAGCCTAAATGAACGCCAGAGCATTTGGATGAAGTTGGGCAGGACACAATTCGAGATGAAAAATATCGCCCCTTGAAAATCCATGAAGGGAACACGATACCCTGCCTCCCTAAAAGCAAGCTCATACATTGGGAATCTTCTCCCCGAATACACCGAGCATATTCGGTCATTTTCTGTTTGACTGATCTCCCTCCAACTCATGGGTGCATCTTTGGACCTATCTTCGAGGAAATCAAAATTATTGGCTTCCTCCTCGGTAAAGGTCGACTTGGTCACTAGAGGCTCCTGGGCGATCCAACTAAGGTCCCCTTGAGCAACCCACGCATTGGCATATTTGGTGGGAGGCACATCATCGTTAGTAGTTGCCTCTGTTGGTGTAAGCCCTAGAGGCCAATACTTTTTGGTACTTGTATCAGATTATTCGTTTAATAATAAAAGGCATTTCTTTATTATATTTGTCTTTCAGAATAATAAAGTCCCTAGAATAGTTAGTTTGTTTAATGAAATGTTAAGTGTGACTTAATCATGAGATCCCATTAAACATAAAGACATTATTCTTAAAATATCCGTAGTCAAGCTTTATTGCAAAGTGGGATAACATTAAAAGCATTGAGACTATTATGAAGATAGACTGATGATCACATCTCATGGATCATGGATAAAGAGTTATCAAGTCTTGACATAGGTATAAATATTAGGAGTAATATTTATACCGGATTGACCCGCTATGAGAATAGTACATAGTATGTTATGCAAAGTGTCATAAGTTATTCTCATGGTGATAATGGTGTATTACCACCCTTCGACCTGAAACCACTATGGACCCTAGATGTAGAGTCGGGTGCTTTATTGCTGATCAAACATTATCCGTAACTGGATGATCATAAAGACAGTTGATGGGCACTCCACGAAGCATGCTGAGGGACATGAGTGTCCTAGATGGAATTTGCCAAATCCTGCATAACAGGAGAAATGTCTAAGGGCCCAATATTGAACTGGACAAGGATGACACAGTGTATGCCTTGTGTTCAATATAGACATAGGGGCAAAAGGGTAATTGTACAAACATATATTATCACGAAAAAGGTTTTGTCAGATCACATGACATTTTCGTGACTTGGGTAGCAGTGATGTGTTGCTAGATACCGCTTACTGTTTATTATGTTAAATATATAATTTAATATAATTACCAACGTTACGAAATCCTACAGGGTCACACACATAAGGACAGTTTGATGAGAGATAGAGAAATCAAAGGAACACCGTAAGGTACGGTGCACTTAAGTGAAAAATAGAAATTCGGATAATATAATAATAATTATTGTTATTTTATAATGGTTATAAAATAATAATAAAATAAATATATTTATTATAATAATAGTTATTATAATAATATATAATATTATTATGGATCATGTGAATTGGGTTTTTAGCCCGCAGCCCACAAGAGAGTCTATAAAAGGAACCCTTGTGATGAAGCTTTCACTTGATGCAATTTCGTTTTTTATTCTCTTTTCTCACTCAAATAATTCCGTTCGTAAGCAGCTAGCACTGTGACCGGAAACTGTTCGTGTGGACTGAGTAGAGGCGTTGCACTTCATCAACGCTTGTGATCGCTTCATCAAAGATCTGAATCGCCACAAAGAGGTAACGATTCTATCACTGACCATGCTCATTCGTAAGGATCACTAAAGGAAATTTTTGTTTTCCGCTGCGTTTAGATCGCAATTTTCCTTCAGTGGTATCAGAGCCACTTACGAAACCATGGATCTGATAGCTGTTAAATTTCCGTCTTTTCTGTATTTGATTCGATTAAAACACAGAATGAATTTAACAATAAACGATTAATTAAATTTGGCATCTGTTGTGTACGATTTGGATGATTGATGTTGATTATGCTTCAGAAACTGACATTAGTATGGTGAAGTTGTGCGATACATTGATCATCCATAGGTTACACAATTAGATCGATCACTTTTATATAAGATATAAGAAATTCTGATGCAAAGATGGTATATGGGATATACTGTTTTGATTTCATCCATTCAATCACATAAGGATTGTAATTGTTTTTGAAAGATCATCATTTTCATTCGCTTCGGAATCCGACGTTAGTATGGTGAAGCAATGACATGTTGATCTATCATATTGAGTTATCAATCGAGTTGTGTTTGACGGCATGAAATTGTTGCATTAGGATTAATGGCAGTACAAGTGTTGTATTGCCGCAGACTTTTCCGGTTGGGGTTGTAAATGCACAAAAGTTGTGCAGGAAACGACGTGAAATACAATGAAGTGTTCATAAAATTTTTCGCTGGGGCGCTGCCCCTGACCGGGCAGCGGAACCCCCGGCTAAGTCTGCAAAGTGTGATCAATCAGCCGAAATTTAATTTAGTTTATTTAATTATCGGAATTTTAAACTAATAATAAAAGTGTGTTTATTATTATTTATTTGTGGTGATCAGTTATGGCCTTAGTTTTTCCTTTATTATTGTTTTGGGATTTTTGAATACGGCCTGCGTGTCGTGCCTCTCTCTCAATCTCTTTATGTAACTTCTTTTCTCATCTCACTCCCTCGTATGTAAAACGAGTTTTCTTATATGTAATGTAATATTATGTTATGAAAAAAAAGAAGGAAGTATTCAATATTAAAGGAGGATAACCTTGGAGATCATGCTTGGAGAAGCTTAGATCGTTATTAGGTTAGCTTAGGTTCTCTCATTGACTTGAGAGAACAATTGCGTTAGGGGCCATAATTGTATTTTTTTATATGTATGTTGATGCATGTAATTGTATGTTGATGCATGTGAGAGACGTTTTGCATGTTAAGCCGGTGAGATCAAACTAATAACAAATTCCCTCAAAATTAAATATTAAGTTTATGCTTTCCAATTTTTAGCACTCATCAAGACTAGTATCGAGCATTGTAGGTTTCGCCTACGCGAGGTGCATGTTCTATATTAGTAAGGTGTGATGGGATAATTGTAATATCCAATTGCTAAAACAATGGGTCAAACTTAACTAAACAAATTATAATAAGATTATATATGTTTAGAAGCAAGAATTGGGAATGATTCATGTGATGGATCAGAATAAGGAGTTATTCACCCAATTGAAAATATTCGAGAGTTGTATGAGATACAATTGGAAGGAGTTCCTACCTAAATAACTTAGTTTTGTGTAATCAGCCTAACGCTGACTTAAAACAAAGTGAAACATGGATCTCGACCCACTAGAAAGTCTTCCAACGGGATTTTCCGAATCAAATGATGAGGGTCATTTGTTTTGAATAAAATAGTGGGAGCATATTTGATTAAAGGCCTAATTAAATATGTTGTTTTAATGATACTTATATTTTCATATTTCTCTTGTAGATTACCATGACAACAAACACATCGAACAATATTTTGCGATCCATCCTAGATAAGGAAAAATTGTCTGGGACAAATTTCCTGGATTGGCACCGTAATCTGAGGATTGTCCTCAAGCACGATAAGAAGCTGTATGCCTTGGAGACACCAGTTCCTGAGGAGGAACCTCCTAGTTCTGCACCTAAGGCAGAAAGAGATGCTTATAAGAAGCATTTCGATGATGCCAATGAAACCGCTTGCCTCATGCTTGCTACCATGAACTCTGAGTTGCAAAAGCAACACGAGAACATGTCTGCGTTCGATATGATCGGACATCTGAAAACGCTTTATCAAGAGCAAGCAAGAAATGAGAGGTTTCAGGTTTCAAAGTCCCTTTTTAACAACAAGTTAGCTGAGGGAGCCCCTGTAAGTCCCCATGTACTCAAGATGATTGGGTATGTGGAGAACCTTGACAGATTAGGGTTTCCCCTTGGAAAAGAACTTGCGATTGATCTGATCTTGCAATCGTTGCCAGAGAGCTTCAGTCAGTTTGTCCTGAATTTCAATATGAATGACTTGGACAAAAGTCTTCCAGAACTGCTAGGCATGTTGAGAACTGCTGAGCAGAATATGAAGACAAAAGGGAAATCCATTCTGATGGTCAGTAATGGAAAGAAACAGAACAAGAGGCCCATCAAACAGGGTGGTAGAGGGAAAGGCAAGGAAGTTGCCAAACCCAAACCCACTCCTCCTGTTTTGAAGCCTAGTGGAGGAATAGCAAAGGAGGGCACTTGCTTCCATTGCGGTAAGACCGGACATTGGAAGAGAAATTGCCCAAAGTACCTGGAAGATAAGAATAATGGAGTAGAGACTTCAAATTCAGGTATTTTTGTTATTGAAATTAATTTATCTACTTCTGCATCATGGGTATTAGATACTGGATGCGGTTCTCACATTTGTACTAATGTGCAGGGGCTAAAAAGGAGTAGAGATTTGGCAAAAGGTGAAGTTGACCTACGAGTTGGCAATGGAGCAAAGGTTGCTGCTTTAGCTGTAGGAACTTATGTTTTAACTTTACCTAGTGGTTTAATAATTCAGTTAGAGAACTGTTATTATGTACCTGCAATTAGCAGGAATATTATTTCCGTTTCTTGTTTGGACAAGTTTGGTTTTTCATTCATAATAAGGAACAATTGTTGCCCCATTTATTTGAATGATATATTCTATGCTACTGCAAAAATGAATAATGGACTATATGTCCTTGATCTTGAAATGCCAATCTATAACATTAATACTAAAAGGTTGAAACCTAATGAGTTGAATCCAACTTACCTTTGGCACTGTCGATTAGGCCACATAAATGAGAAACGCATTTCCAAACTCCATAAAGATGGACTATTGGACTCTTTTGATTATGAATCATATGAGACATGCAGATCTTGTTTAATTGGAAAGATGACAAAGTCCCCATTCACAGGAAAAGGTGAAAGGGCTAATGATCTTTTGGCACTCATACATACTGATGTATGTGGACCACTGAACATACCAGCCAGAGGAGGTTTTCAGTACTTCATCACTTTTACTGATGACTTCAGTAGATACGGATATGTGTATTTAATGAAACACAAATCTGAGTCCTTTGAAAAGTTCAAGGAATTCAAGAATGAAGTACAAAACCAACTAGGTAAGAATATTAAAGTTCTTCGATCAGATCGAGGCGGTGAATATTTAAGCCTAGAATTTGATGACCATCTAAAAGAGTATGGGATTCTATCCCAACTTACTCCTCCTGGAACACCACAATGGAATGGTGTATCTGAGAGAAGAAATCGAACCTTGTTAGACATGGTCCGATCCATGATGAGTCACGTCGATCTTCCAAACTCCTTTTGGGGACATGCATTATTAACAGCAGCTTACACACTTAACCGTGTTCCATCCAAAAAGGTTGATAAGACACCATATGAGATATGGAGTGGTAAGAAGCCACATATGTCTTACATGAAGATTTGGGGTTGCGAAGTTTACGTCAAACGACAAATTTCAACCAAGCTTGAGCCCAAATCTGACAAATGCTTATTTGTGGGGTATCCTAAAGAAACAAGAGGATATTACTTCTACAATCCTTCTGAGGGCAAAGTGTTTGTCGCTCGAACTGGAGTCTTTCTGGAAAGGGATTTTATTTCCAAAGGAAACAGTGGGAGGAAAATAGAGCTTGAAGAAATTCAAGAATCACAAAACATTGAAACACCTATGGAGGAACTAGAGCGGGAAACACAAGTAGTTGTGGAAGAGCAACCTGCTCAAGTAGAACAAGACCAGCGTAGGTCAAGCAGGATACGTCACCAACCTGAGAGATATGGATATCTCATAAGTGATCAGGGTGATGTATTACTCATGGATCAAGATGAGCCTGTGACCTACAAAGAGGCCATAACTGGTCCTGAGTCTGAGAAGTGGCTAGAAGCCATGAAATCTGAAATGGATTCCATGTACACAAACCAGGTTTGGACCTTGGTAGAACCTCCTATAGGAGTTAACCCTATAGGATGCAAGTGGGTCTTCAAGAAGAAGACTGACATGGATGGTAAGGTACATACCTATAAAGCAAGACTGGTTGCAAAAGGCTATAAACAAATTCATGGGGTTGACTATGATGAAACCTTTTCACCAGTTGCAATGCTTAAATCTGTTCGGATTTTACTTGCCATCGCTGCATATCATGATTATGAAATATGGCAGATGGATGTCAAAACTGCTTTTCTTAATGGGAATCTTCTTGAGGATGTGTACATGACACAACCTGAAGGATTTGATATACCACAAGATGCCCAAAAGATATGCAAGTTACAGCGATCAATCTATGGATTGAAGCAAGCTTCCAGAAGCTGGAATCTTCGTTTTGATGAAACCGTAAAACAATATGGATTCATCAAAAATGAAGATGAACCGTGTGTCTACAAGAAGGTTAGTGGGAGCATGATCGTGTTTCTGGTATTATATGTAGATGACATATTACTCATTGGAAACGATGTCCCTACCTTGTAACAAGTGAAGACTTGGTTAGGGAATTGTTTTTCTATGAAAGACCTAGGTGAAGCAGCCTATATATTAGGAATTAGGATCTATAGAGATAGATCACAAAAACTGCTTGGCCTAAGTCAGAGTACATACATAGATAAAGTGTTGAGACGCTTTAATATGCATGATTCCAAGAAAGGATTCATACCTATGCAACATGGTCTGTGTTTATCAAAAACACAATCCCCTTCAACTAAGGAAGAAAGGGATCGCATGAATAAGATTCCATATGCATCTGCAATAGGATCTATCATGTATGCCATGTTATGTACTCGACCAGATGTCTCGTATGCATTAAGTGCAACGAGTAGGTATCAATCTGATCCCGGTGATGCTCACTGGGTAGCTGTCAAGAATATTCTTAAGTACTTGAGAAGGACTAAGGATTCATTCTTGATATATGGAGGTCAGGAAGAGCTTGATGTAATTGGTTACACTGATGCTAGCTTCCAGACAGATAAGGATGATTTTAGATCACAATCTGGTTATGTGTTCTGTCTCAATGGTGGCGCTGTGAGCTGGAAAAGTTCAAAGCAAGAAACAATTGCTGATTCTACAACTGAGGCCGAGTATATTGCTGCCTCAAATGCAGCAAAGGAAGCTGTTTGGATCAAGAAGTTCATTAGTGAACTTGGCATAGTCCCTAGCATTGTGGATCCCATTGGTTTATATTGTGATAACAATGGTGCTATCGCACAAGCTAAGGAGCCTAGATCTCACCAACGATCCAAACACATACTTAGGCGTTATCACCTCATTCGAGAGATAATCGATCGGGGAGATGTGAAGATATGCAGAGTACCTACACTTGACAATATCGCTGACCCATTAACAAAGCCTCTTGCGCAACAGAAGCATGATGGTCATACTAGATCTATGGGTATTAAGGGTATGCCTAATTGGCTCTAGTGCTAGTGGGAGATTGTTGGTGTAAGCCCTAGAGGCCAATACTTTTTGGTACTTGTATCAGATTATTCGTTTAATAATAAAAGGCATTTCTTTATTATGTTTGTCTTTCAGAATAATAAAGTCCCTAGAATAGTTAGTTTGTTTAATGAAATGTTAAGTGTGACTTAATCATGAGATCCCATTAAACATAAAGACATTATTCTTAAAATATCCGTAGTCAAGCTTTATTGCAAAGTGGGATAACATTAAAAGCATTGAGACTATTATGAAGATAGACTGATGATCACATCTCATGGATCATGGATAAAGAGTTATCAAGTCTTGACATAGGTATAAATATTAGGAGTAATATTTATACCGGATTGACCCGCTATGAGAATACTACATAGTATGTTATGCAAAGTGTCATAAGTTATTCTCATGGTGATAATGGTGTATTACCACCCTTCGACCTGAAACCACTATGGACCCTAGATGTAGAGTCGGGTGCTTTATTGCTGATCAAACATTATCCGTAACTGGATGATCATAAAGACAGTTGATGGGCACTCCACGAAGCATGCTGAGGGACATGAGTGTCCTAGATGGAATTTGCCAAATCCTGCATAACAGGAGAAATGTCTAAGGGCCCAATATTGAACTGGACAAGGATGACACAGTGTATGCCTTGTGTTCAATATAGACATAGGGGCAAAAGGGTAATTGTACAAACATATATTATCACGAAAAAGGTTTTGTCAGATCACATGACATTTTCGTGACTTGGGTAGCAGTGATGTGTTGCTAGATACCGCTTACTGTTTATTATGTTAAATATATAATTTAATATAATTACCAACGTTACGAAATCCTACAGGGTCACACACATAAGGACAGTTTGATGAGAGATAGAGAAATCAAAGGAACACCGTAAGGTACGGTGCACTTAAGTGAAAAATAGAAATTCGGATAATATAATAATAATTATTGTTATTTTATAATGGTTATAAAATAATAATAAAATAAATATATTTATTATAATAATAGTTATTATAATAATATATAATATTATTATGGATCATGTGAATTGGGTTTTTAGCCCGCAGCCCACAAGAGAGTCTATAAAAGGAACCCTTGTGATGAAGCTTTCACTTGATGCAATTTCGTTTTTGATTCTCTTTTCTCACTCAAATAATTCCGTTCGTAAGCAGCTAGCACTGTGACCGGAAACTGTTCGTGTGGACTGAGTAGAGGCGTTGCACTTCATCAACGCTTGTGATCGCTTCATCAAAGATCTGAATCGCCACAAAGAGGTAACGATTCTATCACTGACCATGCTCATTCGTAAGGATCACTAAAGGAAATTTTTGTTTTCCGCTGCGTTTAGATCGCAATTTTCCTTCAGCCTCAACATCAGAGATGGTTCCCTCATTTCGATCAGCCATTTCACCTGAAAAGCAGAGGAAGCAAAAGTGAATTCGACGAAGATTAAATTCACCCTTGCACCACAAATCAAGTGAAAGGGAGAGGATTAAGTGTGAGATGTCACCTCAACTCAAGCCTTATCAATGAAAAGGGGTCTCGACGAAATCCCTCCCCGAGAACAGGGACAAGTCCCCATGACTTGTAAAGACCCTAAAGGGGATAAGCCTCGCGTCTGCTATAACGTGTCGGACATCTAAGAACGACACCCTCAACGTCAAGGATACATTATGCCCAACTACAAACATGAAAAGTTTCACACAACAACCTAGGAAGATCTACAGACATACAACATCCTAGATTCATGTTCTTCAAGGCCTTCATGAATTTCCCAGGAAATTCATGTGTTCATTTGGAAAACGCGTGAACTTCAACCAGAAAATTCATGCATCACCGGTAAACTCAAGCTAAAATTCTAGAAATTCATACATTCTAACAACAGGGATGAAGAACTTGGATAAAGAGGTAGGAGATGAAGATCTTGGAAAAGACAAGGATGACTGACGGCGGCGAGGAATGCTCCGGCAACGGACGATTGTTGCAGAACAAAAGGTTAAGAGGAGAGAAATTTTCTGAAGGGAAAATGAATCATCTCCTCCCCTTATATAAGCTCTTTTGCTTACATGGGTAAGCGCAAAGAGCAAGTTTCACTAAAATTGTAAAACACAAAACAAACAACTTTGATTCCTCTACACATTTCCATATTCATCAGCACACGGCAAATTAAACCCTAATTCTTCCACTATAAATTCAACAGTAAGCAGAGCAAATGAGCATGAACAAAAAAAAATAGCAATCACCATACTCACATATTTACATGTATCAAAGAACCCTAGCTATACTGCAACACATTACACTACAAAAAGCAAGAAACTTTCAAAAGGCACATTGAAGAACCCAATATACTAATATCACAAACGTATCAAAAATTACTCACTGTCTAAATATATTTGAGCAACAACAACCAATTTGCATAAGAATAAGAATGTTGGGAAAGGTGCATACCTGAAAGAGTGTCACATTCATCTTCCTGTGCAATTGAATGGGTACTGATGATTGTCGCAACTGCGAAAAGGGCCGGCAGAAACAAACAGAAGATTCGCCACCGAATGTTATTTATCCCAAAGAGAGGTAAAGGAAACGATCGAAGAAAACCTAAAAGAACGGGAAAGACAAGGTCATCGCAACCAAATCTTGGGTTCGGGGGTTGGTTACGCAATGGGAAGGTATGAGCACCTCTCACGTCTGTTGTACTCAACGGAATCCACGCTTGTTGTCTAAATCTATGGGTGAAAACTATCTAAAATCTACTGCTAAACGGGGGTGAAGAGAAAGAAAAGACTCGATAGGACATCGTCGCCCTATGCCTACGTATTCCCTCGTGCAATGGGAAAGTCAGAGTCAACGTAGTTCGAGAAATTACGGGTGACAGGGGGAAGGTTGATCGCCAAGACATCGTCGTCTTGTGCCTACGTATCCTCATCTGGTATGAGAAGTCAGAGCAAACGTAGTTCGGGAAACGAAACCACCAGTTGGTTAAGTATTTTTTATGAGCAACATTAAATTTCCATTCCAGCAGTTAGGGACGATGCATGTTTGCGGTAGAACGGAAAAGTAACGCACTCTTTCTGAAAATGAGGTTTGAAATAATCCCGAAGGATGAAAAGGTTTTGAGTTTTGTTTGTAAGTTTTAGAGAAGTGAATTGAGTTAGTTTGAGACTCATGTTGCACTAAAGACTATGACACAAGAGAGGATGTGTCGCACATCGCCCAAAGGGCATACGCTAAACACTCTAGACATGTGAAGAGAGACCTCCCCACCTATCATTTCTCATGTACTTAAGACTCGTAGTGTACAACACTTTAGAGGAGTTTAAGATGAGAAGAGGAGACACAAGGACACTAAAGGGAGCTGAGAACCTAATGTTGTCATGCAAATTGGTCCTAAATTTGAGATGAAAGGGGAGTCTACCTAATGTTATCATATAAAGGATTGAAAGCCTAATGTCTCTCCTACTCCCATCTTAAACAGAGAGACTAGGAATCCTAAGGGATCATGTGAGAAAACACAAGTAAACACATCACTAATCAATCATAAATGAAGATAGAAAGAAAGACTTAAACAAGTCCTGAAAGATGAAAGGAGATGAGAGAAGCATACACACCAACAATAATGATCATGCAAACATGAGACACACATCTATGACACACACATGTCATACCTCAGTCAACAAGATGGAAGATAAAAATATAAAGACAAACAAAATAACCATACAAGATCACATGCCTTAAAAATCTTAAGAAGAATGATGTCAAACATCAAATCACAAACAAAGAAATAAGAGGAGAGAGAGAGAGAGAGAGAGAGAGAGAGAGAGAGAGAGAGAGAGAGAGAGTGTGTGGGACAGCAACCACATCATGATTATCAAATTCACACATTCATTCATGATCAATCAAAAGAAATCATCCAAACACAACTCAAAAGAAGTTCAAATATTCACATCATTCTCAAAGTAAGACACGTGCCACAAAAACATCAAGATCAAGTATCCATTCATCAAGGTTAGAAGCAAAACCAAGTGATATGCATCAAGTTCAAATTCAAACTATCAAACAAAGTTAAAGAGGATCACACTCAAATTGGAGCACCAAAGTCATGCAAACATCTCACAAGTCAACCACACAAGTAATACATGATCATACAAAGCACATGAGATGAAACAAACATTCTATGGACCCTTAATCATGAAGATCAGAACCTCAAACATGTTATCAAGGGCAAACAAGACTCAACAAGCACTCATGGGATCACACAAGACCACATCTCAACACTAGGTCAAGACAGGCACACGCACACATAGTTAAAACAACAAGGTTTTGAGGCATCAACCAAAAATAGAAACATGTCCAAATAAAATTTCAAACTCAAGTTAAGTCAATCCAAAATCAGTGTGAAAAAGATCACAACATGAATTGCATCAAAGCACCTTCAATTGCATCAAACAAGGCAAGGTACTCCACTTATCGAGCACACATCGAGGGTCAAATAAAATCAAATGAAAAACAACCAAGAAATGATCATCAAGACATCAAAACCACCCTTAATCAGTCCTCAATCAAGCACCAAGTGTGAGAGGAAAATTGGTTTAAGGGGATATTCAAATGATGTCAAAGATCAAGCCTAAATCACAAGCACAAACAAGAAAACCTCTTCTCAAAATAAATTACTTAAAAATAATAAAATAAGATGAAAAATAAAATAAAAAATGTGAAAAATATCTCAACATATTGAACAATCAAAAACATATTTTTAAGGATTTTTGAAATGGTTTTTACTATTAAAAATAAATTAAAACAATAAAATAATAAAAGAAAATAAATTAAAAGAAAAGAAAGAGAAATGGGGTGTAAAAGAAAAATCCAGATGAACTGGATTCAATTGTATGCGTGCATGGCCCCTAAAAACGAGTGTGTGGATAATAGAATGGCCTAAGCCCAATCCAACAAAACCTTCAGATTAGTGAAATGCAGTGTTTCATTAATGGGCGTGGCATGACACATCAGGTTTTCAATGCACACGCACGCAGGTCAACGTCTACCTCATAGCATACCTTAGCACACACCTCAGATACCGGAGCCCTAGCTCCGATCGTCTTCTTCGGTGAGCCTCACCGGTGATGGCTGAAAAACTTGATAAAAATGAAAACTCAGGGCACATACTTGAAGGAAATTTCACGTAGATCACGAATATGCTAATGGTTTTTTAAAAAGTACCTCTATGATGGTGTAATCAAGGCACGAAAGTTTGGTACACAAACTAAAATTGGCTCAAACGGACACAACAAGCACACAAATATTGTCTACACATGGTAGGGCTTCAGATGTAACCAGTATGAACATGTTTACATGCTTAAAATGAAAGTTCCAAATGAGGAGAAATTACCTAACGGAGCAACTCCGTTGGTCCTTCAAATGTTGTGCAAGCTTCAAATCAAAGCCATCAATCTCTCCTTATGCTTCAGTGAGTGAGAACCAAGCAAGAAATGGAAGAAAAAGCCAAGGAAATGTGCAACTCGAAGTGAGAGGAAAGTTTGAGAAATTTTGAATGATTTTCACTCTCTCTGTAGCAGCCAACCTCTATGTCCACGTTAGGGTTACTTTAAACCTTATATATGAGAGCTTTGTGGTGTTTTTTCAAGCCCATGATGAGTGATTCCCTTGATTTCACAAACTTGCCAAAAACTTCAAAAGTGAGGTGCACATGAGTTTGGAGAGTTTCCCACTCATTCAAGTCACTCTTTTTGGTCAGAGGAGGGTGAGGAAATGAAATGTGGGGGTTGGAAGGAAAGGAAATGACCTTGTCATGTGTTTTGGATAATTTCTTCATGAAGCATGAAAATTCAAAATGGCTTGAAAATATGGATTCATGCTTGCTCATTTTGGGTAAAATTTTGTGTGGTCATGTGATGATGTTATAAGGGCACAAAAAAGATCAATACAATGCAATTTGGTGGCTTGTAATGTAAGAAAGTAAAATTAGATCCATAATCCATGTTTTCATGTTCATCATGCCTTATTTGTCTCACAAATCATCAAAGGCCATGGAATTTGAGATCATGATGAAGTTAAGGTCTTGACATACAAGTTTCATGTGGCAAGAATCTTGATTTGAGGTCTTGAAGTTCATGAATTCTGGCCTTGAAGTGAATGACCTAAAACTAGGTTTCCAAAAATGACCTTGACTTGGGATGATCATAACTAGAGCTTCACATATATTAATGATAGTTCTAACACTTTTTGGAAATCTTAGACAATAAGGTAAAACTCTCATGTTTGTTGAAATGAGGAAGAGCTTGATTCCATGTGAAAAAAAGCCTTAGAAGTGAGTTACCCTTGAGTGCCTCTAAATTCTCTTCATTTTGTAACACCAACTTGTGAACATCATAACTTGAGATGTATGAATCCAATAAAAGTTCTTGTGCTCAAAATAAAGCTTGAAAGATGAGGAAAAAGTCTCATGTTTGATGGAAAATGAGATAGGATTTGCATCATGGTGAAAATTATCTTTAAAGTTAAATACCAAAAGAGGGGATTTTACACTTAGAATCATCTGAAACCCTAATTTAGCAACTTCTTGAACTCTTGAATCTCCTTGACCTAGCTTCAAAATAACATTTTAGATGACTTAGGATGACCTCTCATGGATTAAATGATCAGGAATCAAGCCTTGAGCTCTTTCAAATCCATAGTTGACTTTTTGTTGACCAGATGAAACCCTAACACCTTATCCACTGACTGAGGTTCTTGCAAATGGTTTGTGTAATCATATGACCCCATAGAGGACCCTCAGGGTGTACATTGAGCTCTTGAACCATGTCTCTTCCAAGGAGATAGCCACATGTGCCTCTAATCATCCTCAAGATAGAAGGAGATAACCAAACACTTGCTCTCTCACTTCACAAGCTTTAAGACTAACTCTGATGATGATAAAGACTTGGTGACTTGAAATTGTAACCTTGCCTGAGCTTTGAACATGGAGCTCCTCTCTTGAGTAGTGAATAAAACACCTTGATCCCTTGTCTAGAACCAATGGTATGCACAAATGCTAATGCAAGATGCTATGAAACATAAGCCACGATAGAAGAAAAGGTTGGGCAAATTTTGGGGTGCAACAATGATTGCTCGGGACAAAGGTGTCTAGTTCAATTTTTGTTCTTTGTTGTTGTTTGAGTATGTATTTCTCATTGTTGCATATGTTCCTTTCATGCATGATGATCCTTGTGTGTTGTTCACTATCGTTAAATTGCTTACCTTGTGTTATGCGTTTGTTGTTTGGAAAATTTCGAGGGTGAGGTTTTGTTCCTAGCTTACGTGCGAGTCTTTTTCCGGGTGCGGTTTGGGTTTTTATGTTTGAAATTTCATGGATCAAAAATGTTGTTTTTGTTAGAAAGAGATTGAAATAGTGGAAACATATTTAGAGAAGGTTTTGATCCAATCATTGCTAGCCTGGTAGTTTTGTTCTTTCTGAGAAGTACAGTAGTTTGGAACAAATGAAAAAGAGGAGAGACATGCCTAGGGTTTGTGTGATTCACCTCTCTCATTTCCTTTATTGTCCCCGGGCCGAACCAAGTTAGATACCACCCTGACACACGCCCTCTAGGTTATGGTTTCACTTCCTTGGTTACTATGTTGGGCCTTAACCCCTTACCAGCAGCACACCCCTCTGGCACATTGTTTTTTATTTATTTTTTTGTTTTGCTTGTTTTAAACAAAAAAGAGTTACATTTGATTTTTTTTAAAAGGTCTTTTTATTTATTTACTTCATCAAATAAAAATTATGTTATTTTCTTTAATAAAAATAATATTTGTTTTTTTATTCATTTAAAATCAAAATCAAAATAAAAGTTTTATGTTAGAAAAAATAGTAGGGGTCGCCTCATCTAAATTGTTTTTTTGTTTAAAAAAACAAAAAAAATTCTCTCAAGTCTTAATAATTTAGAAATAATTTTGATTGAGGTTTGACCTAATTTGTTTGACCTTTGATTGAGTGGATGATTTATTGCATTGTTTTGTTATTTAAAATTGTGAGTGATTGCTTGATTGTATGACCTATTTCATCTTGTATTGTAGACCTTTAATTGTTAAATAAATTGATAAAAATGGACACATAATTAGCACAAAACTTTTAAATAAGATCCAACCTTGAGCTATGTCAATTTAATTTTCAAAAGAACTCACCATTGTCCTTTAACCGTTTCACCACTTTAAAGAATTTTTCTTAATAAAATTGGAAGAAAAAGATTACCTGGGTGAAAGGTCCAGTAGTAGTCCCGAATTTTAGGCCCAAGTTGTAAGAGCTTGCAAGCCATAAGCGTTCGTCTTCCCTTTAAAACACTTGTAAATGTTCAGACCATTTTCTTAATAAAATTGAAAGAAAAATATTACCTGGGTGAAAGGTCCATGCATAGTCCTGAGTATTAGACCCAAGTTGTAAGAGCTTGCAAGTCATAAATACTCGTCTTTCAAACCCAAAAATACACATTCAATACTTTTGGCCTCTTGGAACAAATTCTAAACCCCTTTTCAGAAATGAAAGACATTTTATCTTGAGATGACGCAAAGCAATGCTTCGTCCACAACCAATGAGTTGAGATAAATGACATTTTCCCATGAATATTGATACCTATAAATCCATTCAATGTGATGCAAACGTCTGTTCCTCACCTATTTTAGGTAAAACAATGTTATTTGTCAATTGATACAATATAGCTTTCGCTAAAATCGACCAATAAAGGAATAATTTTTATCCAGAACTACATAATTCTTGAGTTCTTTATTGCACTCGGAGATATGTAGGAGCGAGATTCAAAGTCTTGTTAGCCACCCTAATAAATAAATAAATATTTTTGTCCTATTCTCTTTTCCTTTTAATAACTAGAAAAGTCTAACATTTCAAAGCTAACACTAGCGCGCACAACTAACCAAACGGTTCCCATTAAATACAACGGATGTGAGAGATGCTAATATTTTCCCTTTGTGTAATTGACTCTGAACCCTGATTTGGTTGCAATAACCAATATCATTGTCTTTATTTTAAGAGTTTTATCAATGTTTTCCCTTTCCCTCTTTAAGAATCAATAAAGTTCGGTGGCGACTCTGTTAAGTTCATCCCACAAGCGTGCGATTGCGCTTTGCGAGTGTCGTGTTCTAATTTTTTGAGGTACGACAAATATGTTATGATTCATATTGTCTAGTTTTTGGCTCAAGAAGCATATTTGAGATTGGTTTAAGTCATGGCATCATTAGAATCTCAAAACCTTTTTTAAATTGGAAAAAAAATTGAGATTCTAGAAGTTTGATTTGAATCACACATCCCATGACTCGAATCAAATGAAACAGAAGCTTCCATGAAATGTTTGAAGCTATCATGACTCAAATTACAACTTGTACTTCATTTGAAACATATCAAAGTTACTTCCTCGCTAAAGTGGATCATGTAGATAAGCACAACTTTGACAAGAAAGTCGCAACCATCGCACCATTCACTTCTAATGGAAAGGAATCCTCTGTGAGAAGATGTCATTTACTCGATATGGTTGGATCCTAATCATGGATTCATGTTTCACTAAGACCCATTGGAGGAGGTCGACTTAGGAGATAGAACAATCAAAATGTCAATATACATAAGTTCCAAGATTGATCCAAGTCTGAAGATCCAGATGATTGACTTTCTTAAAGAATTCAAGGAATGTTTCGCTTGGGATTATGATGAAATTCCAGATCTCACTCAAGATGTGATGGAACTAAAGTTGTCGATTTGACCTAAAGGCTAGGCAGAGGTAGTTATGATGACGATAACGTGTGCATAATGGTTTGAATAATATTGTGAGTTTACTAGAGAAAAAATGCTACCTTTCTACCATATTACAAATATGATCGAAAGTGACATTTTTTTAGGGGGTGGGGGGGGGGGGGTGGCATTTGTTATCCTGAGATTTTTGCTCAGCATTTCAACATGAATATGAGATATGAGATGTATATAAATTCTAAATGCATATAGCTAAGTTATGTTTGCTACACCAAGTGGACTTTTCACAAATTCGACAAGTGTTTTTGACTTGGCACATTTTTAAGTCCACGGACAGAGTAAGCTTAAAGATGTTTTTTTACCATAGTAGCAGTTTGAATCGGTTCAAAAACCAAAGACATTTGAAAACACATCAAAAGACAAAAGCATATGTAGCAAAATACATGTTTTCTTATGTTGACCATTATTGATGTACCTAGTATATAAGTAGATTTCGATTTTGTAATCAAGTTTCACATTTCATTATGTTTTCTTTAGAATTCACACATATGAGTCACAAAGATAAAGAATTTGTGAAAAATGTATCAACTTACGTCTCACTCTTAATTCAAGCATTTTTTACCCAATTGTTTTATCATGATTAGTTTATTTGTTTGTTTTGTCCATTTAAGCACTTCTTCATTTGCTTTTCTGAATCTTTACAGTAAAAAACCTTTTAGCATTAATACATTTTCTCAAATGTTTAACACAAAGTGTCCTTAGGATTTTTCGAGTTTGATCCTGCAATTGATTTAAAACTCGTGTTGTTCACTAAAAACACTAGTAAACACCATAACAACTATTAAGCGGTCTTTTTCTTCTATGAAGATTTTGAAGACTAGATTGTGCAATTGAATAGGGGGTGAATGGATGACCAATTGTCTTGTGACATATATTGAGAAAGACGTGTTATGTAAAATTGATAATGAGTTTATTATTCTATGATTTCATAACATGGGACCGCGTAGAAGACAATAATATAGAGTATGTAATTTTTTGAGTATGGTGTAATTTTTTTAATATTATAATATTGTAAGTACTAACTAAATGTTAGTATCCATTGGACTAAGGTCCTGACTCTGCGATGAGTCTGGATAAGAGCATTTTTTTTATAATCTTGTCGTTCTAGTAATGGCAATCCAACATCTGGGAGATGAGATTGAAGCAAGGTAATCCTCTATTTTTGTGAAAGGACTTAGCGAGTTAATGGTAGGTTTGTGACGCTAAAGATCTTTATGGATGTTAGAGTGAATTTAAGAGTTTTTTATTTTTCATCTTTATTATATATGTGAATGATATTTTTGTGAATTACACTAGTCTATATATATATATATATATATATATATATATATATATATATATATATATATATATATATATATATATATATATATATATATATATATATATATATATATATATATATATATATATATATATATATATATATATATATATATATATATAACATGTACGAAAAAATTGGTCAAAATAAAATTAAATAAATGCAATGTCAAAATGCAAAAGTCATGCAATTTATTTGCAAGCAAATGGGGACATCCGTACATGCCATGTCTTGTCATTGTTGATACAACCAATCAAAGGTTTTCTTGACGGTGTTCGTACATCCCGTAAATGTCGGCAAAATAAGTTTCATTTTTCAACATGTTCATATATATCAACAAATTTTTTAAAAATTGTAAAGCTTATTATTCTCTTTGATCACGTATGAGATTCATTTTGCTCTCTTATTATAAAAATGATTCAGATACATATTGATCCTTAACTGTTAAAATATTTCATACTATTTTTTTTTTATTACCGATAACAAAAAAGTAAAAATTAATCGTTAAATTTGTCTTTTTGAAAAAAAAAATTAAGACGACATTTTTTTTAGTTACATTTTGTAGTAAGTTAAGATTAACATGATATTTTATATGAACTTTTTCTAAAATTACAGAACCAAAATAAATGTTAAAAATTAAGATACATAACTAAAAATGGTATTAAACCAAAATTTAAGATATGTTTTTCTCTCTCTAACCATAATAATTGAATATTGCTACTATAAATATAAATGCCAAATGTGCAAAGTAGCTCTTGAAATGTCAGAATATATACGCAGTTATGAATGATGAATGCCAAACTGGCTTCCAATCAATGTTTAAATCTACTACATTGATAACCAAATTCATTCAAGTATTAGGAAAACAATATATATATATATATATATATATATATATATATATATATATATATATATATATATATATATATATATATATATATATATATATATATATATATATATATATATATATATATATATATATATATATATATATATATATATATATATATATATATATATATATATATATATATATATATATATATATATATATATATATATATATATATATATATATATATATATATATATATATATATGACAGTGATGCAGACAGCAAATTAGGTATAAAATAACAATGTACTATTAGTACGTTATCTAGCTACGAACATAGTCCCGCGTTTAAGGTTAGGAAAGAAACCGACGCGTCTAAATTTCATTAAATGATTTGTCGCAGCAAAAACACGGTATGAATATGACATGAACAGTACTATAGTAGTCTAAGAAGCTTCGTGTGTTTTTCCTTTGACCAATACTTTTATAAAATCCACTCACTCTATCTAACTCTACAATCAACACTTGTTAATTAAACTCTTCTAACTGAAAATATTCCAAAAAAGAAAAACTCAGTACTGTCATTGTCTCAGGAGAAGAAGTTATAGTCATGGAAGTTACAAAGAAGTTGAAGCTAAAGCAGTTGATATCAAAGGTTTTAAAGAGTAAAGTGTATACAAGAAGAGGTAACTATGTGAGAGTTAGAAGCATTGGTGATGATGAAGAAGAAACAGCGACGATAGTGCCAGAAGGTTATTTTGTTGTTGTAGCAATGCAAGGTGAAGAGAGAAAGAGATTTGTTCTTGAGTTGGAATATTTAAGAGATTCTCGTTTCATGAAACTGTTGGAGGAAGCTAAGGAAGAGTATGGTTATGAACAAGAGGGTGCTATTGCGGTTCCTTGTAGGCCTCAAGAACTTGAAAAGATTATAGAGAATCGATGCAATGCAACTTTGTAACACATGGTAGTGCAATACTATCTGTTCTATACTTTTTTTTTATATACATCAGTTTGATTTTTTATATATATAGGTAAGATATTCGAAACAGAATAGTTTTACCTGTTGCTGATTTGTATATTTCATGTCTCAAACATATGTATGATTAATTTGTTGTTAGTGATTACTGTGATAACTTATTCTTTAACAGTTATAATAGAATTCTTGTGAAATTAAAGAGTGCAGAATTTGGTTTGGTCTATTGTCATCACCTTTTTGAGATGAATGGATGAATTACAATGTTAAGATATGTATGTAATCATTTTTCATGTCTTTGAGTTATACTACATTTATGGCATGTTTGGATGAATTTATTTGAGTTTATTTACTAACATAAATTTTGTGATACTGTTTATAAGATTTAATCAAAACAGTTTATGATATATTTTTATAAAAAAGTTTTAAAAATTATGAATTATTTAAGATAGTTAATAGAAACAACTTTATATATATATATATATATATATATATATATATATATATATATATATATATATATATATATATATATATATATATATATATATATATATATATATATATATATATATATATATATATATATATATATATATATAAATTTATTTTATCTTTTGTTATTAATTTATAAATATTTATTTTAATGAGCGTTTGTATTATAAATTGGAAATAAGTTGTTTAAATTTTTTTAGAGATGAATGTAAAATATTATTTGAATTAATAAAAATTATAAGTTTATGATATTTTTCACAAACAAAATAACAAACATAAAAGGCTTGTGTTGTTTTTCATACTGATTCATAAATATTGCTTTTGGTGTTATCTATAAGAAATAAAAGACTAAATTACAAATACTATATAAAAAAAGGAAAATTTACAAATATAGAAAAATATTTAAATATAGAAAAAAATATTAATTTAGTAGGTATAACTAAGATGATAAAATATTAAATTAATATTTAATATGTTGGAGCGCACGTTTCGAACCAGTAATGCTCAACTTCTATGAACTTTTTTAAAAGAGGTATTCTTGACCCTTACTAAATGAAACTGGTTACATAAAATGATAGATATCTATTAGAAATAAAGCTTCCTATAAAATAAAAGGTACAAATAATGTCTCTTATATTTAAAACTAATAGCCCATCAAGAATCTTGATTTCTTGGACATGCTGTATAGTTTGAACTATGTATTAAAAAGAACATAAAAGTTACAAAATTTACAAAGTAGTTAAGAGGAGTGCACAATAATAACAAAACCAACCTTTATTATATACTAGGACGGAAAATAAATAGAAAAGCAAAAAAATAAGAACAACCGAGGAATGCAGGTCCACCAAACAACATGTATAGACTATTCTGAATTCTCAGACAAACAAATTTTTAGAGAGAGAAAGTTGGAAGAAGGAAGCAGAAACATATGCACAAAACGAAAAAGGAGGGCTGCCGGCCACCTAGCGCACACCAAATTGCTCAACTGCTTAAGGGGATCATACTTCCAGTCAACCAAAGCAATGACAAAACCTAAAACATGGACATAAAATCACTTTCAATCTAAACTAATAATCTTAGGCATTTGGTGATTAACCATCGAGCTTTATCAACAAAAAATAACTTCATTTCACTTTTTCCAAATAGTCCAAACCACAAAATATCATATCGAGATCAAGTTTGAAGATGTCTACTTATCATGAGTAAATTCCTATAACAACTCAAAAACCCCTAGAATCGAGTGTGCCATAGACCCCGAACACCATACCCACATAAAATCTATACCAGGTGGCAGAAGCAAACTCACACAAAATAAAAACGGTTGATTCCACCTGCTTAGCACATACATCATGTTCCCATTACTAGATCTCGACGCAATTTCACGCCTCAGAAGATTCTAGCTAGTCAACAGTCTATTTTAAATCAACCGCCAAGAGAACGACAAAACTTTAATAGGCACCCAACTCTACCAAATCCTAAAGAACCCTAGCACTACCCTCTTATACTTGTAAAAAAGTACAAGTATGTATGTTTCCCCTGCCAGGGAAGAGAAACTCAGAGGCCTTAATAGGTTTATAACACGATATGGTGGTTAGGGCTTGCCCACGACGACGAGAAGCCATGTACGATGGTGTTTTAGGGTTATTTAGGAGTCCTGTTGTTCGCACGCAGTTTTCGCGCAAACAACCTCGACCTCCCAACACAGGTTTACTTGCGGGACCGGTCAAACGAGTCCCAGAACACTAGTTTTGGGATGTATGGAAAAGTGGTGGAATGATGTCCGTTTGAAATAGGCTGGGAATTTTTTTAGCAAAGACTGAAATAGGTGAATACGTGTACAAAGGAGTGAGAAATAACTTATGCAAATGAGTAAGAAAAATATAATAAGGCAAAACACTTTAGGAATTAATGACGTAACTTGCTTGTAAAAAGAGAAATATGGACGCAATCATACATTTTGTAGGAGTGAAAACTCTTTTCTCGTAACGCTTTGGTACTCAGAGTATTTTTCTTACAATATTATAAAAATGTGCCTCTTTAAATGAAAACATGCATTACTTTAAATAGGGAAATAAATAACTGCCATGTTGAATCTGGTGACGTCACGTGTTCACCCACCACTTTTGTAACTTCCCACGTTCTTGGATTTCAAATCCATTTCCCGCTCAAATAGTTGTCTCCTTGCATGGGTTTTAGTTGACCCAGTCTACCGACTCCATCTGGGTCGATGTTAGATGTCAAACTTTGCTTATTTGATCTATCAAATGTTGGCATCTTTCATTTTGTAGGTGAAAGTGATTAGAATCACTCATGTTTTAGATTATATACTTCATTGTTGGAAAATGCCTTGGTTGCTTTGATTTGTGTGTTATTGTGCAGGAATTAGGTACAAAACAAAAGAAGATTAAGACACAAGAAATTGGGCAAGGAAACCAAGACAGCAGAAAATCATCAAGAAGTTCGTTGTGCGAAGCTCCTAGCAAACTTCCCTAGAAAAATCATCACCAACTTTGCACAGCGAACTTACCAGCGAAGACCCTTGGGAGACTGGGTATTATTCACTCAGAGAGAAAAGTAACTGAAACTCGTTGTGCAAACTTGTAGCGAGATGGCTCGCAGTGCGAAGAATTGCTTGCACAGTGTTGCACCCCAAAATTTGCCCAACCTTTTCTTTACTGGGTTTATGTTTCATTGCATTCATATAACATCAACATTTGCATACCATTGTCCATGTACAGGGGATTGAGAGAGGTGTTCCTAGAAAGAGGAGATTACCAAGGTTCTAAGCCTAGCAAGAGGTTGTATTCAAGCTATCAAGTGTTTATCATCATCAGAAGAAACGCAAAGTGCAGATGAATGAATGAGGTTCACCTCTTGTCTTGGAGGCCATGTGAAGATTATAAGATGATATTAAGTCCATGATTATGGGTGGAGAGTGTTACATAAGCTCATGGGATGTCTTGAGGGTCATTAATGAGCTTGTGCAAGTCATTATATCAAGTGTAAGAAGCCACAGTCAAAGGTGGTGCAGTTAGGGTTTTCATCTCGTCAGCCTTAAGTCAACAGTGAATTTGAAGGAGATTAAGACTCAATTCCAAGTATTTATGATCATGTAATGTTGTGTTGAGACATGTCATATACCATTTCAAGGTAAATTCATCAATAATCAAGTGTGTGAGAAGTTGCTAAGCTAGGGTTTCTAAGCTTGTTAGTGTAAAATCCCCTGTTTAGTGCCTAACTTCAAGACCACATACCTCAAGATACAAGTCTCTTCTCATCTTGACCCCAACATGAAACTTGTAGAGCATGTTTCTAGATTTCTTTTGAGTACTATAACTCATTCATTGGGTTTCTAGAACTCAAGTTATGATGCTGACAAGTTAGGGGTCCTCAGATGAATGTGATTTTGGTCAACAAAAGTCAACCAACTTCCAAGACATTTTTGACCTAGAAAGATGTTTCTCCTCACTTTGACCCAAACATGAAAGTTTTTCCTTATGATCTTAGCTTTCCAAAAATTACTAGAAGTATTTCATCTGATCTGTAGAGCTCAAGATATGAAGCTTGCAAGACAGGGGTATTTTGGGAAACTTTGATTATAGGTCCTTTTTGTTATAGGTCAATTTCACAACTTTGCACACCTCAAATGAAACTTTTTCCAACATGAAAGTTTCTCTAAATGGGGTCAACTTCATCATCAACCATCAACTTATCATTGGATTGGCTTGGATTTAAGGATTGGTGAAGGAATTTCCATGAAAAAAGCATTAAAAGCCATAAAATCAAATAAATTCATTTTGAACCAATTTTTACCAAGTTGGTGCATTTTTTGAGTCCACAAAACATTCTAAGCATAATGCCAATTTCAGAATTGCACATTGAGATCATTTTCATGGCCAATTTCATGCTTGTTTCAAGTGAAAGTAACATAATCAAATCACACCATGAGATCAAAACAAGGAACAATTCTTAGCCATTGGATCAGAATGAAGTGTATGCAAGTTACCTGAACCAAAAGCTAAGCCATTTCAGCTTTGTTTTCATGCGTGTAATGAAGCTTCAAGCCAAGAAATTTTGGATTTCAATTGGACTTCTATGGGCTTGGGTTGGGCTTTCTTAGCATCTAGATCCATCACATATATTCTCAGCATCGTGTACAAACTTTCAAATTGGCTTTTGGAGGCATTTTGATCAAGAACACAGTTGCAAAAAGTTCAAGAAGAAGCTAAAACTGAATTCTCTGACTCATCAAGTTTCAAGCCAAATTAAGCACATCAAAAGCTCCATTGAAGATCAAGGAACGATTCTGGATTGTTTTCATCAAGCTTTGTCAAGAATTCAAGGTCCAACGGAGCTATTCCGTTAGGTAACTCACTTGTCCAAAATTCTCTCTGCATATGCCATGATTGCACACCATTTTTGTACATTCTTGATCCTTAAGCATTGTAGATGGATTTTGGTTAGGTCTGATGACTGTTAGTGACACTTTGTGGTGGATGCTTGCTTTTAGTTTGGATCGGTTAGAATGATTTAGGAGGTTTTAGGCTTAGATAACATTGGATTTGTGATCAGTGAGAGGAGTAGATCAGTTTGGACTATTCGTTTGCAAGTTTTGATGAAGTTTCGTATCACCTGAGTTGTTAAGGCTACCAGAGAAGATGACCGGAGCCACCGTGCTACAGTCGTCTGTGTTTTCCCTCCTCCATTCATGTTTAAATGTCTAGAGCCACGTGTCCTTGCCAGATCTCTTTAGATCTGTTGACTGAAGCAATCCAATGGCCACGAGCATGTCTCACCGTGTGCTTACCTTGACCAGCCACATAGGAGTCCAAAATGCACCGTTTCATTAAACGGTTGCAATTGGACCTAGGCCTCTTTAGCTATCCACACCCCCAGTGTGCAAGGCCCAATGTTTCAACGTGATTTAGTTGCTTTCTGCACCATTGTTTTTCCAATTTTATTTTTATTTTTATTATTTTCATTTCTTGCAATCTGTTTTGTTTTAATTCAATTAAAATAATTTCAAATGACAATAAATTGGGCAAAAATAGTTTCCAATCATTTTGAGATGTAAAGTGAATTTAGGAATTTTCAGTGTGATTTTTCTAAATATTTTTCAATTAAAAAAATAATTCATTTGGAAGGCTTTTATTTGAATTAAAATTGCATATGTTTCTTTCTTGATTTTATTTCTTGATGAAACCTTCATATAAATGTTTGTTTTCTTTTTTGCATATGCTGGATACATTGATTGATTTAGTGATATTTTTTCTCTCTGCTTTTAGTACCATTTGATTAGGGTTTGGGCTTGACCTTTAGGACCCTCCCTTCACACTAGTTCTTAGGACATCCCTAGAACTTTTCCCTCTGTTTGCCTAGTTAGATTTAGAATTTTTACCTAAAACTTTGACCCCTGGTTCCTAACACCAGATGGGTTCTATAGGATTTTATTTAGGATTTTTAGGGTTATTTTACTATTTTTAGTGTATTTTACACTTTAGGTCGCCCTTGTATGATTTTCACCTTTACACTTGTGCTAGTTTGAATCTTATTTGCATTTTGTGCATTGTTTGAGCATCCTATATTTGCATATCCATGTTGTAGATATGATAAGGCATTTGTATGTTCAATTTTAGGCCTTGATCATGTTCATAACTTGTTTAGGTTTGGTTTCCTTTTAGACCTTTCATGTAAGGCTTTTCATGTGTATAACTTGAATGATCTTCACATCCTTAACATGATTCTCTTGTAATCTTTTGTACATTCCTTTTCAAATGCTTTATTTACATTCTCCTTTAATTTCCCTATGTCCAAGGACCTTGGAGCATCATTTAAAGTTGCTTAATACCTCCTTTGGAGGTATTGGAAGCTTAACTTGAATGATGAACCATGAGGACATTTTGTGCATTTTTGTACAAGTCATGATGAGACTTTGGTTGAATGACATGGTTGTTTTTTATTCTTCTCCCACTTCTCTTTTGGTTTATAATTAATCCCATGTTCAAGTTAGAGGCCTTAGGGAATTGTTTGCACTTGCTTGATGTATGTTTTGTATTTTTTTCTTGCTTGCATTTGAAGGTAGAGATGAGTTTGTGGTGGTCTTTACCCCACACAATTTCCTCCCTTGCTTGTGTGTTTTCTCTTTGTGTATCTCTTGTTTAAATTAAAGGTTGATGTGTCCTCCCTTTGCTTGTAATGTTGCATGTCATGTGCATTCATTCACATTCACATTTCAATTCAAATATTGTATGTTGCTTCTTTTCTTTTCATTACCATGTTCCCTTAGGAGTTCTCACTTCCTTGTTTAAGGATAGTGATGATAGACATTAGGTTGAATCCTTTGCATGATAACTTTAGGGTTTTGATTTAGTCCCCTTTAGGAGTCCTTCTTCTCTTCTTATCTTCAAACAATTCTAACACACCTAATAAAGGCTAATGAGTATTGTACGTTACGAGCCTTAAGCTATTTAGGAAATGGTTGTTGAGGGGTTTCCTTTTAATAGCCAGAATGTTTAGTGTAGCACCATTTGGGTGATATGTGACGCATTCACTCCTAAGTCATAGTCTCTAGTGCAGTATGAATTACAAACATTCACTCAAAACACTTCTCTAATAAAAGACCAAAACAAACAGTCAAACTCCTCTTTTGCCCTTTGGGGATACCTCAATCAAGGAAAATCTTTTCAGATAAAAGAGTATTGTTAAACTTTGGTTCTACCGCAAACAAGCGTCGTCCCTAACTGCTAGAACGATAGTTTAACCCTACTCCGATAAAACAGATGAACAAACTCGTGTTCTCTTTATCCCGAACTACGTTTGCTCTGATCTCTCATATCTGATGAGAGTACGTAGGCACAAGATGCGATGTCTTGACGAGCAACCTTTCCCCCCTCCCCCCTTTTTACCTATAGTTAGTCGAACTACGTTGACTCTGACTTTCTCATACCAGATGAGAATACGTAGGCCCAGAGCGGCGATACTCTATCGAGTCACTTTTCTTTTCTTTTGTCCCAGACCTTTATTTAGATAGTTTTAATCACCCTTTCTAGATAGACAACCAAGCGTGAATCCCGTCGAGTACGACGGACGTCAGGGGTGCTAATACTTTTCCCTTGCGTAACCGACTCCTGAACCCGAGATTTGGTTGCGATGACCAATCTTATCCCTTTTCGTCAGGTTTTCTCTGCTCGTTTCCTTTCCCTCGTTGGGATAAATAACGAACAGTAGTGACTCTTCTATCATTGCCGGAACCTATTTTCGCAGTAGCAACAGCTGGCGACTCTGCTGGGGACGCCAACGGTTCCCTATGTGAGTCAATCCTAGCGCTTGTTTATTTATCTTTTTGGGTTTTGTACATATGTGTTGTACTTTATTTTTACTTTCCGCATTTATTTTCAGCATTATATATCATTACTGTTATGCTGTGGGGAGAGAGGTTTTGTTGAGTGATAAGCCAGACCTAGGCTTGAGTGCAAACATAGAATTAGTAGTGGAGATTAGTGGGGGGCGTACATGCTTTGCAATGTACTAGTTCCCCATGAAATTCGCGCTCAGACGAGATTCTCTTTGATGATTTCCTTTCTAGCCCTTTGGGCTTGAGGGGATTTTGGATCTGAGGGTTGTCGACTCTGGGGACCGGTCACTTGTGATTCAGCTAAGTGAGGCCTCTTCGGGAGATGATGATGCCAAACCAGAAAATGTGAAGGTATCATCATTTCTCGGAAGTCTGTGACGCTGATGAATGCATAGGATGCCAAACCTTATCAGTGGATAGGTCCATACCTGTGAGAGGGATTGGGTTATGCAGGAAACCTCGACTTCCAGATTACCCGGTTTTCTTTATAGTATGAATCCAAGTTATTGGTATCAGTTGGTTCCTATTATCAGAGTTGTGTTATTGTTCTTGTCAAAGCGAAGCGCTGATTCTTCTCAAGCTGCAACACATCAATCTTGCATTTTCATCTGCATCTCATTAACATGTATTTATGTTGGAGGTGCATATTTCCCCCTCCGTTCTAGTGATCTTGCTTTCTGCTTCCGACATGGAACCCCTGAAGAAAACAGTTGCCTACAAGCTGCCTACTCCAGACATTAGTTCTCTGCTCAGTCTGATTTCCGTGGTTTATAGAGAGGTACTGGAAGATCTCAGAAAATCTTATGGGAAATTGCTCAGTTTTGTCTGCAAGCCTTTAGTGTACGAGATGAATGGTTTGTATGCCCTGCAGCAATTCTATGACCCGCAGCTGAGATGTTTCACATTTCTTGATTATGTCCTCGCACCTACCTTGGAAGAGTATTTTACATTGTTAGATGTGCCTATTCTGAATCAGATGTCGTTCTTCCATACGGACGGTAAGCCTAATCTGGCTAGGCTTTCTGCAACATTACATTTGAACGCCTCAGAGATAGAAGGAAAATTGACTAAATGGAATGGTGTGCCTGGTTTCTCCTTGCAGTTCCTTATTGAGAAGGCTCAACAGTGCGCCAAAGATGGATGTTGGATCGTATTCAATTCCATTCTAGCTCTCTGTGTCTATGGCATCATTCTGTTTCCGAATATGCCGGAGTTCGTAGATTTGGACGCATTTCATATCTTCGCCTCAGGGAATCCGGTACCCACACTGCTCGGTGACGTTTATCACTCGATTCACTACAAGAATGAGAACCGAAGAGGGAAAAATGTATCCTGTTGTGTTCCATTATTGTACAGGTGGTTTGTCGGGTGGTCTTGGTCCACTCAGTGCAAAAGAGGTGGTTGTTCCTCTTAGTTCTCCTGAAGCTGTATCAGGTCAAGAGCGTGTCGTGCAATTTATGACTGTAGAATCTCCGCGCCCACAGCTGTTGCCTGTTCCTGGGCCCAGTCTAAGAATGAAAGCTTCTGAACATATGGAATGCCCTAATCAGTATAACGGTGAACTGGCACCCAACAGGTTTTACTTGCAGAGCTTGTCACAGAGGAATACTGAGAGCTTCAAGGAGTACGCCCAAAAGTGGCGAGATTTAGCAGCAAGAGTGCAACCTCCCATGGCGGAGAGAGAAATTACTGACATGTTCATGGCTACACTACCCGGATTGTATTATGAGAAGCTGATAGGTTGTGTGTCCGCAAATTTTTCAGATCTGGTAGCAGCAGGTGAAAGAGGTATCAAAATGGGAAAGATCCAAGGTACTTTGGATTCTTCTAAAGTTGCAAAGAAGCCTCATGCCGGGAAGGAAAAAGAAACCAATGATGTATCTGCTACAATAGTTGTTCAACAGTCAGCCCGGTACCAACAACCTCATGCTCCTCGACAGCAAAACCTTCGGCGCCAGAATCAGAATGGGCCTTGCAACAATTTGGAAAGGAAGAATGCTCCTCTTCTTCCAGTTCCTATACCGCACGGTGAGCTGCTGCCGCATCTGATCCAGAACTCATTGGCGGAGCCTAAGACTCTCAAGTCGGTGCCAGAGTCGTACCCTCCCGGATATGATCCCAGTGTTCAGTGTGAATATCATGGAGGATCCATAGGGCACTCAACGGAAGATTGTCAGGCCTTTTAAGCCAGGGTGCAACAGTTGATCGACAAGAGGTACATTTCCTTTCCAAAAGGAAGATTGAGGATACATGTTGATCTTTCATCTGATGGAGTTTGAAGATGGCTGACTCAGCAGCAAGCAAGATTTGAAAGCCCGGTTCCCCGAAGCTGGCAATCTTTGTTTTTATCATGTCATTTTCTTTGCATTTGTAGTTTCTTTCCTGTTTGAATGCAAATTTCGTTTGTAAAACTGTATTGTTTTCAGTGATATCAATAATGAAATGAATATGCAGGTTTTGATTAAATCCATTTGTGTTCACTTATGTTTTTAATTGATGTCTAACGCTTGTTGAAGCGGAATCTGGGGAGTATGACGAACTTGAAAGACGCGCAGGCTTCCGACTGTATGCTTTTGAATAAAACCTGCTGATGATGTACAAGCATTGTTTCAAATCCCTAAACACCGGAGATATAAGGAAGATAATCCTTTGTCAACCCCTTTAAGCCTAGTAGTAGGACTTTCTTTCTGAAAAAACAAAAAAACCCTCAATCTTAACCCGGGGCAGGGTAGGTGTCAGTTAATTTGATCGAGCGTTCAAATTGCGAAAAGGAGTTTACCTGTTCGAGGGTCAATCACACCTGTATAGGTCGTGCCTAAAACACCCACAATGGGTATCCATCACCGACCAAGGAGTGAGACAGTCACAATTCCTTTAACAAGTCAGACAAGCCGATGTCACACGATTTGTTCAACAAAAAAAGAGAAAGAAAAAGAATCAAAAAAAGAAGCTCGCTAAGTCGAATCTTGAAAACAAGCGACTTAGGCAAAAATTAGGTCATCCTGCTGGACTCTGAAAGGAAAAGAAGCTCAAAAGAGCCAGTCCAGGCAAAAGTTAGGGAAAAATCGGAGAAAGAGAAAAGCGAAAAGGATTATAAAATAAAAATCCTCGAAAGAACAAGTCGTGTGACTCCAAGGACCAAAGACTAAAAGCGAGTGACTGTCACTCCCAAAAACTTGTGGTTTCCCGAACCATCACTCCTGTCATTTAACCTTTGAAAGGTGAGCGCTTCGGTCGAATTAGCTGAGCATTGGATTGAAGAACATCAAGGAGAATGGGTGGGTTAAGATAGAGTTTGAGCCTTTATCCTTTCCTTCAAAACCGTAAACATGACCACCTTACAACCTTCAAAAGTACTAATTGAAGCAGGATTGTTTCGAAAGCATACTTCGGTAAAGATCGCGTCGGAACTGACTCCTAAAAGGATTCCTATTACAACATTGTATTAGTGTTGACATTTTGATAAATGATTTCATCTATTATATGTCACAAATTTTCCCAGTGAACAGTCTTGGATTTCAAAACTACCATATGCATTACATTCATATATCTTTTGTGCAGAACAATTTGTTTTACTTACAAGTAAGCACTTGAATCAGGAAGGTTTCCACAGTGGAAAGTTTGATCAGGATATAATGCAGAACACCCACTCTGTTGAACCGGGGTAATTTATCAAATGATCACATCATGGGAGTCAGCCATCTAAAAGACAATTAACCTGGGGCAATCAGGTCGAGATTTGGTAAACCTCTCACAGTCAGGGGCAAAGTCATCGTGAGGTTGGGGAAGATTACCCCAAGAGCACCGAAGCTATTCTAGAAGGCAGTTAACATGAAGCACCTCTTCGAGGTTCAAAATGCTGAGGCAGTTCATACCAAACCGGCAGGGTACAGAAAGTTCAGGTTTCCTTTCGAGGAAGATGTTGTAGAGATTCGACTGGGGAAAATTGAGCTACACTGGGCAGTTACTCAAGCAAGGTTATTCTCCCCAACCAGAGTCCATCATCAGCAATTGGAGTTTGCATCTCTATTCTCAGTGGAGTTGTATGCTTGGTTAAAGGAGCAGCTAAGTGTGTATCCTTGTCCCCGGAAGTTGGTTGATATACATTTGAGCCCCACAGAGTCTGGGCGTGTGATTTTGTACCCCATCAGAGGTCAAGTTGCCATTGAGGAGTCCATTCCTCACCTCCCCAAGCAGAGATTGATGTTGACTCCCTCATTGCATTATCCCCAGTGGAGTCAGAGGAGAAACGTCTTTTCCCCAACTGAGTACTCTCGGTATTGGAGTTAGGTCTTCGCAGGTGGCGTCGTTTCTCCAGCAGAGGTGCCTGTTCCCCAGAATGTTATATTCTGGCAGGCCATTCAGCACTGAAGTCCCTGGTAGAACGTGGTTAATCTCGGGAGGTGTATCATTATTCCCCGCAGAGTCGTTGATTCTCCAGCAGGCGGACCGGTTCCCGTGCGTGGTTCTTTCTTCCCCTGTAGGGTCTCCTATTCTCCAGAAGGTTTGTATTCTGGAATGCCATTCATGGCATTTTCCTCAGCAGGATTGGACATAATCCCTAGCGGAGTAGAAATATCGTCTGGCAGATTGTTCTATCTCCACAGCAGTTCGTTTGCTATTCAGGAGATTTCATTCAGGAAGCTACTTGAGGTTGTCTTCCCCAGTTTAAGTCCAGTTTACTGACATGTGCTAACTATCCCCAGTAGGGGTCGTTTTCTTTTCCCAGTAGGGTGGTCTCCATATTTCCAGCATTTATTTTGCTGCTTCGGTTTCGTTGCATCTGCATGCGTGCATAGTATCCTCAGAAACGCGTAGCATTTCCATTTCGTATGGAGCATTATACCATATCCAAACATGTGCATATGAAACATAGGCCAGGTGGTTATGTTTTTTTTCAGGTAATCTTCAGAAGGTTGACATGTTCGACAAAAGATTCGGGATAGCGGTGTGTTTGTTCTCATGTGCTTCCCAGTGAAGCCCCATCAGGGTTACTTGTTCAAGTTCTCTCTTTTCCCCAGCGGAGTTACTTTGGGATTCCTCATCAGAAGTTTATCGACTCTGTGTTGATCTGACGGTAAGGTCAGATACTCACTTTTATTTAGCGGGTGCCTAACGGAGATGTCAGATGTGTATCAGTTGCGGGTTAACCTGGCCTTCGGGTTTGAGGATTTGTCCTATTCAGCAATTGTCTACTGGTTTGTAGAGGTTTATCAGCCAATCCTTCTCAACTTTGTGTTTGTCTGGCGACGATGCCAGGTGACTGTATCAGCTTTGTGTTGGTCTGGCGACGATGTCAGAGGTTCAACAACTCTCTGGGTGTCTAGCGGCGATGCCAAATGTTTGTTAGCTTCTCGGTGATCCAACTTTGATTTCGTTGTTTATTGGTTGCAATAGACATCTGACAATGATGTTAGGTGTTTCTCATTTGCACGGATGCCTGGCGGCAAGGCCAGATTCTTCATCCCTTACAAGTTACTGACGGCGATGTCAGAGGTGTATCAATTCCGTAGATTCCTGACGGCGATGTCAGGAGTCTTCACCTTCGGGTTTGTGGTTCACCTTTATTTAGCAGGTTTCTGGCGGCAATGTTAGACAATTTATCAGTTTCAATGGATACCTGGAGGCGATGTCAGACGTTTATTGACTTTATGGATGCCTGGCGGTGATGTCAGATGGTTATCAATTCTGTGAATGCCTGACGGCGATGTTAGGTGATTATCAGTTTCTTACCTATCTGGTTTTTGGGTTTGTTACTCGCTTTTATTTAGCGAAGGCCTGGCGGTGATGTCAGACGTCCTTATCTTCGGATCCGGAGATTGTTATATTCCATGCAGAATCCTGGCGACGATGTCAGATTTCTCTCATCAATCTTATGGTTTCTTGGCGGTGATGTCAGATATGTATCAGATTTATTCTATCTGGCGGTGATGCCCGATGTTCAGCATTGTGCTTATCTGGCGGCGATGTCAAAGGTTTGTTCACATTTTGTTTGTCTGGCGGCGATGTCGGATGTTTATCAGCATTGAGTTTATCCGGCGGCGATGTTGGATGTTTATCAACAGTGTGTCCGTCTGACGGTGATGTCAGATGATATGGTTTTCTGGCGGAGATGTCGGATGTTGCGATTGTCTGGCGGCGATGTCAGAGGTTTATCAACAGTGTGTTCGTCTGACAGCGATGTTGAATGTTTATCAGTTGTTTCTTAACTGCGTGGAGTTCTGGCGGCGATGTTAGACGGGTTATCCCCTGCAATTTGTCTGGCAACGATGTCAGATGGTTATCAGATTTGAGTTGGCCTGACGGCGATGTCAGATGGTTCTCAAATTCGTAGTAGCGACACACAGCGAAGTTTAGATATTTCTCAAGGGCGGTTTAACTGTTTAGAGGCATCTCAAGTGCCTAATTTGATGTTCGCTAGGCGAAGGATCTGTTTGCAGTGCGAACAAGACAGATCCTGAATGTACTATATAAGTACTTTTCTTGCTTTTTAGTACAAAATGTTATATTTTTTTACATCAGAACTTATCTCTCTTCATTTCAAGTTTATTTTAGAGAGAGAAATACAAAGCCCTATGAAGGAGGAAGTAATATTTTTGATCTCTTGTTGGGATTTGGATGTAATCTTTTGATACCTTATGTATTTCATCTAATATATGTTTGTGAACTAGTTTGGATTCTCTATTGATTGATTATCTTTGATTGCTTATTTGTGGGTCTTGACAAAACCTTTTCACATCTTTGATCTAAGATTTTCATCTATTAATGAACAAACTTTTGACATGGTTTTGTAAGTTGATATTCATTGTATCTTCTATTTTATTGTGTTGATTAAGTAGCATGAGTGGGATCAATACGATATTGTGCGGGTGCGTGATAATAGTGATGAAGAACGATGTTCACAACCATTTGGCAGATTAGGTGAATACATGTAAAAAGAGTTAAGCGTATGTATGTATTTTGATCATTATGTTTTATTCAAAGCAATCGTTTATCTGCTATGAGTGTCGTCTTTGTTTACCTGTTTATCTTTGATTTGAACTGCTATAGACATGTACTCTTTAGATCTAGATCTAGGATGATTACCTGTTAGGTCCTAAACTCTAGACATAGATTTAGGCTTAGAATTTGCATGAGTATCAGTTCTTGATGCTTTGTCTTGTATTTTTGTTGCGTGAGACATCACCAATGAGACAATATAGTTGTTCTCTCAATGTTGCGTTAGAGATGACCTCTGTTGTGGGTGATACGTTAGGATATTAGATGAATGGTTGAGTTGTGTTTAACATGATCAGAATAATGAATGTGTTATCAATTAGTGAGATCCAACCCCAACAAGGCTCCGTTTATATTTCAGTCACTTTATATTTTCCGTCTTTATATTTTCTGCCTTTTATTCATAGTTCCTCGAACCTTTTAAACCAAACCTTTTGAACAACAAGCTTAGAAATGTAGAGATCGTTGAACGAGGTTCTTTCATCGCACCGATCCCTGTGGAGACGATATAAATCCTAGAGGTAATTCCTTCAAAACTAAATTTTTGCTTCTTGCCGCTTTACTGCAGTTCGAACAGTCGACCCAACAACCTTCCTCTTGTCGATGTCGACCCTCTTCATCAACATTTTACCTAGCTTATCGATCAGTCTCTGTATCGCTGCTCTCTGGTCGAAACTTCTAGTCAATAATATGCCCCCTCAAAACCCAGTTTCGACGGGATCCTCTGTCGACCAAGAAATTGGATGTTTTGTTGCTATGGAATTTCGACTGTGTTTTGGTTATGACACAACAAAAACCATCATTGCTTTCTGTCAACTCCGCCACGCATCAACTATAGTCTGAAGTAATGATGACGCGTTTCTGCGCCACGATTTCTAAGACACGGATAATCATTTTAGTCACATCCCAACATCATGGGTCTTTGAACCACCCCTACTAACTTTTAGAATCACAACCATTTCACCTCTTCCACTGCATGCAGCATTGCCTATAAATAGCCCGTTTTCGCCCTTTGTTTCTCTTTCTCCACTCTTCTCTCATTTTCATTCTCTCAAAACCTCCTTGCCTTTAATCTTCCAAAGTTCTCCACTTTCAGTTTTAATGGCTTCTGTAATACCCCAAATTTTACCCTTATATTTAGTCAGTCATTTCGCATATTATCTCATATGTACATTGCTAACCGTTAACCAGTTATGAAGGTTTTTGTTTTGCAGATTTGGTCCCGGGGGTATTTTGGTCATTTTACACAAATTCTACCAATTCCTTGAAGACGGGCTGTTATTAAAATTCTGAGGCATTTGATACGTTATGGTTTTGAGGCATTTACCTATCACCAGGGCTGATCATATTGAGATTTTTGGCATTTGGTCAGTGGAATTTAATTACGAGTAGTATTACTGTTGATGCTGAAAATGTTGTGATTACGGTGCCCATATATGTTTGGTTATGAAATGGTTGGTTAACATTTTAATCTGATGATGAGGATCACAAATGAGACGAGTGCACCAATAAGAATACCACTTGGGAATATTTATGTGTTATGCCTATGTTAATGAATATTAAATACTTGTGGATTTATTCACAATTGTTTATATTTTTTAACTAAGAATAAGATATAAATAAATTCAAAACTTTGAGAATTTCATTTCATAAATAATGTCATCATACAAGAATGTGATGTTGCTTCATATTTTACAAAGTGCTGTTACAAGGAAGTACATTAAAATTCTCAATCCTAAGGGACTACACTAAAGCATCTATCCTAAATCCTAAGAGCATCTAAAGGTCTTCATGTTGTATTTGAACTTCTCCACGAATCTCGACTAACCTGCACATCAAAGAAAAACAAACAATATAGAAAAAGGTTAGGAGTTTTTTGACACTCTCAGAACAATGTCATCATCGAGTGCCGGGAGTGGCACAACCGAAGCTGCGTCCTACCCCCGTTACCGATCTGCGCCGTGGGCGTCAGATCAGGTAATACCCGTTCTTATCGTTACGGGACATCCGAGAGATAGAAAAAATAAAAGAAGTGGGACTGATTCGTTTTGTCGCGATTGGATTTCCAAACTGATACGAGAATAAGGCAACATAGGCAAGTTCTGACTCAGACCCGGATGCCGGCAGGTCCGAGTCGCTTTGGTTCCGAAACTTCCAACACCTGAAAAGCCATAAGCATCATCAGAACTCAAAGCATAGACAAAACTAGGAAGGGGCTCGCGCCAATACAGGTATGAATATTCACCAAAGAAACAAATCTGTTACCAAACAGAATGAAAATCAAGTCCAAAGCAGAACAAGAGAAACCAAACTATGGTATCAAGCTGCATCAGTTCAAACAGAACAGAAAAACGAGACACAAAACAAGCTGCGTCAAAATTACATGGGACAAAGTATCAAAAAGTCTCAGCAGCATCAGTTAAAGGTAAGGCCCCGTCCGAACCAGTTTCAATGGCACGCAACACATAAGCCCTGTTATCAGACAACAATAGCCAACAACAACAATCTGAATATCAGGCCATCAAACTTGGTTCAAGATCAAAGCAGATAAGCTACAATGTTAGCAGCAGCTCTGAGATCAAACAAGTAAGGAAAGCCAAAGGCAAGTCGAACCAAAAAACTAGATCAGAAACAAGTCCAAATCATGGGCTACACGTCAAAAGCGGAAATAGATACAAACGATGTCAGAAGCACCAAACAAATCCTCGATTACATCTGCAAATGAGTTCACAAACATCATATCCAGCTTCAGAAGAAAAGTGTCACATAGCCCTCAGGTTGTTCATCATCGGGCGTAACTTTCGAGCGGCTGGAAGGGCAACGGCCAAAAGCCTGTCGCCAATTCCCTACCGAACATCGAAAGTACACAGCATACGGTATTTCTTCGCTCAGCACCCGAAGGTCATTGTCACTAGAACATAATCAAAGGCAAATGGTAGCAGTCTTCTCGACGGTTCAGACAAGTCGTCATCATCACCGTGTCGAACCTCCCTCGGCGGCATCAATCCAGCAATATCCGACTCTTAGAGTTCCCTCTGAAAGAAGAAGAAGAAAGGTGAATGTATGTTCGAAATAGAAAACCAGATATCAATACAAACTGCATCAGATGGAACCAAGTTCAAATCAGAATGAAATCCGAATCAGGGTGCTGGATGTCAAAATGAAAGTGGTTCGAACATCTGCAAAAATCAATGAAGCGTCATTAGACATCAATCGAAATAAACCAGGTCATCATAATCCAAATGGATTGAAAATCCATGACAGGGTCGGTTTGCACAAACGAGTCCAAATGGATAAGGATCCACTTCAGGCAATAACCGAAAATCCAAAGAGATCAACCGATTCAACCCTATCAGGAAAACAAGGAAATCAAATCAATAATAATGAAGGTTGCAACCGAAAGAAGAAAGAAGAGTATATTGGGACCAATCAAATCCCAAAAGAGGAAACAGAGTTCAATCAGTACCAGATTCATATCAGAAAGTATCCGATCGCAATCAAATCAAATCAAATCCAGCAAAATCATTCAAGAGTAACGTGAACCCAACACAGATTGAAAGCCCAAAAGATAAATCAAAGCATATATAAATAGAAGGATACCACCTGTGAAAAGGAAGAGTTGAAACCTTAGACGGAGAGGGACGAAAAACGGCGAAGAACAAAACCCTAACGGGATATTCATCGAACGGCCGCGAAGAAGCGAAGACCGCCACCGTTTTTCGTTGAAACAAGGGAAATCAACACGTAGCCTCAGTTTCCATCATAGGCTCTCCGATGCGGAACCATCACCGTCACTGTCAAGAAGCACCCGGAAAACGTAAAGCTTGCTAACCCATTATGTTCTGTTTCTTTATTTTTGTTGTGTAGGAATTGAATCCATAGAAAGAACAGGAAGAACGAGCATGGCCGGAAAAGAACCTAGATGAACAATCACGAGAGAGCCGAGATGAGGCAAGAACGAAACGGCGCCTCAAGAGGGGATTAGGGTTCATGACCTAATGAACCCTGTGTTCTTTTAGTTTTGTTAGCGTAAACCGGGTTGGGTCCGGATGTTACCACCGGCCCAACCCATTCTCCCTCTCAGCATTTACTTTTTTTTTTTTGTTTTTGTTAATTATATTATTTTTTAAAAATGAATAAAATTAATTTTTTTTAAAAAACCTTTTCCTTTTTTAAATAATAACTTTAAACCCTTTTTTTTACAAATAATAACTTTAAATCTTTTTTTAAAAATAATAACTAAAGCCATTTTTTAAAAAAATAAGAATAACATCAAAAGTAAAACCCTTTTTTAGATAATTAAATTAAAACTATTTTTAACTTAAATCAAAACTTTTTCTTTATAAACAACGAAAATCTCCAATATGGCACTTTTGTCTCATGATTCGTCCGATTACCGTCTGACGTTGCCTACTAACACCGTTCTTTCGTTTTACAGCTTGTTATGTTTACCGTTATTTATTTTATTTTTCAATTCAGGTCTCGTTTATAATTGTAACTGTTTCTTGATTGTAATCTCGCGAACCTAATAATCGCGTTTACTTTTCGCATTTAATTTCTGCTGATGAATGATTTAAATTTCTGCTGATGTATCCCAATTAGTCTGTCATAATACATATATCCGAAGGTTAGGTCTAGCTTTTGGTCGCCGCGCCAATAGTCCTCAACTTCAAACCCTTACACCTCTTACAAACCCTAATTTTCACAAATGCCTCGCCGTAGGCAAAATTACAATTTTATCCCTAGCATTAGGTCAAAGAGCCGCCGCGCTCATTTTAGGGTTTCCCGCCGTGGAATCCCTAACCTAATTTAACCCTAATTACAACTTAACAATTCAACGTAGAGATTTGGAGTTTCTACACTCCACGTAAGCGTGTCCTTAAGATGCATTTATTCCCCTTGAGACCTTGACCACAGTCAAGAAGTCTCTAACCTCCCTTTTGAGGGGAACTACGATTACTCTGATTCCACTCCCGTAAGGATACGTAGGCACAAGATGCGATGTCTTGCCGAGTAAACTTAGAATTAACCCCTTAGGTCTCTTTTCTCACTTTTAATCCTTTGTACATATACCTTAAGCAAATAAATAAAGCAAGTAGTAAACATTTGAACAAAAGGTTCCCGTAGAGTACTACGGAAGTTTAGGGTGCTAATACCTTCCCTAAATTTAACCAACCCCCGAACCCTAGATCTTTCCCCGCATTGTGTTTACGATGCAAAATAGGTTTTCCCTCTTTTGACCTTTTCCTTCGGATAAATCAAAGAGCGGTTGTGAATTGAATTGCGATTCAAACTCATTAATAGTTTGTGATCCTATTTCCACCGCAACAGAAAATGGCGACTTCACTGGGGATTCTAAACTTTTGAGGGTTATCCCTAATTTGTTCATATTTATTATTATTTGTCTTATTATTCATTTGCATGTATATATTTGTGCTTTGATGGTGGGACAGTACCTTGTGTTGTGAGATAAGTCCTACGCCCGGACTAGTGACATTATTATAGGATGGGGATATATTCGATGAGGCTTATAGGGAGTTGAATCCCGACCAAGCTGATTCGAGAATCACCGCTCAGTTGAGACCTTTTCGAAAATGGTTCGGTTGAACGAGTAATCGTAAAAACTTTTTCCATGGTCGATTGGAGTCTGTGATATTGGGGACCGTAGTACCTTAACACCACCTTGGCCTTATTTAGGACGTAGTGCGGGAGCTATGTGGGAGTAATCCTACAACGGCTGCTACGCGATACTACACTCAAAAGAGGTTCTCTTGAGAATATTATTAACCCCTGAGTCAGTCGGAAGGTTGATAATATCCGAAAGATGGGCTGATGACTTTGGTCACTTTGTAGAACCTTGTTTGGCAGGTACAACTAACCTATAGTACACTCCTTTTGGGATGGGTAGACCTTGACTCCACTCACGTTCCTTTAACCTAGGACTTTGTGTGTTTTCATGCATTGCATCCATAAAGCATCTCATTGCATTGTATTTCATGGAGTTCAAATACCATTTACAGATATCGCGGGATACCATGAATAAAAAAAAACAAGATGGAAAACAAGAAAAAGATTTCTTTGGTACCCCACGATATTCGTAAATGTTTGAATTCCATGAAATCTTCATTCACATCCACATTTCAGCATCATTTTCTGCATTGCATGTGTCTTCCGTTTTCTCATGTTCGGTTCTCTCGCCTTCCAGTTTCGTCACCCTGAGTTCTCGGCACCAATACAACACCAGAGCTCAAACTCGGAAAAGAATGGAGGATCAGGCAAAAGAGATTGATCGCCTTAGCAATGAACTTGAAGACCTTCGAGGGGGTATGGGGCGTATTATGGAATTGTTACACGTCATGAATGCTAAGATGGATACCCAGCCCACTGTTGTTTCTGAGATTACCGGCGTTACTGTGGACCCTCCACCCAGTGTGACCGTAGCAAGGGACCCACCTTATGGTCTTGCTCCAGGTTTTGTGCCTCCTCAAGCCACTGTTCCGATTAATCAACATGTTCAGCAAGCCGTGCCTTTATTTTCTGAAGTTTCTAGGGGGGCTCCTATCTTTGCACCACTTGTTGTACACACTCGTGCGCAACCGTACTTCAATGAGACAGTTTTTGATAACCTTGATGAGAATGTTGAGGGTTATGAGAAACATGATAAGCTTCGTGAGGAAGTGAACACCATCGTCCAAAGATTGAAGAAAGTAGAGGGCGATCAAATTTTTGGGACTGCTGCAAGGGATGTCTGTTTGGTCTCAGGTTTGGTTATTCCCCCGAAGTTCAAAACTCCGAATTTCGATCGTTATGAAGGTGCCACCTGTCCTAAGAGTCATCTGATCATGTATTATCGCAAAATGGCTGCCCATGTTGAGAATGATAAACTGATGATTCATTGCTTCCAAGATAGTTTGAAGGGTGCTTCCTCCAAGTGGTATTTAACTTTGGACCAGTCTCGCATCAAGAGCTTTCAAGATTTATCTGACGCTTTCATCAAACACTACAAGTACAATATGGATCTGGCTCCTGACCGAAGACAGTTGCTGAGTATGTCACAAAAGAATTCTGAGTCATTCAAAGAATATGCCCAAAGGTGGAGAGAGACTGCTTCGCAGGTAGAACCTCCTTTGACCGAGAAAGAGTTAGCTGATTGGTTTGTCGACACGGTCCGTCCAGAATTTTACGAGAGAATGGTGGGTAGTGTGACTTCAAATTTCTCCGACATCGTTGCTGTGGGTGTCAAGATTGAATTGGGTATGAAAAGTGGTAAAATGACAAATAATCATGGTGCTTCTAAGGATCAGCCGAAGAAACCTCCGTATAGCTCCCAGAAAAAGAAGGAGGGTGAAACTAATGCTATATCCTCTGGTAGACCAAGAGAACGCTTTTATTGACATCCGCAAAGTTATGCTCAACCTCAAGGGTACCCAGTCCAATATGCTCAACAACCCTATGTGGCAGCTATTACACCTTCTTTCAATCAACAGGTTCCCATGTATCAACCTATGCAACAACCTCCTGTTTATCCGCCTCCTGTCAACTATCTACAGGCGCCCAACGCTCCTGCTCCTCAACAGCCAAAGAGTCCGGCTCCTCGCCAGAATGTTCCGAATAGAAGAACGTATAAGCCTTGTCCGCCGATTCCGATGACTTTTACCGAGTTGTATCCTTCCTTGGTCAAGCAAGGTCTCATCACTACTCGGGCTTTGGGTCCGCCTCCTAATCCTCTACCCGCCAATTACAACGCCGCCGCTCATTGTTTATTTCATGAGGGTGCGCCTGGACATGATCTGGAGAATTGTTATGCTCTCAAAAATATTGTCAGGGATCTATTGGAAAAGAAGATTTTGTCATTTGAAGATCCTCAACCGAATGTTAAGAAGAACCCTTTTCCTAACCATGAGAGTGTCAATGCCATTAGTGTTGATTCGGGGGAAGGTTATGCCCTTGACGTTGGACAGATTAAGACTCCTCTCAAGATGTTCCATTCGAAACTGTTTGAAGCTGGTTTGGTAGATACTTCCCACGTTGCATGCGTAAGTTGTGAAGCCAGTGTTAAGGGTTGTGTGTTGGTTCAGAATGATGTTCAGAGGTTAATTAATGAGGGTGTTTTACAGGTGACAAGCCAATACAAGAAAGATGAGGTCGCTGTGGTTGAGCCTGTCTTCCATCAGCCCGAATCGAAGGGTAAGGTACCAGTGTTTAATCTACCAGGGGCAAGCTCCGCCAATCTCGTGTTCGATATACCGAAGTCGTATATTCCTGAAGTGAATCAGCCTAAGCCTATAGTTATTCGAAGACCAAGTCCGTTTCCTTTCAGTGATCCTAAAGCGGTGCCTTGGAAATATGACGTGACTATGATTGACAAGGAGTCTGGGAAGGTTATTCCAAATGAAGAGGCTAAGGGTGCGGTGACCAATATCGCGGAGGTAAGCAGGATGACTCGCAGTGGCCGTGTGTATACTCCCCATTCCAACGAGGTCCCACCTAAGGAAATAATTAGTACCCCAGTGCCTGCCAAAGACAAAGGTAAAGGAGCCGTCACGAATGATGAAGATGCCGAATTTTTTAGGATCATCAAGAAAAGTGACTATAAAGTTATCGATCAACTTCACCAGACTCCCTCCAAGATTTCGATTCTATCACTGTTGATGAGTTCACCCGCCCACAGGATGGCCCTGCAGAAGGTTTTGACTCAAGCACATGTGGATCAAGATATCAGCACCAGTCGGTTTGATAGTGTGATTGCCAATCTGACCGCCTGTAACACCCTCAGTTTCAGCAATGAAGAGTTACCGAAGGAGGGTCCGAACCATAATCGTGCTTTACATATATCGGTAAGATGTCAAGAGGACAATTTAGCAAGAGTGCTAGTGGACACCGGGTCTTCTCTGAATGTTTTACCCAAGAGGGTTCTTGATAAGTTGGCTTGTAAAGAGACTGTGTTGAAACCTACTCCTTTGGTTGTCAAGGCTTTCGATGGCTCTCGCCGGTCGGTAATGGGGGAGGTTGAGCTCCCTATCCTGATTGGTCCGCAGGTTTTTAATATCACGTTTCAAGTCATGGACATTAATCCCAATTACAGTTGTTTACTTGGAAGGCCATGGATCCATGCCGCTGGGGCAGTAACCTCAACGTTACATCAGAAGATGAAATTCGTGATCGATGGAAAGTTGGTTATTATACACGGCGAGGAGGATCTGATGGTCAGTAACCTGTCTTCTTTCCGTTACATCGAGGCCGATGAGAATGCTTTAGACATCTCCTTTCAAGCACTTGAGATCGCCAATGCTGTTCTGCTGGAAGTCGAAGAGACAGTGGGTCAGGGTAATCCATCTTTTGCATCTCTGAAGAGTACCAAAGCAACAATTGACAGGTACATTCCTGAAGGTTGGGGAGAGGTAATTGATGTAAAGACCAAGACTGATCGCTCTGGGTTGGGTTACAAACCAACTCAGAATGGAGCTACCACAACTGTCGAAGGACGTCCGAAGGTTATCCAAGAGGTATTTGTCAGCAGAGGTTTCCAAATCAATGCCATCAGCGACTGTGAAGAAGATGAAGAGCTGAGCAACCTGGTATTTAAGGGTGATGCAGTTCTGAACAACTGGGAGGCCGTAGAGATCCCTGTTATTTTTCCCTTGTCAAAGTAATTACTTTTTTAAAAAGTTTCATTTACATTTACAAATAAAAACCCGTAGCTCTGCCCAAGGCTATAGGGTCTTTTATTGGGCCACCTTTCATTCCCAAAAAGATATTAATAAAAGCATTTTGTTCAATTCCACCTTGTTTCATTTGCGTTTTTCGTTTTCACCTTTAAAAATGAAATTGGCAACCTTTTTCCCAAAAAATAATAATAATAAAAAAAAACAGCATTTCATTCTTACATATCTTCGAGCATTTTAATTAAGTAAGCCTTCCATCATGCAGAGATATCGTAAACCTTGTTGGATCCAATGACTTTGCTGACACTCCTGACTGGGATGCACCCATCAATCAAGCTGAGGACGAGGGTGAAGAAGATTTCGAAGTACCCGCGGAACTGACAAGATTGATTGAGTACGAGTACACAGAGCTTCAACCGCATAAAGAGCAGGTGGACTTAATTAATCTCGGTACAGATGAGAGCAAGAAAGAGGTCAAGATTGGTGCAATGCTTGGGACGGAGATTAGGCCGAGGTTGATTGAGTTGTTAAAAGAGTATATTGATGTGTTTGCGTGGTCGTATCAAGATATGCCGGGCCTAGACACGGATATTGTTGTTCACAAGCTGCCGCTTAAGCCAGATTGTCCGCCTATCAAACAAAAGCTTCGAAGAACGAGACCCGACATGGCTTTGAAAATTCGAGATGAGGTTAAAAAACAGTTGGATGCAGGTTTCTTGGCAGTTGCAAAATATCCAGATTGGGTTGCCAATATTGTGCCAGTGCCTAAGAAGGACGGTAAAGTTAGGATGTGTGTAGACTATAGGGATCTGAACAAAGCAAGTCCAAAAGACGACTTCCCACTGCCACATATTGACACACTGGTAGACAATACAGCCAGTTTTGCGTTGTTCTCATTTATGGATGGTTTCTCTGGTTATAATCAGATCAAGATGGATCCAGATGATCGAGAGAAGACTACTTTCATTACTCCTTGGGGAACCTTTTGCTACAAAGTCATGCCCTTCGGTTTAAAGAATGCAGGGGCAACTTACCAACGCGCTATGACCACTCTTTTTCATGATATGATGCACAAAGAGATTGAGGTGTATGTGGACGATATGATAGCCAAGTCTCAGAGTGAAGAGGAGCATCTAGACCATTTGGTGAAATTGTTTGAACGACTCAGGAAATATCAGTTGAAATTGAACCCTGCTAAATGTACCTTCGGTGTCAGATCTGGAAAATTGCTTGGTTTCATTGTTAGCCAGCGAGGGATTGAGGTGGATCCTGACAAAGTCCGAGCCATTCAAGATATGCCGGCTCCGCGAACTGAGACGCAAGTTAGAGGTTTTCTGGGACGTCTGAATTACATTTCCAGGTTTATCTTTAATATGACCGCTACTTGTGAGCCGATATTCAAGTTGCTTTGCAAGGGGCAGACAGTTGAGTGGAACCCTGATTGTCAGAAAGCGTTTGAGAAAATTAAGGGTTATTTGCAAGATCCCCCTATTCTGATCCCGCCCGTACCTGGAAGACCGTTATTTATGTACCTTACTGTTCTTGAGAAGTCTATGGGTTGTGTGCTTGGACAACATGATGAGACTGGGAAAAAGGAACATGCGATTTATTACCTGAGCAAGAAGTTTACCGATTGCAAAAACAGATACTCACCATTAGAGAAAACTTGTTGTGCATTGGCATGGGCCGCTAAGCGCCTTCGGCAATATATGGTCTGTCATACCACATTGTTGATTTCTAAAATGGATCCGATCAAGTATATTTTCGAAAAACCTGCTCAAACCGGGAGGCTAGCCCGTTGGCACATGTTGTTATCCGAATATGACATCCAGTATGTACCCCAGAAGGCGATTAAGGGTAGTATCTTATCTGATTATCTTGCAGACCAGCCAGTTGAAGATTATGAACCTCTTAAGTTTGATTTTCCTGATGAGGATATTTTGTTGATTAAAAGAGATTGTGAAGAGCCAGATCCGAGCGAAGGTCCAGAACCAGGTCTTTGGTGGAAGATGATGTTTGATGGTTCCTCGAATTTCAATGGGCATGGTATAGGCGCCGTTTTGATGAACCCAAAGGGTGGATTCACTCCATTTACAGCGAGGTTGGACTTTGAGTGTACTAACAACGTCGCAGAATATGAAGCATGTATTCTTGGCCTCGAAGCAGCGATTCACCTCCGAATCAAACTTCTTAAAGTAAGTGGTGACTCAGCCTTGGTTATTTACCAGGTACAAGGCAAATGGGAAACGAAGAATGAGAAGCTGATCCCTTATAAGGACTACATCATTGAGCTGATCAAGTATTTCGACGAGATAGAGTTCGAGCATGTTCCTAGGTCCGAGAATCATGTAGCTGGTGCTTTAGCCATGTTAGCATCCATGTGGAAAGTTAAATTCGTTAATGAAGCACCTCTTATCCATATTGAGCGCAAGGTTGAGCCCGCTTATTGTCAGATGGTCGAAGAAGTTGAGGTGGATGAAAAGCCTTGATTTCATGATATCAAGAACTATCTCGTCAAGCAAGAGTATCCCGATGGTGCTACTGGTCTGGACAAAAAGACATTGAGAAGATTGGCGTCCAAATTCTTTATCAGTAATGGTGTGTTGTACAAGAGAAATCATGACATGGTCCTGCTCAAATGTGTTGATAAACGGGAAGCGGACATGTTACTACAGGAAATTCATGAGGGGACCTTCGGAACTCATGCCAATGGTTATGCCATGTCCAAGAAGATGTTAAGGGCTGGGTATTACTGGTTAACCATGGAAGCCGACTGCATCCAATACGCTAGAAAATGCCATAAGTGCCAAATATATGCTGATAAAATGCACGTACCTCCGTCACCGTTGAATGTTTTGTCTTCACCATGGCCATTCTCTATGTGGGGCATTGACATGATTGGGGCAATCGAGCCGAAAGCTTCTAATGGGCATCGTTTCATCCTTGTTGCTATTGACTATTTCACCAAGTGGGTAGAGGCTGCCTCCTACACCAACGTGACCAAGCAAGTGGTTGCCCGATTCATCAGGAAAGAGATCATCTGCCGTTATGGAGTCCCAAACCGGATAATAACTGACAATGGCACCAATCTGAATAACAAGACTATGAAAGAGCTGTGTGATAGTTTCAAGATCACTCACCACAATTCTTCTCCGTACCGTCCTAAGATGAATGGGGCTGTTGAAGCTGCGAATAAGAATATCAAGAAGATCCTGCAAAAGATGGTTGTGACTTACAAAGATTGGCATGAGATGTTACTGTTTGCTTTGCATGGATACAGAACCTCGGTGAGAACTTCGACAGGGGCAACACCTTTCTCACTGGTATATGGAATGGACGCCGTGCTCCCCATCGAAGTAGAGATACCTTCGTTAAGAGTGTTAATGGAGGCTAAACTTGAGGAAGCTGAGTGGGTTCAAGACAGACTGGATCAGTTGAATCTCATTGACGAGAAGCGTTTGACAGCCATGTGCCATGGGCAGTTATATCAGAAACGGATGAAAAGAGCGTTTGATAAGAAGATCCGTATCCGTGAGTTCCGTCAAGGAGAGCTCGTACTCAAAAAGATCTTACCAGTACACAAAGATATGCGTGGAAAGTGGATGCCCAATTATGAAGGCCCATTTGTTGTAAAGACCGTTTTCTCCGGAGGGTCCCTGATACTTACGACAATGGACGGTGAAGAACTAGCACATCCCGTGAATTCTGATGCAGTCCGAAAATATTATGCCTAAAAACCCGCTAAGTCGAAAACCTGCAAAAGGCGACTTAGGCAAAAGTAAGGGTTGAAAAAAAATAATAATCATAAAAAGCTCGCTAAGTTGAAAACCCGAAAAGGCGGCTTAGGCAAAAAAGAGCGTCCCGGTGGATTGAAAACCCGAGAGGGCGGTCCAGGCAAAAGTTAGGGGCAAAGGCACTTCATTGCATCAGAGGACACTGATCATCTCGAACACCCTTTCCGCATGAGAGCCATGTTTCAGTTCTTTCATCCTTGCCCAAAGCAGGATTCTGGATTAGTCTTAGTTATTAGTATCAGTAGGTGTCATTGGATTCGATGTAACTTTTTCCCATGTTGCCAATTTCAAAACATAATCATCTGTGGAGCTATGCCTTCAGCGAGCTACCGCCCTTTAAATAAAAGATACTATCTCGTTACTTACATTCCTTGGTGCATTGCTCTTTGTTTTCTATTTGTTATGCAAAATGCGTTTATTCTTAAAATTTGAAAATGAAAGGTGCATTGTAGATTTTTCAAAACTATTTTTCAAAAACAAAACAAATTTGAAATGTAATAAATTACTTCGACTAGTGGAAATTCCGAAAGGATCTCTTCATTCCCCGGAAATATCATTATTGCAGAAACACTTTCAAACCATTGCTCTAACACAGTCCCCAGAGAGACTATAAGCTGACAACTTTTTCTTGGGTAACTCGAAAGTATCCCTCAGGTGTTCTTCTCCCCATGTGAAGACATAATACTGTGCACCTAAGCAATTTACCTCCTCCCCAGAGAATTCAGAAACCAGAGTTGATCCTACCATTCTCTCCCGTGATTGACGTATTGGTTGCAGAGAACGCAGGGTACTTCCGTCGAGATGTTTATTTCATCTCTCGTCCCGTCTCTTGTCTGTTTCGTCAGCATACGCAAGGGCATAAGCATCACATGCCTATTTCATTACATATTCATTACATATTCATTACATATTCATTACATGCTCATTACATGCTCATCTCATAACATCCTGCATATTTACGTACATAGACACCATACATTCATATTAACATACGCATTAACATATGCATTAGCATTCACAGGTCCATGGTGTCTCTATCACTGGTCGGCACTGCCGAGTAACTGGGTTCGTCCGGTCTCTTCAAATAGATTGTCAGCCCTAAGCATAAAATACATAAGTGTTTCCAGTTTCCCCACAGAGCTCGATCCTCGTGGATGACGGTTACTTCAGCTATCTTTCCTCGCCAGGATAAGATATCTACCCTTCGAGTTCATTCCCTCGATGGAGTCTTGTTTACCAGTTTTCTTTCTAGCTCGATCCTAGATTGAATCTCAGTCTTGTCGGTCGTCAAGCCCAACCGGACGTGCATTTATTTTGCACCATCTGAAGGTTTTCACCATACCACGACAGATACACGACTATTTCGCTTGAGAAGTTTATCACTGTACCCGGACGTGCATTTATTTTGCACTATCTTTCAAGAAAACCAACTACAATCATTTACAGATACACGCCAGTTCACGCCTGGAAAATCTATCAGTATAACACTTTACAATCCTACATGTTACAACCCTTTACACTTTACATCTTACAGCATCAACATACGACACTTCTCACCTAAGAAGTCGATCCTATCCTCGTTATGACTCGCAGCAAATGGCCATCTCCATGGAGCAGTTGGGCTTCCATTTACCTGCCGTCTTGAGGTATGAACCAAATCGTATTCAGGAGAGCACGATCTTGAGATACGGGGAGGTTTGAGCGGAATCATATTCAGGAGAGCACGATTCTGAAGTTATGAAGAAGTTCATTTATCCTTTAGTAAAAGAAGGAGCGGAATCATATTCAGGAGAGCACGATTCTGAGTTATGAGGAAGTTCAGTTGGCCGTTTTTCAGGAGTGCACGATTCTGAAAAATGAGGAAATTTCAAGAGCCGAATCATATTCAGGAGAGCACGATTCTGAGTTATGAGGAAGTTCGATTATCCATTTTCATATTCAGGAGAGCACGATTCTGAAGTATGAGTATATTCAGTCATCCAGTTTCATATTCAGGAGAGCACGATTCTGAAGTATGAGTATATTCAGTCATCCAGTTTCATATTCAGGAGAGCACGATTCTGAAGTATGAGTATATTCAGTCATCCAGTTTCATATTCAGGAGAGCACGATTCTGAAGTATGAGAAAGTTCAGTCAGCCATTTTCATATTCAGGAGAGCACGATTCTGAAGTATGAAGATTTTCATTTACCCTTTATCCGAATCATATTCAGGAGAGCACGATTCTGAAGTATGAGGAAGTTCAGTTTACCCTTTTCATGTTCAGGAGAGCATGATCTTGAAGCATGAAGAAGTTTATTTATCCTTCAGTAAGAGAAGAATCAGAATCGTATTCCAGGCGCCGACCTTAAAATACGAGAAGATTTATTTATCAGATAAGCAGCAGCCTCTTTATTTGAGTGCTTATCCATTTTTTGGCACATAAGTCCCTTCCAACGATAAGTGACAGTTCTCCCTCGAGAAGCTCATCAGGGCATTTCCCATTAAAGTCCATTTATTTTGGCATACAGCCGGTCTTTACCCTGTATATTTGATACGGATTTCCGAAAAGTCCGTTTGATCTTGTCACGAGGGATAGTTTACAGAAGCTTGGATGTTATTCTTTGCTCAATGCTCCAGCATTCTGTAATCGATCTTACAATCGTACGTGATCCAGTTTTATTTTTAGATTCCCCAGTGGAGGCTGTCTCATAGGTACCATCTCCATTTGAGGATCTCGTTCCTTTTCTAAAAGTGACAATTGGTCATTCGCACTAGTTGACTATCATTTTTAGAATTCCCCAGTGTTGTACTGTGTCTCAGCGCGTCATTTTCCCCAGTGTGTTCTTCTCGTGGCGTCTGTCTCGGTGTCGTCATGTTCGTCAGCATTTTCGCATCCACCTTTCCAGTATACGCACCATATCATATTCATATCATCGGCATTAAGTTGTCCTCACTTTGTCCATAACATTGCATCGTCGCATATAAGGGCAAAATTTTCGGTTATCTATATTTAAATCTCTCCACCACGATTCCTCGAGTCTCTGTCACTCAAGTCGTCTGGTGTAGCTATTTAAATAGGGGCAACTGTAATACCCCAAATTTTACCCTTATATTTAGTCAGTCATTTCGCATATTATCTCATATGTACATTGCTAACCGTTAACCAGTTATGAAGGTTTTTGTTTTGCAGATTTGGTCCCGGGGGTATTTTGGTCATTTTACACAAATTCTACCAATTCCTTGAAGACGGGCTGTTATTAAAATTCTGAGGCATTTGATACGTTATGGTTTTGAGGCATTTACCTATCACCAGGGCTGATCATATTGAGATTTTTGGCATTTGGTCAGTGGAATTTAATTACGAGTAGTATTACTGTTGATGCTGAAAATGTTGTGATTACGGTGCCCATATATGTTTGGTTATGAAATGGTTGGTTAACATTTTAATCTGATGATGAGGATCACAAATGAGACGAGTGCACCAATAAGAATACCACTTGGGAATATTTATGTGTTATGCCTATGTTAATGAATATTAAATACTTGTGGATTTATTCACAATTGTTTATATTTTTTAACTAAGAATAAGATATAAATAAATTCAAAACTTTGAGAATTTCATTTCATAAATAATGTCATCATACAAGAATGTGATGTTGCTTCATATTTTACAAAGTGCTGTTACAAGGAAGTACATTAAAATTCTCAATCCTAAGGGACTACACTAAAGCATCTATCCTAAATCCTAAGAGCATCTAAAGGTCTTCATGTTGTATTTGAACTTCTCCACGAATCTCGACTAACCTGCACATCAAAGAAAAACAAACAATATAGAAAAAGGTTAGGAGTTTTTTGACACTCTCAGAACAATGTCATCATCGAGTGCCGGGAGTGGCACAACCGAAGCTGCGTCCTACCCCCGTTACCGATCTGCGCCGTGGGCGTCAGATCAGGTAATACCCGTTCTTATCGTTACGGGACATCCGAGAGATAGAAAAAATAAAAGAAGTGGGACTGATTCGTTTTGTCGCGATTGGATTTCCAAACTGATACGAGAATAAGGCAACATAGGCAAGTTCTGACTCAGACCCGGATGCCGGCAGGTCCGAGTCGCTTTGGTTCCGAAACTTCCAACACCTGAAAAGCCATAAGCATCATCAGAACTCAAAGCATAGACAAAACTAGGAAGGGGCTCGCGCCAATACAGGTATGAATATTCACCAAAGAAACAAATCTGTTACCAAACAGAATGAAAATCAAGTCCAAAGCAGAACAAGAGAAACCAAACTATGGTATCAAGCTGCATCAGTTCAAACAGAACAGAAAAACGAGACACAAAACAAGCTGCGTCAAAATTACATGGGACAAAGTATCAAAAAGTCTCAGCAGCATCAGTTAAAGGTAAGGCCCCGTCCGAACCAGTTTCAATGGCACGCAACACATAAGCCCTGTTATCAGACAACAATAGCCAACAACAACAATCTGAATATCAGGCCATCAAACTTGGTTCAAGATCAAAGCAGATAAGCTACAATGTTAGCAGCAGCTCTGAGATCAAACAAGTAAGGAAAGCCAAAGGCAAGTCGAACCAAAAAACTAGATCAGAAACAAGTCCAAATCATGGGCTACACGTCAAAAGCGGAAATAGATACAAACGATGTCAGAACACCAAACAAATCCTCGATTACATCTGCAAATGAGTTCACAAACATCATATCCAGCTTCAGAAGAAAAGTGTCACATAGCCCTCAAGTTGTTCATCATCGGGCGTAACTTTCGAGCGGCTGGAAGGGCAACGGCCAAAAGCCTGTCGCCAATTCCCTACCGAACATCGAAAGTACACAGCATACGGTATTTCTTCGCTCAGCACCCGAAGGTCATTGTCACTAGAACATAATCAAAGGCAAATGGTAGCAGTCTTCTCGACGGTTCAGACAAGTCGTCATCATCACCGTGTCGAACCTCCCTCGGCGGCATCAATCCAGCAATATCCGACTCTTAGAGTTCCCTCTGAAAGAAGAAGAAGAAAGGTGAATGTATGTTCGAAATAGAAAACCAGATATCAATACAAACTGCATCAGATGGAACCAAGTTCAAATCAGAATGAAATCCGAATCAGGGTGCTGGATGTCAAAATGAAAGTGGTTCGAACATCTGCAAAAATCAATGAAGCGTCATTAGACATCAATCGAAATAAACCAGGTCATCATAATCCAAATGGATTGAAAATCCATGACAGGGTCGGTTTGCACAAACGAGTCCAAATGGATAAGGATCCACTTCAGGCAATAACCGAAAATCCAAAGAGATCAACCGATTCAACCCTATCAGGAAAACAAGGAAATCAAATCAATAATAATGAAGGTTGCAACCGAAAGAAGAAAGAAGAGTATATTGGGACCAATCAAATCCCAAAAGAGGAAACAGAGTTCAATCAGTACCAGATTCATATCAGAAAGTATCCGATCGCAATCAAATCAAATCAAATCCAGCAAAATCATTCAAGAGTAACGTGAACCCAACACAGATTGAAAGCCCAAAAGATAAATCAAAGCATATATAAATAGAAGGATACCACCTGTGAAAAGGAAGAGTTGAAACCTTAGACGGAGAGGGACGAAAAACGGCGAAGAACAAAACCCTAACGGGATATTCATCGAACGGCCGCGAAGAAGCGAAGACCGCCACCGTTTTTCGTTGAAACAAGGGCAATCAACACGTAGCCTCAGTTTCCATCATAGGCTCTCCGATGCGGAACCATCACCGTCACTGTCAAGAAGCACCCGGAAAACGTAAAGCTTGCTAACCCATTATGTTCTGTTTCTTTATTTTTGTTGTGTAGGAATTGAATCCATAGAAAGAACAGGAAGAACGAGCATGGCCGGAAAAGAACCGAGATGAACAATCACGAGAGAGCCGAGATGAGGCAAGAACGAAACGGCGCCTCAAGAGGGGATTAGGGTTCATGACCTAATGAACCCTGTGTTCTTTTAGTTTTGTTAGCGTAAACCGGGTTGGGTCCGGATGTTACCACCGGCCCAACCCATTCTCCCTCTCAGCATTTACTTTTTTTTTTTTTTTTTGTTAATTATATTATTTTTTAAAAATGAATAAAATTAATTTTTTTAAAAAAACCTTTTCCTTTTTTAAATAATAACTTTAAACCCTTTTTTTTTACAAATAATAACTTTAAATCTTTTTTTAAAAATAATAACTAAAGCCATTTTTAAAAAAAATAAGAATAACATCAAAAGTAAAACCCTTTTTTAGATAATTAAATTAAAACTATTTTTAACTTAAATCAAAACTTTTTCTTTATAAACAACGAAAATCTCCAATATGGCACTTTTGTCTCATGATTCGTCCGATTACCGTCTGACGTTGCCTACTAACACCGTTCTTTCGTTTTACAGCTTGTTATGTTTACCGTTATTTATTTTATTTTTCAATTCAGGTCTCGTTTATAATTGTAACTGTTTCTTGATTGTAATCTCGCGAACCTAATAATCGCGTTTACTTTTCGCATTTAATTTCTGCTGATGAATGATTTAAATTTCTGCTGATGTATCCCAATTAGTCTGTCATAATACATATATCCGAAGGTTAGGTCTAGCTTTTGGTCGCCGCGCCAATAGTCCTCAACTTCAAACCCTTACACCTCTTACAAACCCTAATTTTCACAAATGCCTCGCCGCAGGCAAAATTACAATTTTATCCCTAGCATTAGGTCAAAGAGCCGCCGCGCTCATTTTAGGGTTTCCCGCCGTGGAATCCCTAACCTAATTTAACCCTAATTACAACTTAACAATTCAACGTAGAGATTTGGAGTTTCTACACTCCATGTAAGCGTGTCCTTAAGATGCGTTTATTCCCCTTGAGACCTTGACCACAGTCAAGAAGTCTCTAACCTCCCTTTTGAGGGGAACTACGATTACTCTGATTCCACTCCCGTAAGGATACGTAGGCACAAGATGCGATGTCTTGCCGAGTAAACTTAGAATTAACCCCTTAGGTCTCTTTTCTCACTTTTAATCCTTTGTACATATACCTTAAGCAAATAAATAAAGCAAGTAGTAAACATTTGAACAAAAGGTTCCCGTAGAGTACTACGGAAGTTTAGGGTGCTAATACCTTCCCTAAATTTAACCAACCCCCGAACCCTAGATCTTTCCCCGCATTGTGTTTACGATGCAAAATAGGTTTTCCCTCTTTTGACCTTTTCCTTCGGATAAATCAAAGAGCGGTTGTGAATTGAATTGCGATTCAAACTCATTAATAGTTTGTGATCCTATTTCCACCGCAACAGCTTCTTCCAACATTTCCAACATCTACACCATTGGGAATAACCCCATAGCCTTCATTCTTTCAGAGGATGATTATCTCAGTCCTCTCCCAAATCCCACGTCGGTCGATGAAAAAGTGGTGGCTACATGGACGCGTCAGATGGTCATCCCCTTCGCTTTCGTCGAAAAGCTGCATGCTTTCCATGGGCCATATCCTGCCAATAAGCCTAGCCACGAGGAGCTACAAGCGTTTTTCCCCGTGTTTTCTTCCCACCATCCCCCCAGCTTTCCAGAAAGGGGGCACCTTCAACTTAAAGTTCATGGCATCTAAAGCTCGTGTCTACCGGTCGATGCCTACCTCAGGCAATAAGGATTACATCTCCTGCCTGAACAAAGTCCAAAACAAGCGCCAAGAACAATGGGAGAAGGCTGGCATCTTCGACGCCATCCAGCTGTCTCGGAATGCACACAGGGTCAACCATTGTCTCTTGCTGGCTGCAATATTTTTTTGGGAAGGTTCGACCAATACCTTCCAATTCCCTTGTGGTATGCTGACGTCGACCCTCTTCGACGTGGCGGACATCACAGGTCTCTCCCCTTTGGGTGAGACATTCGACCTAACTTTGGAAACGAATGCCACTTTTAACTTTGACATGGCTGGCTTTTAAAACTACATAGAAGATCACCATGACAAAGGTTCTGCTGAAGTATCAGATGAAGAGAACATTGCCTTCCTGACCCTTTGGTTGTCTTACAATCTCTTTTATCTTGGCTCGCTATAGATAGCCAAGAGTTACATTAGCTTGGCAATCCAGATACACGAGGGTTGACAAGTCTCCTTGGGTAAATTGTTGTTGTCTTCCCTTTACCACTCTCTTGGCCTGTCGGCCTTGAGAATAAAACTGCTTCATAAAATTGTCAAATCCCTGAACGTCTTAGGGCCCATGTGGTATTACATCATTGGCTCAATACCACTTTTAAACATCAAATGGGTTATCCTGTGTCTGCGACCATGCAGCGTCTCGACGCGAATCGTCCAGTCGAAGGCGTTCGACTTTCTCTGATGACTACATAGGAAACCCCCAACAAAACCCTTTTTACGAAACACCTCACTATGTTTGCTGAGGCGAATGTCGTCATCCCCGGTATGGCCCCTTTCGTGCACTGACGGTTTGGTTCGTCGTGATTTAGAAATCCTTTCCCTGGTGCTTCACCCTAGACAGTAGCCATGTCAAATTCAAAATGGCGGACATTCTTGACTCCTACCATGTTGTCCTTTCGAATCGAGACGAGGAACAATTCCTTTGGATTTATGAATTATCAGCCCAATCTAGTGGCCCGAAAATTTGGTTTAAGTCAAATGCTATCGAAGTCTTTGGTGCAGCACACATTTGATATCATGTGGGTTGGTCGATAGGTTAAACTTGGAAGGTCACAAGAGCTGCCTTAAATTTTCTAGGTCGACTCAACATCTTGAGTTGCCAGTTTTCTCCTTTCAACTGTCTTTCTACACCACTGAAGCTTTCAACGTTTGGTAGTCTGAATATTAAGACCAATGTTTCGACCATAATCTCTTCCTGGAGAATGTAGTTGACGCTTTCGCTGCTCTAGAGGATGAAGCCCCTGGCAAGACAATCTCCATACCTGTTGAAAACCCTTCCAAAATTGGTGTCTCTGAGGACCCTAAAAAGGTACCTTCCTTACTTTTCTTCTTTGTCTTATAATTTTCACCATCTTATTATGTATGCTTTTTCCCAGGGTCGAAAGAGGGAGCCACCGATAGCGTCGACTTCTACTAGGTTGACGAAGAAACCAAAAGTTATCAATCCTCAAGTATCACTTGTTCTTTGGTGGCTTGTTTGATTTTGTCTCTCCCTGTCTACTCACTGTTTTTCGTTTAGGTCACTATAAAAGCACCGGCTACTGAAGGTGGTGCTTCTGATGAAAGTGCCTAATTTCGAGTCTTTCTTTCTGATCCGTCAAACTCTTCGCCTTCCACTCCCTTGGTCAAAAAGAAAAAAGCTCCTATAAAGAGGACTCCTTCGAGAATGGCCACCTCGATAATCAAGCTCGTTATTCCTGGAAACTTGACTGAAGTTTTCCCCACTGTAGCCACCAAACTTCCTCCAGCGCAAGATACTGCTGAGGTATTTTATTGTCCCTATATATATATATATATATATATATATATATATATATATATATATATATATATATATATATATATATATATATATATATATATATATATATATATATATATATATATATATATATATATATATATATATATATATATGTATATATATATATGTATATATATATATATATATATATATATATATATATATATATATATATATATATATATATATATATCTTCCTTTTCTGCATGGGTGCTTTACTCATGTTGTACTACGCAGGACAATACGGTCGATACGACTGTTAATGTAAATGTTGATCAAACCATAACGACTGTTGGCAATCTTACTGACTCAACGCCTCTGTTTAACCCTCAAAAGTTTGACGAATTCCAAGGGACGTCAATAGAGGACAATCTAGTAGCACAAACAAACTCTATTGAACACACAACTGAGGTTGATGGAGAGAATACGACCATTGGTGACAAAGACAATCCTGTGATTATCCCAACTGCTGCCGAAGGTGCTTCGACTCCTCGAGGTTCATCCAAAAGTGGCCCTTCTATCGATAAGATACCCACCCCAGCTAAAATCCTGGCTATGAATAAATCCAACCCAAAAGAAGCCTTGAAGGCTCTTCTCAAACTTCGCCAGTCGACCGTGGGCGCCACCCCTGTTGATTCGAAGGCCACTATTAACCCAGAGATGGATGATTAATTCAAAATGAAACTTCAACAATTGAAGAAGTATCTGTTTGAGGACAAATTCCTAGACGCGGTGGCAGAAGAGTCGGCGGTGGCCTGTGATATTTTTAAAATCCTGGATGAACTTTCTCTCTTTACTATGCCTCCCCCTATGGCCAAATACTTTATTGAGTTTGAAGCTTTCTTTACTCAGCTGGCGAAGAACCTGTCGATGTGTAAGCAGGCCAACGTTCAAATCAGGGGGAAGATTAACTAAACAAAACGCGTGTGGTATCTCAGCTCTGTTTGTGAGAAAAAAACTTGAAGATTTTGAAGCCACGAAGAAGGACTGTTTTGAAAAACGTCAAGCCCTCGACCAGCAAATATATGACTATCGAACTCAAATGGCGGAACTAGAGAGGAAGATTGCTGAGGTTAAGAAGCAGAAGACTTCTTTGGATTCCGATGAATCTCTACTAACTCAGGAGGTAATCGACCATGAAGTATCTCAAGGGATAGCCCATGTCGAAACCTCCCTTGCACTCAAAAAGAGCATCGACCAGTTGCGGCAGAGGAAACTTCTTTTGGAAAACGGGGTGGATCATAAGAGGACCCTTTTTGAAGGCTCCAAAGCCAAGTATCCTGCATAATCATATTGTTTTACACTTTATTGATATTTTGGTTGTAACTCCATTCTGGAGAGATTTTGTAACTGTGTTAGCCTTCTACCACCGTAGGCCAATTATCAACGAATATTATTTTGGATTCGATCATCTTGTAACATAGGTCTATATTTTTTCAAATATTTCCAATTTATTCTTATGATTTGTTGATCTTCACCAATCTCTCGAATCTTGTATGCATTGTTGTTTAACGTTTGGGTTATTTGGAACGGTCCCTTCCAATTTGGTGACCACATTCCTAACCTTCGATCTCGTCGATCTACAGGCAAAACCGTTTTCCATACATAGTCATTAACTGTAAAGGTCTTTTTCCTAACCTTCTTATTGTATGCTCTGGCCACGTGTACCTTTTGGTGTAATACCCTGTCTAATGCTATCATCCTTTTTTCATATAAGTCCACCATTTCATCCAACATCATGCTTCAGTATTGCTTTGACGAGATCTCATGCTGACGTTGTACTCTAAGTGACTGTAGACAAATTTCTGCTGGCAAAGCAGCATCATGACCGAAAGTCAAACGAAACAGGGTTGAACCGGCCGATTCCTTGGGAGACGTTCGACAGGCCCATAAAATTTTATCCAACATCTTATGCCAGTTTTTGGGTTTTTTTAGCAACATGCTTTTTAATGAGTGTAATTAACACCTCGTTGGCATCTTCGACTTGCCCGTTTGCTTGAGCATAATACGGTGTCGAAGTGATCAATTTAAACCCTGTCTCTTCTGCAAATTCCTGCACCTTCCGGCCAACGAATACGGAACCTTGGTCCATCGTGATGGTTTTAGGAACCTCGAACCTGTATAGAATGTGGTTCTGGATGAATTCAATGACAGTGTCTTGGTCTACTTTTATCAAAGGTACAGCCTCTACCCACATTATGAAATAATCTATCCCTACAAGGATGGATTTCTGCTGTTTTGACAAGGCTGGTTGAATCTCCCCTATAATGTCTAATGCCCAACCAGGAAAAGGCCATGGCTTAATGATGGAGTGCAATTCACTAGCTGGTATGTGCTAGACGTTTGCGTGTCTTTGACAATCTTGGCACCCCTTTGCAAAATCTATGCAGTCCTTGAGCATACTTGGCCAATACATGCCTTCTCGAAATAATAGCCACTTCATTTTGTGGCCAGCTTGGTGAGCTTCGCATGTCCCACTATGGACTTCTGAAACTGCTAAGTATGCATCTGCATTCCCTAAGCATTTGAGCAACACCCCCTCTGGCGTCTTTTTCCACAACTCATTCTCCATTAAGACGTAACTTAAGGCTCGATACTTAGGCTTTCTATCTATCGTCCCCACTGGATTCTCCAAATACTCGACGATTGTCTTCCTCCAGTTTGACGGTGACAGATTGCTGATAGCGAAAATATCACAGTTTCTCAAACTTGCGACTACATTCACCACCTTCTCCTTAACTTCAATGAAGTCTCCTAGCTTTCCCGCCGACACTTTGTATCCAGAGGCAATTTTTGCTAAATCGTTAGCCTCTTGATTTTCTATCCTAGGTACATACGTAATACTGACAACCTCGAAGCATTCCAAAAGTTGTTTCACCATCGCGAGGTACACCACGAGGTGTTCTTTGACACACTTATACTCTCGCGTGATCTGTTTAATCACTAGTTCAGAGACATCTTTTATTTTGATCCTCCCGGAACCTACATCCTTGAGGATCTTGAGGCCAGTTATTAAGGCTTCATACTCTGCCTCATTATTAGAACATTTTCCGTCGATTCTACATTTAAATCTAGTAGGGTAGCCGTGTGGGGATATTATCAGGGTCCCAATGCCCGTTCCATACTTATGACTTGATCCATCAGAATATAATTTCCAAAGATCCACGTCGATCATCAAAACCGGTGATTCGACCACTGTGTGGTCGACGATAAAGTCTGCCACTATTTTCCCTTTCATTACCCTTAGTGGGACACATGTCAAGGCGAATTCAGTCAACGCTAGTGCCCACTTCCCAATTCGACTATGCAAAATGGGTTTAGACAGCATATGCTTAATAATGTCAAAATGTGAAGACACATAAAGCTCAACTGGTTTAATATATTGTTTTAATTTCATACATGAGAAGTACAAACATAGGCACAACTTTTCGATCATGGTGTACCTAGTTTCAGCATCTATCAACATTTGACTAAGGTAATAAATGGGTCTTTCAACGCCATAATCACCCTCTTGTGCTAACATGCTTCCTATAGTTGCGTCTGACGCAGTGATGTACAACCTCGTGTTTTTATTTCAACTAGGTGGCAATAGAACGGGAGGCCTTGTGAGGTATTCTTTGATGGTGTCGAAGGCATCTTGCTGCTCCTGCCCTCAATGAAAGTCACTTTCTTTCTTGACCTTGAGCAATGGCGAGAATACCTTCATCTTTCCACTTAGATTTGATATAAACCTTCTTAAAAAGTTTATCTTCCCCAATAAAGACTGGAGTTGCTTCTTTGTTGAAGGGGGATTCAGGTCCAAAATTGCTCTGGTTGTGTTTTGGTTGATCTCAATGCCCTTCTTGTGGATTACAAATCCCAAGAAGTCCCATACATGCACACCAAAAGCACATTTTAGTGGATTCATTTTTAATCCATATTTCCTCATTCTTTCAAATGAGCGTCGAAGGTGGTTCAAGTGACCATCTTCCGAGGAGGATTTTATGACAATGTCGTCAATGTATACCTGCATAAAATTTTCAATAAAATAATGAAATATAACATTCATTGCTCTTTGATAAGTTGCCCCGGTGTTTTTTAAAGCAAATGGTATCACCACCCATTTATATGTTCCCAAGGCCCCAGGCATCAGAACGCCGTTTTGGGCACATCATCTTCGGCTATAAGGATCTAGTTGTAACCAAAGTACCCATCAAGCATACTCAAATACTCAAAACCTGCTGCCGAATTGACCAGCATTTCTGCCACCGGCATTAAGTACTCATCCTTAGGGGTAGCATTATTTAAATCCCTAAATTTATATAAACCCTTAGAGTCCCATTTTTCTTAATAACTGGGACTAAGTTCGCTAACCATTCGACGTACCTTGTAGTTTGATCGGGAAAATAGCAAGTGTACTATTTTTACCGATTGTAGTAATAAGGGAAAAAGTCCCAAGTATCGATCTCGAGGACTGCGTAGTAATTAACAGGAGTTTTAGTATTCAAAGGAACAAAAATGCCTTGGGGGTTGTTTGGTAGCAAAGTATCAAAGCGATTAAACAATGACTTTTAGATTAATCTAAGAACAATGTTAGGGGAGTGGACAACTTGCGAGTAAAGATCATGTAGGATTATTCTGAGATAATTGTTTTTAACCTTAATACATCAGTTTTCAAAATCAGTTTTCCTTAATTCCTTAATGAAAAACCCTTTGATGGATTTCATGCACACTAATTCCTCAGTGCCCATGAAAAGCATCAAGCGATAGCTCTGACATAAAATATGTACTATGGGATATCCCCATTCCTAAGCAATATCTACCGTAATGTTATTTTGCAAAAGCATTAGGTTGACTTTCCAGACCAAAACCTAATCGTAAATCAGATTCTATTTTCCAATACGAATAAGCACTAAGATCGTTGCAAAATAAAAGATATAAGGTGAATAAAAATAACTCTCATAGAATAATCCAAACAAATGTCAATACATCGCAATTTAGGACCACCCCCTAACAAATGGGGTTTTAGCCACTCATGTTCTTAAACAAAACAAATGCACTTAGAAATAAAAGGGAAAAGATCATTACAATTGAAATTGGTTCACTTGGATCATCAATTGCTTCCGCTTTTGATCGATCCTTCGTTCTCCTGAAATCTCCTTATTCAGTTGTGTAAATTTTATTCCAATCCAAAAGTGTCCAGTCTTAGCCAAAAAGCGGCTCATATATCTCAATTCAAATTACATCACAAAATGTCTAAAATGCCCTTCGAAACAGGTCTGATAGCATAAAATTCAGAAAAATGACAAATTCACTATCAGTGGCCCTGACACTGGCCGTGTCATGGGACATGGATGGATGTGTCAGGCTGCTGCATCAAGAGGCGCTTTTTTTCATCTTCAGGGGCTGCAACACGGGCCGTGTTGTGTGACACGGGCACCCGTGTTGCTCTTCTGTTCTCCATTTTCGTCTTCTCATTTTGGCCATGTCCTTCCAACCGTGTCCTTCCTGACACGGGTCGTGTTGTGCAACATGGGTACCCATGTCAGGCCTCTGATTTCCACTTTTTCGGCTTTTCTTTGCCTCCGAAATGGTACGGATGTCGGGCCACCAATCCCTGCCAAAAACACACTAAAAGCAACCAAATCAAATGCACCAGCGGCAAAAGTAATACAAACCTCAAAATAAGACTTACACAAAAGCGACTACAAATAACTAAGACAACATAAACCAAAGATTCGAAAACGGATAAAAACAGTGCAAAACCAACGACACACACAGTTTGAAAAACACAAGTAAACTCCACCGATCAAACTCCCTCGAACTTGAACTTTTGCTTGACCTCAAGCAAAAAGCTCGCCAAACAGAACTATATATATATACCTTTTCGCACAACTGAACCGTCCATAGCACTGCGAGTTACTGTAATGATACTCATACGTGAGTTCCTCGTTCCAAGCCCCATGAGGATTAATCTCGGCTTACTCCGTCAAAATAGGTAACACACAAACACTAGACCGCGGCAAAACCACAAACCTCAATCTCCTTATTGGTAATCTCTCCGACTATGCTTTGTACTTAAGTCTTCTTTTTCGATTTTCATCCCTTTCATTCGGACAATCACTATAAAGGCTTTTATGATTTTTCCTCGCATGCACAAGATTGATCAACGATTCTTTTTTTTTCTTTTTCTGGCACTGTTATTATTTTTTGAATAGCTTTCAGGTTCGACCGTCGTTGGGCTGAATAACCGGGTGAGGGTTACCCAACTTAGAAGGATTAGTCGTCTAATTGCCCTCTTTTTTTTCTGTGCCTTTTCTCAATATTTTTTTCCGATCAACCTTGCACACACGATTCTTATTGATTAAGCCCGACTGTCAAAATAAACTACTAGGGGTACTTCTAAGATCAAAGCACTATGGTACAAATCTACACGTTGGACTCGTTCCTATTCGAGAAACCCAGGGTGTTTACGTTTTACCTACCTCTCAAGATTATTCTGATTTCCTCCTCACGGTTCTTTTTCCGAGCATTCTATATACTTTCTTATCACCTCACTCGCAGACATCTCAACCAAACAGTTCTCAAACCAATTTTTTTTTAAGCTCAATATCAGGGGGTTTTCACTGTGGAACTTCCATCATGCTTTCAAACTTACACTTAAAATAAATAACAACATAAAGAAAAACAAAAACACACAAATAAAAATAAACACACAAATAAATACCCCCACACTTGAATTCAACAGTGTCCCCACTGTTGAAACACTAGTAGAAGGGGACTCACAGACTTCATGGTTGAGGAGGTCGGTCCCGCAGCATCATCTGCCGCATCTGTTCGTGCATTTCACCTATCATTCTTCCTTGGCGGATTTTCTCATTACCTTGCCTCGTTTGTTCCTCTCCTTGCCTTGTCTGTTCACTCCGGAGGTAACGTACCTCATTCTCCATCCAATCCCACTCTTTCTGTGACAAGCTCCAAGAGCCGGAGCCGGACTCCTGATGGGGGAAGACTCAAGTAGTCGGTATAGGGGCTTCTTCTGCCTGATCTCCTTCCTCATCAAAAAAATATGTACCTGTACCATCATAGAATTGGTCGTCTTCATCCTGCATTATGTTCTCATACAACCAGTTATTCACATTTTGAATACTAATAAAGTCAGGTGCAGGTAAAGCTAGGAGATGACTGTTTCGGCTTACCAAGGAGTAGTAATTATCAAAGACTTGAATCATACCTTGGGCAGTGAGGGTGGCTAGGTCTATCTTTGTCTTACCTGCGACCGTGGGTTCCTCCATCAGGAGAGGACCGTGACCAAAGTGATTGGAGATTTGAGTTATCATCCCGCCGACACTTATTTCGCGTGAAGGTGCGTTAGCAACCCGCTTCAGATGGTCAGCTGCAAAGGCAACTATATTGATCAGCTCTTGATTCTCCATGTCATACAATAAGTACAGCTCCCTCTGATTCGCCACTCCCGTGCTGTCACCCATGCCAAAAAGTGTGTATGCCAGCCTTTTTTGTGCATACCTGAAACACGGGTTATGAATGCCAGAGGCTTTTTCCGCTTTCGCGACATAATCAGTTTTACCTGTAAAGGCCTTCCAAAAGTCACCTGCACTGAAATTACCCGGAGGCGCTCCGGGTCCAAAACTGGGGAGCTTCAGAATATCTTCCAATTCCACTACCGTCAGACTGTGATCGGTATCGAACATACGAAATTTCAGCGTCCCATAGTATTCCTCCTCTGTACCTGTCCATCGATGCTTGAGCTGAAATTCTAAAGTACTCAGAAATTCAAGAGTTATGCGCTCATAAGTCGGCGCTTCGAATTGCATAAATTCCAACATACCGAGAATGTGAAACATTCTATGTACTTCTATTTTCAGCCCTAAATTATCAAGCGTATTGTTGCAGATATACCTGGTCGGAATAATCTTACGTTTTACCATGCTTGATTACTTCCTCTGGTGTGTCGGGTCTTCAAACAGTATGTTATGAGGATTCGCCATTCGGTGTGCTCTTTTTCTAGGGCACGAAGTTTCGGCCACAGCTTTACCGGTGTCTCTACGAGGCGGCATGCTGTATCCTGTAAAACAAAAAAAAACACAGAAAATTTGAAGTTACCGTTAGAGAAAAACGTCACCGTAGAATCGACCACAAGGATGAGGGGAACGTTTTTTGTGAAGAGCGGAAGTGCTTTTGATGAGTGGGTGTTGTGGAAATTGAAGCTTTTGCAGAGAGGAGGCAATGGGGTTTTAGGTTTTATGAGGGGGAAGAAGGTAGGAGATGAATGTGATAAGGTAAAATGAGGTAGATGATGGGTTATAAGAGATAAGTGGGAAGTAAAGAGGTGGGCCCCACACGGGTAAAAATAAATTTTCACTGCGCGCTGTTGCACCCCAAAATTTTCCCTCTTTCAAGGCTTGACTCATTTCTTCACTTCTTTCAAATTCAATGACATAAGGGATGCCCATCATTCCAAATTCAAGGTTCATGAATTCAAGGCTAGATTCAAGAATTTTTACAAAGAGAAATCTCTTGACATTTTCAAGAATGTTACATTGGTTACCGAATTTCAAACTCTTGATAATGCTTAGGAAATTAAGCTATTTCTAGTCTTAATCCAAGCTTCTAAATAACTTCATGCCGAGGTATCCCCCATGCTTCATCAAGTCCACATGACCCTCTTTGTGCTTACAAACATGCAAGGAAAATATTTAAGAGCTAATTCAATGTTGGAATATTTCAAGATCAATATCATGCATGTTCAACCATGAGCAATATGAATGCAATCCAAAACAGCCCCATACAAGAGTTGACAAATTTCCTCATGTCACAAAATCATATGTCATAAGGCCAAAGGAATAACATGTGACGATGCATCTAAATATCAGATTTTCAAAATGTTGTCAAAAGGTATTGACTACATGAGTATGTCCAAACAAATCATCCAACCAATGGGTACAAGGATGAATAGAAAGGTAGAGTGCTGCAGAAGAAAATACAGCAAAAAACATACTAGAAATGGAAGGAAAGTGGGGCTGCACCAAAAGGTGGTAAAAGATATTGCCAAGAATGGAAATTCTGAAAATGGAGAAGTGTGCAAGAGCTGTGGTTTTGGTACAGCAGAAAAAGGCAGCAGAAAAAGTGAGATAAGGAGGGGATAGGAGGCTGCAAAAAAGGATATAGACACACATTACACATAACTCATAGGAGAAATCATTCACTATCATTCACAAGACATTGAGATAGAGATATTGAGAGCAAAGAGTAAGAGAGAAAACCAGAAAAAATAGAGAGAGCAAAAACCATCAAAAAGGGAAGAGAGTAAAAGAGAAACACAAGGGGGCCATTGAGGAGAGTCATCAAAGCATAGAGTGAAGAGAAGTGAACACCTAGCCAAAATCAGTGGAGGCTTTGCAAGGAGGGTAACAACTCTTGGGTATCCATTTCTTCAAACTCTTTTCTTCTTTTATATTATGCATTTATAATTTGTTCTCTTTGTTTGAGTGTTGTTGTATTGAGTATAACATGTAAGATCCCAAGGGGGACCAAGAAACCTTTTGAAAAAAACCCAAGAAGGAAGGAAAAACAAAGAAAAACAGTCAGATTTTACACAGCAGGGCTGACACGGGCCATGTCATGCAACACGGGCGGCCGTGTCACGCCACTGCTTAACGTTTCTTGGTCCAAACCTTGTGACACGGGCCGTGTCATGCAACACGGGCGGGCGTGCCACACCTATGTTTAACTTTTTGGCCCAGACCTTGTGACACGGGCGGCCGTGTCACACCGCTGTTTAAGTTTTTCTGCATTTTTCCCCCAGACCTTGTGACATGGGCCGTGTCATGCAACACGGGCGGTCGTGTCACACCGCTGCTTGACTCAACCCTAGTTTTTCTAGAACTGTGACACGGGCCGTGTCACACGACACAGCCGCCCGTGTCAGACCCCTGTTTTTCGCGTTTTCTCGACTTTTTTTACCTCAAAAAAAAATTTTCTGTTTTTTTTTTGTGTTGTTTTTTTTAAGCCGGTTAACCCGTTGTGATTGTTTGGTTTTTGTGCATGTTTATTGTTGGTCATTTTTGACCTTTGGTTCTAAAAACTATTTTCAAGAAAACAAACTCTCGATTCTCATCGAGCCATTTTTGACCTCGTAAGCCGATTGCCTTGTGCGTCGCCATCGACCTTGCTCGCTTCACCTCAAATCTTTTTAAGAAACTAAAACCCTTGACCCAACGTCAAGCGGATTTTCTCAAATAATGGTTAAACCAACTCACCATATTCAACAAAAGGATAAAGTTCACTTTGTATTGAACTAAAGAGAGGGGATTGAGTGTAGACTTCTTCCTCTCCGAGTATCGAGATGCTCACTGTAGTGTGGGTAGTTTTGATACTCGTCTTTCAATACGAAGACGTTTTCATCCACACCTTTTTCTCCTAAAAATCCTCGGCCCCGTACCGAGTGCATTTTCAAAACACTTACAATAAATAAATCGATTATCTTTGTATTAAACTAAAGAGAGAGGATTGAGTGTAGACTTCTTCCTCTCCGAGTGTTGGGATATTCACTATAGTGTGGGTGGTCTCGATACTCGTCTTTCAATACGAAGACGTGACTCTATCCGCCACCTATCTCCTTCTACAACTTCCTTCCGCAACTTTCCCCACCTAAAATCTCGGTCCCGCACCGAACGCATTTTTAAACTTATTTTCGTAACAAAACTTGAACGGTCGTGGAGTGGTTAGGCGTAGGCCTTCTCCTATCCCGAGTGCTGACGTTTACCGTAGGGTTCTCCGTCGCGAAAGCACTTACCATTCAAAACCAAAAACACTTTAATAAGAGAATGAAGTTCTCTTTATATTGAACTAAAGAGAGAGGATTAAGTGTAGACTTCTTCCTCTCCGGGTGTCGAGATGCTCACTGTAGCGTGTGTGGTTTTGATACTCATCTTTCAATACGAAGACGCTATGTTTGCCACACCCTTTCATAACAAAAACTTTGAGATAAAGAATTTGGTACTACCCGTAGGGGTTACTATCCGAGGACCTATCTCGCCCCTAAAAAACAATTCAACAAATCAAATGGTCTTGCCTCGCATGGCGAAAACTAATCTTTCAAAAAGGATATGATACGTCCGTTGTACCGCAAACAGGTAATGCCTAAGTCTCCAATGAGCGAGCAGCAATACACCTAACTGCTAGAATGTGTACGATAGCATCATCCATAAAGTCATCAACAAATTGTAGGCCAAACTACGGCTACTCTAATTCTTTACTTCGTTCAAGTAAAGATACGTAGGCACAAGGGCCACAATCCTTGCTGAGCATATCCCCCCATATCCGTAGTTCCCCGACCTACGTCGACTCTGACTTTCTCATATCCGTTGAGAATACGTAGGCCTAGGACCGCGAAGTCCTACCGAGTCTGTTCTTTCCCTTCTTCCCCCTGTTACCTTTCTTTCCCCGTTTCTAAACCCTTTTCTGTATCTTTTGGAACACTCTTCATAATAAAATCTTTAAGAAAATTTAATCACATACGATAAACAAATGGTTCCCATCGAGTACGATGGATGCGAGGGGTGTTAATACCTTCCCTTGCATAACCGGCTTCCGAACCCGTTCATGGTTGCGAGACCATCTTATCCGTTCTTTCTTAAGGTTTTCTCGATATTTTCCTTTCCCCTCATGGGATAAATAAAGTTCGGTGGCGACTCTTCTGTCCTTTTCCTTTTCACCTTCCCCGTCGTTGCGCGTATTTTTCAAGTAGCGACACGCACCTTGCAACACGGGCCGTGTCACACAACACGGGCACCCGTGTTGCGCCCCCTGTAGCTTAATGCAATTCACTGATCTCTGTGACACGGGCCGTGTCACACGACACGGGCACCCGTGTCACGCCCCTGAATTCACACATTTTGGCCCAGTTTTGATGCAGCCTGACACGACCCGTGTTGTGCAACATGGCCACCCGTCTCAGGGTACTGATTTTTCAAAATTTTCGCCCTCTTCTGGTTTCCGACAACCTTCTTTCACCGATGAACTGCGAGTCAACCAAAACCTGTTAAAACAAGAAACAAAAAGAAAACGTTAGTATAAAATGCGTGGGTTGCCTCCCACGAAGCGCTTCATTTTACGTCGCATAGCTCGACGGTCCTTCATCTTATCCTGTGAGATGAACGACATCATTTCGATCCTTCTGCTGCCCCTTGTAGTAAGGTTTCAATCGCTGACCGTTGACTTTAAAAATGTCTCTGTTTGCTTGATTTTTCAGCTCTATTGCTCCGTGTGGAAACACCTTATGTACGATAAACGGTCCTGACCATTTTGATTTAAGCTTTCCCGGAAAGAGTTTCAGCCGAGAGTTGTACAACAACACTAACTGTCCTTCCCAAAATTCCTTCTTCTGAATTCTTCGATCATGCCATTTCTTTGTTTGATCTTTGTAAATTTTGGCATTCTCATATGCCCGATTCCGGAATTCCTCTAGCTCATGGAGTTGGAGAGTTCTAGACTCTCCTGCTTTGGTGAGGTCTAGGTTGAGGACTTTTGATGCCCATAACGCCTTGTGATCCAACTCTAGAGGCAGATGGCAAGCTTTACCATAGACTAGTTGGTAAGGGGACATACTGATGGGTGTTTTGTACGCAATGCGGTACGCCCAAAGAGCATCATCCAGCTTTACTGCCCAATCCTTACGGGAGGCACGCACTATCTTCTCTAGTATTTGTTTGAGTTGTCTATTTGACACCTCAACTTGCCCATTGGTTTGAGGATGGTAAGGGGTAGCTAGTTTGTGTTTCACATTATATTTAAGGAGTAACCTTTCCATGAGATGATTCAAGAAGTGAGTTCCTTCATAACTTATAAGAGCCCTCGGTACTCCAAACCGAGAAAATATGTTCTCCTTCAGGAACCTGACCACTACCTTCGCATCATTAGTCGGTAGTGTTACTGCTTCTACCCACTTCGAAACATAGTCAACTGCCACCAGTATATAGTTTTTTCCAAATGATGGTGGGAATGGCCCTATAAAGTCAATCCCCCAAACATCAAATAATCCTACTTCCAACATGGAATTTTGCGGCATCTGGTTTCTTTTGGAGATATTTCCAGTCTGTTGACATCTGTCACATTCCTTCACTATTTCCTGGGCATCCTTGAACAAAGACGGCCAATATAACCCCGATTGGAGGACTTTGGCCGCGGTGCGGTCACCACTGAAATGCCCTCCATAATCTGAATTATGACATGCTTCGAGCACCTTCCTCTGCTCATTTTCAGGAACACATCTTCTGACCAGTCCATCCACCCCTCTTTTGTAAAAAAACGGATCATCCCATAAGTAAAACCTGCAGTCATGAACAAACTTTTTTTTCTTGTTAGAATCAAAGTCGTCAGGTATTATACCCCCGACCAAATAATTTGCGTAATCAGCAAACCACGGAACACCATTAATAACTAGGATGTGTTCATCAGCAAACTCATCCTTTATCGGGTGTTTGTCCTCGTTTTCTTCAATCGGAGACATCCGCGAGAGGTGATCAGCTACAGTGTTTTCACACCCTCTCTTATCACTAATCTCCACATTGAATTCTTGGAGAAGTAGGATCCATCTCAGGAGCCTGGGCTTTGATTCTTGCTTAGCAAAAAGATATTTTAAGGCAGCATGGTCAGTATAAACAATCACTTTGGAACCCAACAGATATTGCCTAAATTTGTCAAAGGCGTACACCATAACTAACAACTCCTTCTCGGTAGTTGCGTAATTCATCTGTGCAGGGTTCAAAATATGACTAGCATAGTAAATAACATGCAACAGCTTCTCTCTCCGCTGCCCCAACACAGCCCCCACGGCGATGTCACTGGCATCACACATGATCTCAAATGGCAGAGACCAATCAGGGGCAATCACAATCGGTGCTGACACTAACTTATTTTTCAAGTTTTCAAACGCGTCAGCACACTCCTCATTGAACACAAATGCTTTGTCCTTGACTAACAAGGAAGTCAACGGTTTAGCTATCTTGGAGAAATCTCTTATAAACCTACGGTAGAAACCCGCGTGGCCTAAGAAACTTCGAATACCTTTCTCGTTCACAGGTGGTGGTAACTTAGATATCACCTCCACTTTTGCTTGATCAACTTCGATCCCCTTGTGTGAGATTTTGTGACCAAGGACAATGCCTTCTCGTACCATAAAATGGCATTTCTCCTAATTTAGGATCAAGTTACTTTCCTGACATCTCTGCAAAACAAGTGAAAGGTTAGTCAAACAATCATCAAACGATGAACCAAAAACAGAAAAGTCATCCATAAAGACTTCCATATGCTTCTCAAGCATATCAGCAAAAATAGAAGTCACGCATCTTTAAAATGTCGTTGGGGCATTACATAACCCGAATGGCATCCTCCTGTAAGCAAAAATCCCATACAGGCATGTGAAAGTCGTCTTCTCTTGATCCTCCGGCGCAACCGCAATTTGGTTGTAACCGGAGTGCCCATTCAGAAAACAATAGTAGTCATCTATAATCAATACAGGTCAATGAATGGCAACGGAAAGTGATCTTTTCTCGTGGCTAAATTAAGTCTCCTATAATCAATACACACCCTCCAACCAGTGACCGTACGCGTAGGAATCAATTCATTCTTTTCATTGGTCACCACAGTTGTACCTCCTTTCTTGGGCACCACGTGCATATGGCTCACCCATGAACTGTCTGATATAGGATAGATAAGTCCTGCATCCAACAACTTCACGACTTCCTTTCCTACTACCTCTTTCATAACGGGGTTCAGTCTCCTTTGGGGCTGCACGACCGGTTTGTGATCTTCTTCCATAAGAATTTTGTGCACGCAAACTGTAGGACTTATACCCTTGAGGTCTTCGATTTTCCACCCGATAGCACTCTTAAATCTTTTTAAAACTCCAATCAACTTTTCCTCTTGGACATTTTTCAAACTAGAGATAATAATGGCGGGACATTTTTCTTCAGTGTCGAGAAATACATATTTGAGATTCTCAGGCAGTTGTTTCAATTCTGAATCTTTAGGCTTTTCTTCATTTCCTTCCAACTCTATAGGTTGCCTTAAGTCTTCCCATCGGCGTGGTCGGGATCCTCTTTGAAATTGTTGAGTCTCCAACATTTCAACCACTTCCATGTCATTCTCATCCACTTCTTTATCTTCTTTAAAAATTGACATGCTTAACACTCTCTCAAGGGGCAATTGGGTCACACTCTCCAAATGTTCACTCTCTACAACTTGTTCTAACACTTGTATGTTGCTACTCGTGCCAAAATCCTGCTTATGCTTCATGGTATTCCGAACATCAATTTTTAACTCCTCGTCATAAACCTTCAAGGTAAGGGTACCACCTTCCATATCTATCATGACTCTCCCGGTTTCCAAGAATGGCCGGTCCAAAATTAAAGGAATTTCTTCATCTTCCGGCATCTCAAGTATCACAAAATCAACCGGAAACACAAATTTATCTACCTTAACCAGAACATCTTGAACCACTTCATACGACCGCTTAACCGAATGATCCGCAAATTGGAGGGTCATCCGAGTGTCTTGAACAGCACCAATACCCAACTTTTTGTAAATGGACAATGGCATGAGACTAATACTTGCTCCCAAATCGATTAAAGCTCTCTTAAATGACCTATCCCCAATAGTGCATGGAATAGTAACAGCTCCACTGTCTTTCTTCTTCACCAGAATATTCAGACCCTGCAAAATAGCACTACAAGTTTCAGTTAGAATAACAGGTTCGAACTCACTAGTCTGCTTCTTAGCGATGATGTCCTTCATGAATTTAGCATAGGTGGGCATTTGTTCTAGTGCCTCCAACAACGGAATGTTCAGCTCTAACTTTTTAAACAATTCAAGGAACTTCTTGAAATTCTTCTCTTGTTGTCCCTTCTTTTTATTTCTTGATGGATAAGGTAACTTGATCACCGGTTTTGGTTCTACAACTTTTTCTCTAGCTACCGATGCTGGTGTTGCCATTTCTTCTTCAACCACGTCATTTTATTTTAATTCCAGTTCCACTTCAGTCATATGATCATTTAGCTCAGTTTCCTCTTCCTCCACTTCCTTGGATTTTCCACTTCTTGTTACTACCGCCTTAACTTGCTGGTGATCTTTCGGATTTGGTACTGTAGCCCTTGGAAGTGTACCCAGCGCTTGCGAACTCGCTAGTTGTTGAGCAATTTGACTCATCTGTACTTCCAGATTTTTAATGGATGCACCAGTATTCCTTAAGTTGCTCCTTGTCTCTTCTTGAAATTGAGAACTTTGGGCAGCCATTTTCTCAATGGTGACCTCCCAATCAGCTTTCCTAGGAGCTTGTTGTTGCGGTTGTTGATATTGAGGTTGGTACGGTGGCTGTTGGTATTGTTGCTGCTGAGGTTGATATGGTTGTTGGCCTTGAACTGGTTTTTGTACATTTCCTTGCTGATCTTTCCATGAAAAATTAGGGTGATTTTTCCAACCCGGATTATATGTGTTGGCATAAGGATTTTTCTGCCTCAACATATTAATCTGTTCCACCTGCTCTTTAGTTGCTACACAATGCACGGTAAAGTGCGGTCCACCGCATATTTCACAAGGTGGTACTTGAACTGGTTCGACTTGGGCCACTGTCTGAGTTCCAATATTCATCTTCTTTAACCTTCTCTCTACCTCGGCGGTAATTTGGTCCTCCATTTTAACGACCTGCTCAGCCAGCTTCAAATCAATCTTACCCTCCGGTTGGTTCACAGTGCGATCATACAACTCAAGATGCTCATTGGCTGCAATTGCTTCTATGATCCTTTTGATACCAGTGGCTATTGAGAAGTTGGTTGAGCCACCGACCGTTGTGTCAATAAGTTGTTTTGTTTTGAGTCGTAATCCATTCACAAAATTCTGCATCTGCTCGGTGGCGTCCATGTTATGAGTGGGACATGCTGTCAGACACCTCTTAAACCGCTTATATGCATCCCCTAAAGATTCTCCTTCTTTTTCTTGAAGTTGACAATGTCATATCTTTTTCGGATAAACACTGAAGCAGGGAAATACTCATTAAGGAACGCATTTTCCATCTCTTTCCATGTTGTGATACTCTCAGCTAGAAGCGAGTAAAACCATTCTTTCGCATCATCAATGAGTGTGAACGGAAACATAACCAATCTCTTGGCCTCTTCGGAATGACCTTCTATCTTCAAAGATGTGGTAGTCGTAAGGAATCTCTGAAGATGCTTGTTTGCATCTTTGTTGATTCTTCCAGCAAACGGCTTGCTCTCCAACTGGCGGATGGTGGAAGGGTGTAGCTGAAAATGTGCAACATTCACCGGTTGATTCACAATGGTCATCTGGTTTGGTTGAGCATTGGCCCCTCCATAGTCTCCTAACAGTCTTTCAGGCTGAGGTGGATTCCCAGCCATTTGAACAGTTTCAGGTGTTGTCTCTCTCTCTCTGCTTCGGAGTCACTTTGCACAGATATAATTTCCTCTATTTCTGCCAGTCTTTTAACTTTAGCTTTTCTCCGTCTTTTGTGTAATGCTCGTTCTGGTTCTGTATCAAAAGAATATTTAGCTGAGGCCTGACCTCGCATACACAATTAGACAAACGTTAGATAATACAAGCACAGAGAGAATGCAGCGAATAATAAAAAATTTAGTCGCAGAGCAACAAAATTTCTTTTGGATCCTAAAAACAACGTTAATTTGGCAGTCCCTGACAACGGCGCCAAAAACTTGATCGGGAAAATAGCAAGTGTACTATTTTTACCAATTATAGTAATAAGGGAAAAAGTCCCAAGTATCGATCACGATGATTGCGTAGTAATTAACAGGAGTTTTAGTATTCAAAGGAACAAAAATGCCTTGGGGGTTGTTTTGTAGCAAAGTATCAAAGCGAGTAAACAATGACTTTTAGATTAATCTAAGAACAATGTTAGGGGAGTGGACAACTTGCGAGTAAAGACCATGTAGGATTATTCTGAGATAATTGTTTTTAACCTTAATACATCAGTTTTCAAAATACGTTTTCCTTAATTCCTTAATGAAAAACCCTTTGATGGATTTCATGCACACTAATTCCTCAGTGCCCATGAAAAGCATCAAGCGATAGCTCTGACATAAAACACGTACTACGGGATATCCCCATTCCTAAGCAATATCTATCCGTAATGTTATTTTGTAAAAGCATTAGATTGACTTTCCAGACCAAAACCTAATCGTAAATCAGATTCTATTTTCCAATACGAATAAGCACTAAGATCGTTGCAAAATAAAAGATATAAGGTGAATAAAAATAACTCTCATAGAATAATCCAAACAAATGTCAATACATCGCAATTTAGGACCACCCCCTAACAAATGGGGTTTTAGCCACTCATGTTCTTAAACAAAACAAATGCACTTAGAAATAAAAGGGAAAAGATCATTACAATTGAAATTGGTTCACTTGGATCATCAATTGCTTCCGCTTTTGATTGATCCTTCGTTCTCCTGAAATCTCCTTCTTCAGTTGTGTAAATTTTATTCCAATCCAAAAGTGTCCAGTCTTAGCCAAAAAGCGGCTCATATATCTCAATTCAAATTACATCACAAAATGTCTAAATGCCCTTCGAAACAGGTCCGATAGCACAAAAATCAGAAAAAACGACAAATTCACTATCAGTGGCCCTGACACGGGCCGTGTCATGGGACACGGGTGGTCGTGTCAAGCTGCTGCATCAAGAGGCGCTTTTATTCATCTTCAGGGGCTGCAACGCGGGCCGTGTTGTGTAACACGGGCACCCGTGTTACTCTTCTGTTCTCCATTTTCGTCTTCTCATTTTGGTCGTGTCCTTCCAACCGTGTCCTTCCTGACATGGGTCGTGTTGTGCAACACGGGTACCCGTGTCAGGCCTCTGATTTCCACTTTTCGGCTTTTCTTTTCCTCCGAAACGGTACGGATGTCGGGCCACCAATCCCTGCCAAAAACACACTAAAAGAAACCAAATCAAATGCACCAGCGGCAAAAGTAATACAAACCTCAAAATAAGACTTAAACAAAAACGACTGCAAATAACTAAGACAACATAAACCAAAGATTCGAAAACGGATAAAAAACAGTGCAAAACCAACGACACACACAGTTTGAAAAACACAAGTAAACTCCACCGATCACAGTTCTAATGAACCGGCTTTTGAGCAGTCTCTCAATCTCTTGCTTGATCTTTAAAGTGATTTCTAGAGCGAAACGTCGTGGCTGCTGCTTTACTGGCCTTTTTCCCAGTTGAATCGGGAGGCGGTGTTCCAGCATATTCCGACTTAGCCCGGGTATTTCACCATAATCCCAGGCGAAACAATCTTTGTATTCCTTCAATACTTCAATTAGCTTGACCTTCATCTCCGATCCAATCTTAGTGCTTACGTACGTGGGTTTCTTTGTTGTCCCGTCACCCAAGTCGACTTCTTCGAGTGAGTCTTGGGCTTGCATTATTTGCAGCTCGATTGATGGGAATTTCTCAAACCCCAAAGGCTCATTGTCATAAATGCAATCGAGCTTCCGGCTTTCTAAAGCTGTTGTTTGTCCTTGTCGGCCAATCATTTGCATATTATTATCAGTGTCTATAGACATGTTTTATTTCTTTCTTGCTTCTAGTGCTGACTTTTGTTTGTTTTCAGCCAAATAGGCCGAAATTCGAGTTAAACTCTCTGACTCAGTAGTCGTTTTCATCAGTTGTGGGCCACCCTGTGCGTGGAAGTTCTTCTGCAGGAGTCATTTGTAGCGTCAACAGCATCCCGAACAAACCTGTAGTCAGGATCTAAGTCCAAGACGTGACCCGTGTCAACAGAAGTGTAAGATCCCGATCCATCATCACAAAGGGCCACACTTGCTAGGTGATGGTCAAAGGATTTCTTGTTACCCTTGGTCTCATCCATCCTGTAATAACTCGGGTCAGCTTCGATGTTTTTAACGATTTCGTCCTTCCTCCAAATGCTCAAGCTTTGATGGAACGTTGGAGGCACTAGAGGTGGCAAAATGGATGGATTGGATGGATATGGATTGGATTGTTAATGGATGGATTAAAATAATCCATTAGTCCATTAACAATCCACTAAAATTTTCTTAAAATTATCCAATCCAATCCATCCATTAACATATTTTTAATGGATGGATATCTATCCATCCAACTTTTTTTTATTTCTTAAAAATAAATATATTTTTCTATTTTTAAAAATTGATTTTATTTTATTTTTGAAAAAATTATTTTTTGTATTTTCAAGAAAAAAATTGATATTTTAATTTTTGAAAAATATCGATTTTTTTTCCAAAAAAAAAGTCGGTTTTTTTCGGGAAAAAATTGTCATTTTTATTAAAATATTTTACGAAAAAAATAGTTTTTCTTTTCGAAAAAAAAAATCGTTTTTTCAAAAAAAAATCGATTTTTTTTTTTTAAAATTATAATTTTTTAATTATTTTTTAAAAAATCTATTTTTAATTATTTTTAAAAAAGTAAATCTAACGAAAATAAAAATAATCCATTGGATCCTTAAAATATGTTGGATGGATTGAATCCATCCATTTATATGCATTGAATCCATCCATGCATATAAATGGATGGATTTAATCCAATCCATTAACTTATTTTTTATGTGGTGGATGGATTGGATGGATTTTTTGATGGATGGATTGGATGGATTTTGCCTTAATGGATTCAATTGCCACCTCTAGAAGGCACTACCCCTATCCCATGGATTCATTCTCGACCCAACAAAAGGTTGAAATTTTCCTTCGAGTTTATGACCATGAAGAGTGTTGATCGAGTAGTGGTACCTACAGCTAGTTCAACTTAGACCACTCCCAAAATGTTGTTGGTTTTCCCTTCATAGTTGGATAGAACCATGTTGTGTAGTCGAAGATCAGCTTCAGTCTTTCCAATATTTATGAACAACGAATGGGGGATTAGATTGACGACTGCCTCTCCATCCATGAACACTTTGTTGACGGGTGCCCCGTTGACCTTCACTTTTATGAACAATGGTTTTAAGTGATACATTATTCCAGGACTAGGTCTTTTAAACATAGATGTTTGCTCTTCCACCATTCCATTGTTCATCACGCAGTAGCATAGTGGCTTGTCCGCAATAGCCTCTTTCGCCAAGAAATCCTTTTCTGCTTCAGAGACTTCCGACGTCTTATCATACTCTGTCGGCAATATCGAAATGATGTCGTAGTTCACAATGAAGTCTTCCCCATAGGTATCATCATTGGTGTCGCCATACATGTCTTCATCGAAGTCGTCTTTCGGTGAGGGGTCATATTCCTCCTCTGACTAGGGAGTGTATTTCGATTCTTCTTCGTCTAACTGGGGAGAGTACTTCGGCTCTTTCTTGTTTTCACCTCCAGATCTGTACTTCGAACTCTGGGTTGACATCATCCCTTCTCTCTAAAAGTCTCGACCGTCACGGTCGTTGCCTGGTTCGTCACAATTTTTCCTTTTTCGACCTACCTCGCCTGTGGGTGTTGCCTTTTTAGGCCAGAGGGTCTCATAGTCTTCAAAGTTGAAGTCGAGGCTTCTCTTGCCACCTTCTTATTTCGTTGATATCGTCTCCACTAGGTCCTTATCATAGGATTTTTCCCTTTGTAGTTGGGGGGAACCACGTAAGCTCTAGGCTCAGCCCCTTTGTCTGAGGCCTTTGCCCCCTTCTCCAGATCCAAAGCCTTCCACTTCGGCCACTTGCTCCCCTGCTAACTCACAGGTGCCATCCACTTATCCTGTGGGGTATTCGAAGGTGGCACAAAAGTCTTGGGTTGTGCTGGTTGGAACAGCTTTCTGTACTCTTTGTTCCATCGAGGAGCACCGCTCTAGTCGAACACGAAATGAGGAATTTTTGGGTTTCCCTCTTGCAGTGCCATATACTTACCTGTTTCGTACTTTGCAGTAACCTTTTCGTCAAACACAGCATTGCATTTTAGGCACAACACGACCTTCGACCCGCTCACGCTGCATTTCTCCTGAAAATCATTCAGACTCTCACCGACTTGAGGGTAAACTGCCTCGAGCTTCTCTTCAGTCTTCTTGTCAGGACCATCAGTAGGCTTGACCATCATGCATTCAACCGTTCCAGTTGTCTGGCGTTTGTTGAGACCTTTAGTAGCCTCCACCATCATGTAGTCGTATAACTTAGAATACAAAGCTTCTTCGACTTTCAGAGGATCTGTGTCCACTTGCATTTTGGGCCTTTCGCCGAATTGAAGTCGACCTTCCTTCAGAGCTTTCTGCACCGAGTCCCTGAAAAAAACACATTGAGATGTCTTATGACCAAGGAAATTATGAAATTTACAAAACCCTTTTTTTTCTTTTTTTCTAGAGGGGGATCTTTTACCCTAGAAGGGACAATAATCTAACCATCTTTAACTAGAAAATCAAATATTTCATTGCACTTAGATACATTGAAAGTATACGTTTTTGCGACATATTTGTCTGTTTTTTCGGTTTCAACCGGATTTTTCCCATTTGACGATTTTAATGATTTACATGTATACGGGGGTCCCAGTTTTAGTTCAGCCACGTTGACCGTGTTATTATTGACAAGTTCCTCATCGGTAGATGAGTATTTATCAGCAGCTACATACGCAAAATTTTCTTTTTTACGGTATCTGTTGGCCTGGGTTTTCTCTTTTTTTTAGACGCTCGACCTAACAGACTCTATCGGCTAGTTGTGCCATATCCCTGAGATATTGCGTGTCTAACTTTTTTATGATTGAATAATCTAGGCCACCAGCTGCTATTTCGACTAGTTCGTGCTCAGGGACTTGCTTGAAGCATCGCGCTTTCAACAGCCTAAACTTATTAAGATATTGGTCTACTAACTCTGTAGTCTTTCGTTTGACGCTAGCTAACTCTTTCAGACTAATTTTTTATTGCCCTATGTAAAATTGTTCATGAAATAATATTTCCAATTGCGCCCAGGTCTGGACAGACTGTGGGGGTAAAATGGTGAACCAAGTGAATGCATTTTTGGTGAGGGAACTGGGGAAGTATTTCAATTTTAAATCCTCGTTGTCCGCTATGTTGCCAGCTTCGGTATGGTATCTGGCAACATGCTCAACGGTGGACTCCTCGGTCTCTCCAGCAAATTTGGTAAACTTTGGCACTTTAAATTTGTAGGACGTATACGTCGGCCGTCGAAGGCCTGGTTTTGCCCTGTTGCGAACCATGATTCGTTCCACCATGGCTTTTAAGTTGGGTTCACCAGCCATGGCTTCGTGTCGAATCTGCCTGACCACATAGTTAGGGTCCTGGTTTCTATGAACTAAAACAATGGGAGGCCTTTGGGCCACCCGAGGTGTGTGTTCAGCATCGTGGGACTGTTGGTTAATTGTTTCGTCAAAGACTTCGTCTTGTCGAACTGGCATCTCTGGTCGAGGTGGAGGCGTTTGTCAACCTATGGCCCTAGGAGCACCTAAAAAATAACCTATCCACGTCATCTGAGTCGCCAATTGTTGGTAAATCTGAGTCGAATTATGTATTAGTGGCCTTAATATGGTGCTCATTTGATGGGTCAACATATGGACCATTTTTTGGTTACTTTCGTCCATTTGTTGCCTCACAACGGCGATAGAACTTGACGTAAAAGTTGGGAATGAAAGTGATGGAACACTAAACCTTGGGGGCCTTGTGACTTGGTTCGTCAAAGGTCTTAAACCCTGATAGGGGAAAACGCTAACGAAGAGCTTTCCCCGAGAGAATGGGCCACTATGATGCAGACTCGACATAAACTTTGTCGGCATCCTAAAGGATTTGGGGGTTGGCATTGTGAAACTAGGCATATATCCCCCCCCCCACTTCCTGTCACCATGGGTCTAGGTTCAGGCTGATGCGGCGTTATGACTGGGCCCCCATGAGTTGTCGACACCGCAGACACAATGTTAGTGTTAATGTCAGTTGTTTGAGTCACAACCGCATTTCCCTCCGAAGACGATTCTTCGTTTGGACATGGTATCACCATCTTACCACTACACAAATGCATACACCCAAACCTTACAGTCCCACCAGGTGTGCCAATTTGTTCGCACGCAGTTTTCACACAAACAACCTCTAACCTCCCAACAAAGGTTTACTTGCGGGACCGATCAAACGAGTTCCAAAACACTAAGTTTGGGATGTATGGGAAAGTGGTAGAATGGTGTCCGTTTGAAATAGACTGGGAATTATTTTTAGCAAAGACTGAAATAGATGAATACGTGTACAATGGAGTGAGAAATAACTTATGCAAATGAGTAAGAAAAATATAACAAGGCAAAGCACTTTAGGAATTAATGACGTAAATTGCTTGTAAAAAGGGAAATATGGACACGATCATACATTTTGTAGGAGTGAAAACTCTTTTCTCATAATGCTTTGGTACTCAGAGTGTTTTTCTTACAATATTACAAAAACGCGCCCCTTGAAATGAAAACATGCATTGTTTTAGATAGGGAAATAAATAACTTCCATGTTGAATCTGGTGACGCCATATGTTCACCCACCACTTTTGTAACTTCCCACGTTCTTGGATTTCAAATCCATTTCATACTCAAATAGTTGTCTCCTTGCATGGGTTTTAGTTGACCCAGTCGACCAACGCCATCTAGGTCAACCCAACAACCTTCCTCTTGTCGATGTCGACCCTCTTCATCAACATTTTACCTAGCATGTCGACCAGCCCATGTGTCACTACTCTCTGGTCGAAACTTCCAATTAACACCTGCTCACCTGAGGTAAGAGGCTCTACTAATGACTGATGAGGTTTGAGATCAAGCATAGGGTTATGGCCAGTCGTGGTGTTGTGAGTTCAGTAAGCTTGATGCTCTTTTGGGGTGTTAAGAATGAGTTGTCCTTTCCACTAGGGAAAAGCATTTATAAAGGCTCTATGGACCTATGCTTTAGGTCTTTCTCAATGGCATCAACTGCTTCCCTTTTATCAGGGGAGTTTATTGACCACATATCTTTTGGGAGTTATTAGAGACTCCTTTTTTCTTGAATTGTGCGTCATGGATACCTCTGGGCGGGTCTCTAAGTCATTTCATGGGCGATATTGTTCCTGGGCGATGGTGGCCTAGTTTAGGAATTCCACAAATATGACACTACATAGTGTCTCAAGCACAAGGGTTTTTATAAGCACAAAGTGTTTAAACTCCTATTCGAAGCATGCTCTTCTCCATATCAGGGAGCCTCTTAGTCAAAAGCGGCCATACTCGCGGGATGAGCCTCTTATCTCAGGGTGTGTCCCTCAATTGAAGGCCATTTATATATAAGGGTGAGTCCCTCAGCTGAAGGCTCCTATATATAAAGGCGAGTAGACTATGAATGAACATGTGTAATTTTAGGTGAGCTTTCGAGAGGTCATAACCAGGGTGGAAAAACAAGCCCGTCCTGTCGCACAAGGATGTTTTGCTCGCACTTTTTTGCAGGGCGGGTCAAATTTTTAGGCATGCACCCTTTAATGTGATTGCCCGACCCCGTTTTTTGCTGGTTTTTGTGGGCATGGTTTTTACATTAAATTTTGTAATTTTTAGGCGTAAAAGGTTTAATGTATGCGGGCCCACCCTGCACTCACTTTCATGTGGGATGGGCAAGGTTTCAGGCTCGCGCCCTCAAATATGCCCACCCTTCCCCACCCTATATTTTATGGGCTTTTGTAGGGTGGGCCTAAACGGAGTTGGAATTCCCGTTTACCACCCCTAGTCAGAACGCCAACCATTTTAAAAGCTTAAGTGTATTAGTGGGAAAAAAGGTATGGGGGAATTGAATGTACTTCATGATGACGCTTCTTGGGAAAACAAATTTGTTTTACTTTGTACACGTGTCTTCTAGGTGTTAAGACTTTCCCACTTCTTGTGACAGTTCCCTCATTGGGTGTACGTATGGCCATGTGTGTTTGGGTTTTCCTTTATTATTTTGTAAAAATTCTTTTATTTTTCATTTCCATTTCTCTTTTCACAAAAGTGTTTCTGGGTTAGACATATTTTCTTCTAAGTCCCTGTTTCCATTAATCATGGGGAAGAAAACTAAACATGTTCATGTCTATAACATCATGCTCTTGTATTCCATTGAGGAAATGATTGATAAATTTCATCATAGAATTCGTTTTATAGCACGGTTTAAGAGAAGGATGTAATCATGGAACCCTGTTCAAAGGATAAGATGGCAAATATGAATACTTTCGGCGAGTCGTCTACTCCTTAATTTTTACACCCAACTTCCTGTTATTTATGAGCTAAGGGATTTGGTTCCTTTTACCTCTTTTGAAACAGATTTATTGACTGCTACTAACACCACCCCTTCTCAGGTTACCCCTAATGTATGGGGTATACTTAGAACTTTCCAGATAGTATGTTGTAATTTGGGTGTATCCCCCTCCGTCGGAGTGTTTCACTATTTCTTCAGAATAACGCTTCTTCCTACCAATGGTTAAGAAAACATCCGCCCCTTTCCTGGTGGATGCCTACTAAAACCCTTCGCTAATCCTTATGAGGATTGTAAAGAAAAATTTATACGGATAAAAGGGCATGATAATGCCTCTCCCGTGTCACGGGGGCAAGAGGTGAACCTTTTTTTCATTTATCTTGGTCTTTTGATCCACGACTTACAAAAAGGGTGGGCCCACATGTCTTTTCTTCCCTCGATTAAAAGCTAATTCAAGTTTTATGGTGCTTCCACTATATGGAGTCTAGGATCCTTATTAATCGGGATCATGAAGACGGCGATGGAGTGGAGGCATATTTAGGTATGAAAGAACACTTTCTGACCTAGATTTATTTGTCGTTGTTGTTTTAACCATGTTTGTTACATGCTGAGGAGATGGTAGGGGTCCCTCTTGACGAGAAGATGGAGCCCCTAGAAAAAAAATACAAGCGGTCCAGCAGCAGGCTACGCTTTGATAAGACATGGCTGGTGCTAAGGAAGCGGCACAGTGTGAGATCTTGCGAGCGGGTGAAGCTTGTCCTCCAAAGGTTCTTAGGAGGGAGGAGAATCCTTCTGACTTGCCAAGGAGTTGTGAGGTGGAGACATGCACAGAAAGGGAAGTGTATGATTTGTCTCCTCCTGAGCCTTCCCTATAGAATAACCAGGCTTGCAATGTAGTGGAGTTTATCTACTACTTTTTATCCTTCTCTGAGAACTTCCCTGGTGATTATTAGTTGCTTTTTGATATGTCCCCCACCCAACTGTCTATTCTGCTGCAGACCTAGTTCGTGAGGTACTTTCTAGTGGAAAAAGCATTAAGGGAGAAATATTCCCGCACCCTCGGGGAGCTCTAGTCTCGGGTGATTAGTGTAAACAAGTGCACTCGCAAAGGCGGGGTGGCGATGAAGCAGCTAAGGGAGAGACATGATGCTTTGAAGGAACCTGCCTAGGGGGAAGCCACTAAGATCCTCGCTCAGCTCAAAAAAGTTAAGGGTTTGAAGCAATCATTCATGAGGGCGCGTGACACCCTCAAAGGTTTGGAGAAGCAGGTCTCTCTACTTAAGAATGAAGTCGCGATGGCCTCTTCCCATCATTTTGAGAAGGCGAGGAGGTAGGTCACCCTTCTTTATCTTAATTTGGACTTTAGCTCCATGAATCCTTTTCAGGTGATTTGATAAAGACAGCTGGTGGATGTAGAATAGTTATTGTTACTACCCACTTCTTTGTTGTATTTCTTCTGCCCCTTCGAGGGATTTTGTAATTATTTTGAATAGCGACGTCCCTTAGGGGCGTCTTTTATAATAACTACTTTTACCATCATTTGATTGTTTTTAACCTTTGCCTAAGGATGTTTGTTGTCATTATTGCTTCTGTGAGGTGAAAAGATCTCACTTAAGCATCTAACAATTGATCGCCTCATAGCGCAACAAGGATCTCATTTAAGGATCCAGTGATTGATTGCCTCATTGAGCAGAAAGGATCCCACTTATGGATCTAGTGATTTATCACCTCATTGGGAGGCAAGGATCTTACTTAAGGATACAACGATTGGGAGACAAGGATGCCACTTAGGGATCCAGCAATTGATCACCTCATTGGACGAAAATGATCCCACTTAAGGATCCAGCGATTGATTGACTCATTGGGCAGCAAGGATCCAGCGATTGATCGCTCATTGGGCAGCAAGAATCCTACTTAAGGATCAAGCAATTGATCGCCTCGTTGGACGGCAAGTATCCCACTTAAGGATCCAGCGATTGATCACCTCGTTAGGCGACAAGGATCCCACTTAGAGATTCAATGAATATGATCGCCTCATTGGGAGGAAAGGATCTAAATTAAGGATCAACCAAATATGATTGCCTCAGTGGTAAGAAAGGATCCCACTTAAGGATCATAAGCAAAAAGGATCCCACTTAGGGATCAATCGAATATGATCGCCTAATAAGACGGTAAGGATCCCACTTAAGGATCCAGCAAATATGATCGCCTTATTAGGTGGCAAGGATCCAACGATTGATCGTCTCATTGGGTGACAAGGATTTACATTAAGGATCTAACAATTGATCACCTTATTGGGTTGCAAGAATCCCACTTAGGGATTCAGCAAATAGGATCACCTCACTGGGTAAATTCTGACTGCCTTTATTGGAAATCATCTCTTGAAATATTAAGCTTCCTACAAAGAAATGGATAACCAAATATACGAATTTTAGCATAATAAAAAATGAGGTGCCTCATTAAAAGCCCTTGCCTCTTGTAAGAGAGACAAAAAAGGAATAGAGGGCACCCATAAAGTAACTAGTTTATTACAATTGGAAGAAATGCAATACTCGCCCATAAAAATAAAATAATCAAATAGTATTAAGGAAAAACAAATGGTGGTTATTCTGAAGTCTTCAGGGGGTTTCTCTTGTATATTTAGCCTACGGTCTTCTTAGAGGTTGAGGAGGAGGTCTACTCACCTTTGGATAATTCCTACAGTTGCTTTATTCCCGAATTTATCCTCCTGGTCTTCCTGCCTTGAGTATGGATCCTCTTCAACCTGAGGCTTTCTACATAGCGTTACCAAGCGATATATAGATCTTCTTGAATAACCCCTACTCACCCATTGGGGAGCAGGTACTTCATACCTAAATATAGAGTAGACAAGGAAACACTCAACTGTTAAAAGTTGGTCGCCCTATAATCATATTATACAAAGAGGGGGCACCGATAACTAGATACCTAACCTTTATCTCCTTAGCTTGATCTTATTCTCCAAAGGTGATCCTCAAAGTAATACATACCTTCACTTATACCTCTTCCTCGGAGAATCCAACCAGCGATCCTCTGAAGAGATTTAGGTTTTTTGGGTCAAGGAGAATTCTTTCAAAAGCCTCCTAGTACATTATGTCAGCAAAACTCCCTTTGTCAATGAGAACTCTTTTAATCTCCCATTCTTTGCATTTGACAACAAATGAACATGGGATCATCATTATAAGGGTGAATTTTTGTTGAATGTTTATCCTAGAAGGCGATTTTGGCTTCCGGAGCTTGGAGATTGCCTTCAATCTTAACATAATAAAAAGTGAGGTGCCTCATTAAAAACCCTTGAATCGTGTAAGAGCGTAAAAAAAGGAAAAGATTGCACCCCGTAAAGTAACTTGTTCATTACTATTGGCAGAAATACAATACTCGGCCATAAAAATAAAACAATCAAATAGTATTAAAGAAAAAAATGGTGTCTATTATGACGTCTTCACGGGGTATATCTCTTGAATATTTAGCCTACAGTTTTCTCAGAGGTTGGGGAAAAGGTATCCTCGCCTTTTCGAAATTCCTATGGTGGCTTTACTCCCAAATTTATCCTCCTGGTCTTCCTTCCTTGAGTACGGATCCTCTTCAATCTTAGGCTTTCTACATAGCGTTTCCTAGAGGTATCTTGATCTCCTTGGAAAACCTCTGTCATCCATTGGGGAATGGGTACTTCATACAAAAATATAGAGTAGACAAAGCGGCATCCATCCAGTTAAAGGTTGGCCGCCCTATAACCATATTATACGAAGAGGTTGTATCGATAACTAGATACCTAACCTTTATCTCCTTAGTTTGACCTTCTACTCCAAAGGTGATCCTCAAAGTGATATATCCCTTCTCTTTCACACAAGCTATACTTATCTAACAAATGAGATGAGTCACCCTTCATATATTTCTTGAGGTGTACATTCTGTATTAGTATTTCAATTTCCTTCTTGAGTTGATAGCATACCTCTGTGTGATGTCTATTTACCCTGTGGAACTTTAACCATCTTCTTGGTTCATAACCCATCACCTCCGCCTTAGGAGCAGACGGTGTAGGGGTATTGTGCAAGTTGAGTACCTTGTGCCAAATTTTCTCACGACGAGTGTTCAAATGTGTGAAGTTATATGTTGCCTTACCTACCCTTTTGATAGTGTCTTGTCCTTTATGGACGAGGTATAGTTGATCTTTCTTTAGTGATGCAAGCTCTCAGCGTTGGGAGCATTATCTTTTGAATCGTGTCCTTTTTTTTTCAATGTTTCTTTCCTCGCCCTCTATATTGAACTCGGCTCTAGTAACCATTTATGTCAACTACAATGTTGGCTCCTGGGCGATGGACTCATTAAAGTGTCTCACTTTAAACCCATTTTGGAATGTCCCCATAAACATTTCCTAGTATAGTGGGATGACTTGATGGTGGCCTTATTAAAGTCGGTGACGTAGTCCCTCGGCGACTCTGATGGACCTTGGCATATGTTAAACACACTAGTAGTGGACATCTTTCTGTGGTGGTTGGTGGTGAACTGGCGTACCAATTTCTTTACGAGTTCCTTGTAGATGTTGATGAAAGTATGGGGTAGACCCATACACCATCTGAGGGTGGTGTCCCTGAAAGTTTCAGATAGAAGCTTGCATTTTAGGGAGTTGAGTGATTCTATGATGGCCATTAAACTTGGGCAGGGAGAGATGTTTGAAACCTTCTGGCCATTTGAGTGTTTATGGGTCCAACAATTCCATTTATTCTGGGGGTTGGAATCCTATTGGTGTTGCCTGATGTTATGGATGTCGTCTTCCAATATCATATTATGGTAGCGTAATTTGTCCATGCTAGCTCACATCTCTACATGGCCATTGACATCAACACTACCTTCGGTACCTTCCGACATAGGGGATAAAGCCTTCTTATTAACCATAGTTGAAGGTGGCTAAGTATAGGAGTGAGTGGTAACAGTGGGAAGGGTGATGGTGATAAAGAGAATGTGTCCCAAGTTAGTTTTATCGGGGTCCCATGGTGGGCGCCAACGCACTTGTCAAAAAGTACAGATGTGTGTGTTCTCCCTACAAGGGCATAGAGACTTAAAGGCCTTAGTAGGTTTATAACATGATATGGTGGTTAGAGGTTTCCCAATATAAAAATAAGCCATGTACGATGGTATTTTGGAGTTATTTAGGAGTTCTGCTCACATAAGGTGAGAGGCTCTACTGATGACCAATGAGGCTTGAGAGTAAGCGTAAGGTTATGGTCAGTCATGGTGTTGTGACTTTAGTAAGTGTTATGCTCTTTTGGGATGTAAAGAATGAGTTATCATTTCCCTTGGGGAAAGAGTATTAATAAAGGCTATGTGGACCTAGGGTTTGGGTCCTCTTTAGTGGTGTCAACCACTTCCCTCTTATCAAGGGAGGTTATTTACCACCTATATTTCAGGATTTAGTGGATACTCCCTCTTTCTTGACTCACACGTCATGGATACCTCTTGGAGGGTCTCTGACTTATCGCCTGGGCGATATGATTCTTGGGCGAGGGCACCTTAGTTTAGGACTTCCACAAATAGAGAATGCCTCTCAAACTTACCTTCCTAGACCCTAAACAAAGTCAAAAGACTATCATTAGCAAAACTGACCAAAAAGCCCATATTCTAGTCAAGCTTCAAAATCTAGGCATCTTCCTGAGCGCGTCTTACAACCCCCTTAATAAGGAAGGCCTCAAGTAGTTCTTCCTCCTAAAAACGCAGAGTTTGTCCCACCTAAAACTTCAAACTCAAACATTTCTTTCCCAAACATCCAAACAACCGACAACTTGAGACTTCACTCCAACAAATAGTTCTATAAAAAAATAAAGCAATAAAATAATCTTTATATCTTTTGTATAGGAAGAAAGTGAAATGAGAAAAATAAAATAAAAGAAAATATAGTGAGTGAGAAAATAGAATAAAATTTAGTTGTTTAGTATGACCTAAACAATATGTACAAATTTTGAAGGGTGAAAAATTATGGGGGTTGTTATTTCCACTCGTAGGAGTGCTCCCCCACTACTGTGAAAAGGCACAACTGCTCCTAGCGTTTGGAGATGCATCTTCAGATGCACCTTTTTTATACATTTCTAGGCGCAAATTAATGAGAACCCCTATTTTGCATATTTGGTTAATCCAGAGATACATCTATGTATCAATCCTCAATATTCTGGAGTCACATCTCCGGAATATGCCATGTTAGTTCAAACCAAAAACAACCAGGCACATTGGCAGAATAATGAAAAAATGACATAAATTAACAACAAAAATAAACATTACATAGATAATCGTTAATATTAACATAAATTTAACATTATATTTAATCATAAACTAGAGGTTCAAAACATTACAACATCCTTAGAATATCCTCGGTCGATCTTTCAATTGTTGCATCCACTTCAATCAGATCCTTTGTTGACTAACGCTAAAAATGTACTCCACATAACCTTTAAATCATCATTCCTTCTTCAATTCAAACATGGTGAAATGTATCTTCCTTTCATTGTCAATCGAGGGTGAATGATACTCGAGCTTGACAGATCTTCAATTTTTTGGATATCGCAAGAGAGTATTCTGATTGGTTTTCAGATCGACGAGAAGTATATCCTCGAAGATCCTAAATTGAAGTGGTGAATTTCTACCATTGAAATACACAAAGGCGGAATGAGATATGTATTCATTCTGCTTTTTGTAAATAAAATGGAAGAGGAACCTCTATTTATACAAGTTGCAGATCAAGTTGGACCATAGAAACCCTATCAATTCATTAGGACATATTTTAAATATGCATATTTCAAGTCAAGGAGATAGTGATACAATCAAGATTATACAAGGTGCAAGATTACGTCGGTGGTTGAAGAGCTTCCTACCAACAAGGAAGTTGCACCATAAAGTTTCAACCTGGTTTTCTACATGTGAAAATTCTTGAAGTGGTTTAGCTTCAAGTGAAGTATACTCTTCTTTAGGTGGAGTATGATAGTTTTTAAAACTATGATTGTCGGTGAAGATAATGTGAAATTCTTGGAGTGGTTTAACTTCAAGTGAAATTTATTATTCATGATAAAATGTATGATTCTTGGTGATGACAATGTGAAATTCTTGAAGTCGTTTTTCTTCAAGTGAAATATATTATTCACAAGAGGGTATGATAGTTTTTAAAACTATGACTATCGGTGAAGACAATGAGAAAATTCTTGGAGTGGTGTAGATTCAACTGATTATACTCTTTATGGTAGAGTATGATTGTCAGTGAAGACAATGAAAGTTTATGTATTATTTTCAATTAAGGAGGAAATTGTTGGGATTGGTTGAAAATATACATGTTAATACTCTTTATGGTGGAGTATGATTATTGGTGAAGACAATGAAAGCTTATGTATTATTTTCAATTAAGGTGAGATTGTCGGGGTTTAAAAATATACATGTTGAATAAGTCCCACATCTCTTAGTTTTGGAGTAAAGAGAGATTACAAGGCTTATATAGGATACAAGTTCTTCAAAGTCTCACATCGCTTATGAATGGGGTGAAATGTTGGATTTATAAGAGAGATGACTCATTTACCTAACACCTTAAGGTTTTAGGTTGACATGTGTCTCCCTCTCTTGTGGTCCGGGAGCATTAGTCTCATTGGTACTCTCGGCTCTTCCGGACTCTCCACCAGTGGTATCAGAGTTGTGGTTCGGCTTTGTAAGAGAGCGAGAGCTAGATCTGGTGTTGGATCTTGTTATAGGATGTGGGGGACTCACACTTGTGGGGGAGAATGCTGGGTGCAAGTGTGAGTGGTTAAAGTCTCACATTGTCTATGAATGGGTGGAATGTTAATTTATAAGAGAGATAACTCATTTACCTAACACCTTAAAGTTTTGAGTTTAGATGTGGTGTCTCCCTCTCTTGTAGTCCTGAAGCATTAGTCTCATTGGTGCTCCCGACTTTCCCAGACTCCCCACCAATTGTTTTATCCAATTTTTCGCTTAACATTTATATATATATATATATATATATATATATATATATATATATATATATATATATATATATATATATATATATATATATATATATATATATATATATATATATATATATATATATAAACATCACTAATTAAATCATTTCAATAAATAAAAACATCATAATTAAATACAGTGAATAATTCAAATATCATTATCGAATAGATTATTGAATTACACCTTCAAAACAATTTTTTATTTAAAATAGAATGGATTTCAAAAAGATCCAGACTAGTATAGGCCACACCCTTATTCCTATATAGCATTTATTAATTGGATAGGCTGCCGCTAGCATTGTAAAGTTGGTCAATAGATTAAAAAGTTTATACTTACTAAACTAAATGAATATTTTTTTTAAAATACAAATTACAATATTACATGTTTGTGAAAAGATAATAAATCATAGGCAGTTAAATACTAATAGTAGATGATTAATTCTTAGGTAAATATTGTACTAAACAAAGGTCCAATGATAAAATCCAACTTAATTACAATTATCAAGTTTTAGGTAACTACTAGCTGAAGATCCGATTAAAAACATAATTAGTACGAACAAGTTTTAGAAAATTATTAAGACAAAATCCAAATAAAAGTAGAGGTGATATTTATTTAGATTGTTAGAAATAAAAAAATAAAAAAAATTATCTACATACTACTTAAATAGTAGGTAACCAATAATAATCAATCAATTTTGATTATTATTATTATTAAATGACTTAGAAGTTCGCCAATTTAGACAATCACATGTTGCAGTGTTTATACCAGAGTTCTTCGGTCAACATCTCACATTGAATTTATACACTGAAATCAAGTTGAATAGAGATACTGAACTTTCTATTTTCTATGCCATGATCTTCATTTTTATGACGCTAGTACTCTCTAACACAGTGAAAAAAATCACAACTGACTTTGTAATCGAGAGGTGCATCTTCAAAACACTGGATTTACACTTACATGTTCGTCAACACAAATTGATGAATTACTTTTATTTTATCAAAATTTAATATGAATATATATTTTTGTATCTAACATTTGGATGAATTTAAAGATACATCTCTATATTAATCCTTAATTAAAAGTCAAAATATCAAACAAATTTGGAGATACATCTCCAGAACATATGAAACTACTCAATATTCTTTTTTCAGCTTAAAAACCAAATTTATGCATAGAATAAAAAATGAAATCAATAGATTTTACTTTAAATTACGCTTCTTTTTCTCCTTTTAATGTAATAAAATACAGTAATGAGATTTTGATGTTGAAAAATTGATGGAGAGTTGTAGGAATTTTTTAAAGGATTGAGTGTGAAGTAGAATTTAATGGAAGTGTTTCATTCAATTTCGTGTTTAACATTTTCGAAATTGAATCTCCGAAATCATCAATGAATTGTTAAATAAACCAACTCAATGATTAAAAACACCATAAATGAATTCTTAGGATTTTACAAAAATGCATTTTCGAAGTCATCCTAAAAATATATGAAGATGCATCTTCGAACTAGAATTTTACAAAAATTAGGTGGCTTGCTGAAACATTTTTTAATTTTCACAGATGTGGGAAGCATGTGGGACGAGTATTTCCCGAATTTTGGAGTACCTTGCAGCTGGTTGTTCAGAACCTGTGATAAATAGTTTCACTAATGAGAAAATATGGACCTGTCACACGTCTTGCAGATCATGTGAATGGCGGTGAGAAGAATTTTTGGATATCAATATTTTCTTCTAGTGACCAGAGTATAAATATGCCTTTTTTAGAAAGAAATGAGTCAGTTGCATGTGGCAATATTCCTAACGTGTTTTATTTAAGCCTACTTGATTGTTGAGTCATTGGAGAAGCTCCAAAGAACGTTTTAAAAAAATATATCACAAACAATTCCAAACCAAAAGCAATTGACTTATAACATTTATTGTATATTCATTAGTTATCTAAAACCAAGAGTATGGTTGGTTTTTGTCATGGTGTTTCAAAACCCACTTGCAACTAAAATACTAAACATTTATCCACCTCCTGACCAATCAAAGTCCCAACTACCAAGAGAAACTTCAGTGTTGTGGGCAATGCAATGCCACATGAATGGGAAACCTGCTTTGGGGCATGTTGTGTTATCTGGTTAGAAAGAATCTTATGTGCAACCTACTCTCTACAGCCTTTAATATAAGGTCAAAAAATAATTAGATCAAAGTATGGTCAAAGTGAAAGCTGGCTCTTCATAAAAATACTACAAGAAATAAAATCCTGTCAAAATTACAAGGGCGAGTGGCCAGTACTAGCTACTGATAAGCATAAGCTACAACAGGATTTCATACATCAACCAACAATTATATCAAACACATTCAAATTCTTTCATATTAAGAGACAGTATTTCCCTTACACGTACGAGGGATAATGACACTTGATAGTTGATACTAGAGTCCTTAGTGTTTCAGCTTCAAATCCGTTTCCAGGGGAAAAACTTTGCCTCGGTGGTTGAAGATCATGAAGTCTAGGTTGGCGGGTAAAGAAACAATCCTGCATTGAATCGGAAGCAATTCTGGTATAAGGATCCAAATAATTCCATGACAAGTGATACTTCCATTAACTATGAACACAATGAAATTATAAAGCTTTGCAAACAGAAAATTTCAGATAAGCTGCTTTATATTAATGTGAAGAAGGTTCTCGGTGTTTGATCAGCTTAAGCATAAGTCTTGCCAAGGAAGAGAGAGGGTTATGTGAAGAAGGTTCTCAGTGTTTGATCAGCTTAAGCATAAGTCTTGCCAAGGAAGAGAGAGAGTACAACCGCCAATGATCTATTAACAAGATATGACTTATAAATGAAAAAACTGACAAATACAACTTACGCGGTCCATTGCAAATTAATTAACCTCGTCAATACAATGAATAATGTTAAGAAATGTGGTTGAATCTAACTCAACCCTACAAAACCGGTTGATAGAGTGAGGATTACCCCCACTTATAAACACATGCTCATGCCATATATTGTCCGACGTATGACTCTTAACACACCCCCTCACGCTCAAAACAAGACAACTGAAGCGTGAAAATAAATGGTGGGTGGCCCCGATAGCGGAAACCATATAAAGTGGCCCACCGGATCTTAAACGAGGCTCTGATACCGTGTTAAGAAATGTGGTTGGGCCTAACTCAACCCTACAAAACCGGTTGGTAGAGTGAGAATTACTCCCTCTTATAAACACATGTTCATGCCATATATTGTCCGATGTGGGACTCTTAACAAATAACATCAATGATAATTTTGTGTCAAAAAAAAAAAACATCAATGCTAATTTACTTAGTTTTGTTCATGTATATCAAACTAAGGAATGAACAATGCTTGATCTGCTGAAGCATATTTAACTTTTTTTTTTCCCTTCTCTTTTTGACAAATGATGTCAGTACTGAGCATTTTAGTCAGATAAACCGAGCTGCTGATAATTGACAATAGGCTATGATGTATCATGCATGAATGAAAGGAACATCATATCAGTGTTGTTAAATAGCAGCTATAGCGGCGCTGTACTATTTTAACGTAGAGGAATTAGAACAAACTGCTATTGTCCGCAACATACTGTCTACTATTATATGTGGTCAAATAGTGGCTATAGTGGTGGTGTAGCAGTAGTGCGTAGCGGAATTTTAACAATCTATTTTCCGCTATCCACTATTGATAACACTGCTTCGTAGCTCCTTTAGGAATGATTCAAAAACGCATTAGGTGAAATGTAAACCACACACTTTGCTTAAATGCCCCATAGAAAATAACGGACTATGCCAATACAATGAAAACATATCAATGATATTACGTAGCGTTCATATATGCAAACCACCCCACTAGTAGAATCCTCATAAACCATCAAGGAAGACATGTCAATTTCATATATAGCATGATAGGAAACCAAGGATTTGCTTGGTATAGATATAAGGCAAAAAATACACCAGAGAATAACTGATATGTCATTCGTAAAGTTAAAAAAGTGTGCCTTTAGTTGGAGTTAAAGAGAAGTAAGTGAAATTGAACATAAATAAAATCATAGATACCCAAATTACACGATAAAGTAATCTTATTTGTTGAAAACAAGATTGTATGTCTTCATTTTATCCCAACTAAATGAATGTTGGCTAGTTCATTCATATTTCTTACCTAGAAATATTATATCCATCTGTTTTCAAAGAGAAAACTCCTAACAACTAAGCTTGATTCAAGCGGATTCAAATTATTCTTGCTTTAAACTTCTCACAATATTGCATAAAGTGAAACTTTTCCATTCCCTCATAAGTCAAAACTTAAACACCGGTTATTTTTCTTCTTTTCTTTCACCCCATCTGTTTCTAGGTGACCCTTGACCGTCATATAAGGTTTTCCACACATAATAAAAGTAATAAATGAATGCATGAGTGTAACAAATTTAATATATCATTCTTACTAACCATTGGGGTCTAATCATGGTCATAAGTGAGTAGTGGAGTATAATGAGCTGAGAGTAATGTCTAATATCAATTAGTATGTGAAATTTTTAAAAATTAACCCTGTTTAAACCACAAAATGACGCTCCATTTGAATATTTTATTTTTTCAAAAATGACGGTCAATGAGAAACGGAGGGAATATTAATTTACTACTGTTTAGCCCCAGTCCTCTGTCAAGTATTCTCAACGAACAAAACTAGCTTCAAATAAAACGACAGAAGTAAATCAAGGTAAAACAGACAAATTTTCAATATCCAATACAAGCAACTCAGGCTGGGTATAGTACATTGTAGGAATTATTTTACTTTGAACATTATTATAGTTTCCTTCTCTAACAATAACAACAACAACCAAGCCTAATCCCACTGAGTCGGGTCAGTTACATGGATCAACTTTCGTCATATTGTTCTATCAAGGACCATGCTTCTATCCAAATCGTTAATCTCGAGATCTCTCTGAATAACTTCTCTTATAGTCTTTCTAGGTCTTCCTATTTCTCTAGTTGTTTGACTTCTCTCCATCTAATCTTCCCTACCACAGAATCTACATTTCTTCTTCTCTAACATAAAAGTAAATCTTTCTAAGAGACCATTCACATCCACTAGTCCAAACAAACACGCAAAACAAAAGCAACCTAAAAACAAACAATTACAGCAAAAACCCTAAATAATTGAATAGAATGATACTAAAACAGAAACGGATAGATAAGAAGAAGAAACCTGTTTTCATCAGATTGTGGATGTATGGACAAAAACTTCCCAGGCACAGTCAGCGCAGCCCAGAAACAAAGCAACAATCCAACAAACAGCTCAATCACCACCTGCATCACGATAATCACATAAAACCCTAACTCAAAAACACCAAACACAACCAATTTTAAAAAAAAGTTGCAAAATCAATTAATTAATTCGGTTACATCGAAAGGAGGTGATGTAAACTCTTCTTCGGTAATCTTCAACAAGCTCTTATCTACAATGAAGTAAGATGAAAACAAATTAACGAGAATTCGAAAGTTGAAAGCTTTAAGCAGAAATAGAAAGGTGTGGTTACACTGGATGGTGGAATAAGCGGCGTGAAATATAACTAGAGCACCGAAAACTCCAACAGTTAAAGCTAGAGCCATCGTTGTTACAACAGAGATCTACAGTAACGAGCTCTGAAAATTTGAAGATGGTGACTGAACTGAGTAAATCGCCGCAGAATTGCAAGTCAATTGTGCTGCTACCTGATTCGGCCCATACAAACATCAAATTCCAATTTTACCCAAATGTAAAATCTCGTTTTTACTGTTCAGAGATACTCCTAATTGAAGTGAATTTTGTCCAGAAAAAAAAGTTAAAAGTGAAAATACACCCAAAAGGTAAAAGTTATGCAACCAAAACACCTTATTCATCTTTTTTTTACTTAGTTTAAATTGAAATTGAACAGGGTTATTCTTTACTAAACACAATTAGTTTAATTTTTATTAGAATATTAATAGTAATTCATATTTATTTAGTTGTACTATTTTTCTTAGTCCCTAAGTTTGTTAGAGGGTATTTTAGTATTTTATCTTATTCTAGTAACCCTAGTTTTAGCTTATAAATAGGGTGACAATCATTGTAACTTTTAATCATGTTTTTCTGTCGTCATTCTTAATAGAATATTTCTACCTTTCATCATTTATTCTACCTTTGCACCAACAATTGGTATCTAGAGCTCCGGTTCAGATTCATTGGGAAACACGGGAAACACGAGTGAACGTGAGGTCTTGTGTGTTTGATTTTGATTCTTAGATTCGTGTTGAATCTTGAACAAAATCTGATCAGAATTTTATTCTGTGGGTTGGGAAACACTGTGTGAGAAATCTGAGTGTATTGTGCAAGGTAGAAGATGAACGGAAACGGCAACATGAACACCAAACTTCCAGTATTTGATGGTAAAAACTGTAATCGTTGGATGATCCAAATGCGTGTACTATTTGGTGCTCAAGATGTTCTAGATCTTGTCACTGATGGTTATGTTCCAGTAGCAGCAGATGCAACGGATGAACAGAAAAACGCGCAGAAGGAAGTAAGGAAGAAGGATCAGAAAGCATTATTCTTTATTCATCAATGTGTGGATGTAAATGTGTTTGAGAAGATTGCAGATTCAACAACAGCAAAGGCTGCGTGGGACACACTGGTGAGATGTTATGGTGGTGATGCATCAGTGAAGAAGGTGAAGCTTCAGTCCTTGAGAAAGCAATATGAGAATCTCAACATGAAGAATAATGAGAAAGTCTCTGAATACATCTCCAGAATGATTCTGATCACTAATGAGATGAAGGCGTGTGGAGAAACTCTTTCAGAAGAAACAATAATGGAGAAAGTATTGAGATCCCTTACTCCTCAATTTGATTACATTGTGGTAGCAATAGAACATTCCAAAGATCTGAGCACCATGAGAATTGAAGAGCTGCAGAGCAGTCTAGAAGCGCAAGAGTTGCGTTTGACTGAGAGAACTTTTGAAAAGGAAGTAGAGCAGCAGGCTCTGAAAGCAACTTCTGATAGGAGGTATCAGAAGCAGTCAGAAGCCAGGAGAAGATCTGATGGTGGTCAGAAGTCAGAAAGTTCAACCGATGATAGACAAAAGAATGCCCAGAAGGGAAAAGAGAAGTATGACAAGAAGAAGATCAAATGTTACTGTTGTAAGAAGTTTGGTCACTTTGCTAGAGATTGTTGGTCAAACAAGGAGAGAAAATCAGAAGAAGCAAATATAGCCAGAAGTTCTGATGACGAATTTGTGCTATTGATGGCTTCTGAATCTGATAATATGGATCTGATAGACTGGTGGTATATGGACACTGGCTGTTCAAATCATCTTACTGGAAACAAGAAATGGCTGGTTGACTTTGACTCTGAAAAGAGAACAAAGATCAGATGTGCTGATGACAAATATCTTAATGCAGAAGGTATGGGAAATATCAGAGTGACTCTGAACAATGGGAAAACAACATTGATTCAGAACGTGTGGTATGTACCTGGCATCAGAAGCAATCTGATGAGTGTGGGACAATTAATTGAGAAAGGTTTTTCAGTTACCATGAAGGATAATCTTATGAAGCTGTATGACTACAATCAGAAGTTGATTATGGAGTCAGAACAGGGAAGGAATAGAACATTCAAGGTGAATGTCAGAACTGCAGACTCAGAATGTCTTAGTGCAACATGTGCTGAGAAGGAGAGTGAGCTGTGGCACAAAAGATTTGGTCATTTGTGAAGGTGAGATATTACTTAAAAGGGGGGTTGAATAAGTATGGAAAAATAATACTTGAAAATAATCACACAATTATTTTTATCCTGGTTCGTTAAACAACTACTCCAGTCCACCCTTCCAGAGTGATTTGCCTTTCTCAACAAGGACTTAATCCACTATTAAATCAAACTGATTACAATAGTATCACCTAAGAACTACAGTTTTTAGTCTTCTCAAGAGCTACTGATTCACACTGAATCCTCTTAAGGAAAAATCCTTTACAAACAATGTAAATTAAATACAAGATTTTTAATGCTTCTATAAAGCTATAATCACAACAGTGATTTTTCTCTTAAGTTTTAAGTACAATAAGATTCTATGAAGAATAAGAATGAGAGCTTATAGAATATATGATTTCTTTTCAGCAAGTGTGTAGCACTGAAGAATGAAGTGAGAAACTCCTTTTATAGGCAGCTGATTCAAGCACGTTGAAAAGAGAGTCCAAAAGGTCTGAGCCTTTTTGTCTTCACATGCACTGACCTTTCCTTGAAATAGATGGCACAGATAAATCCTTTTTGTCTGTGTAAGTGTGTCTAGCACAAATAAGGAAAGAGACGTTGAATGGTTCCAACGGATACATTCTTGAAAACACTTCTTCAGTTTCAGCAAGTTCTTCAGAGTCTGAATGGATCAGAGTCTTCTGATGAGATTCAGAACTATGTTGTATCAGAGTCTTCTGCAGCGTGTGTGCTTCTAGCGTGTTGATCATCAGAGCATCTTGACACAGAACTTCAGTACTTGGCAGCATAAGTACTTTCAGAAACTTCTGTAGACTAAGTGCTTTGAGAAACTCTTCAATCAATATTCTTCTATACTTTTGATGCTTCAGCTTCAGATGCTTCTGATTATCTTCAGATGCTTCTGACTATCTTCAGATGCTTCTGACTCAGAATGTTCTGGAGCTTCTTGCTTCAGATCCTTCTGGAGACTACGCTCAGGATCTTCTGTAAGGAGCAAACAAATTCTTCTGTAAGATGCATCTGGCGCTTCAGATTCAGAATAACTTCTTGTATTCAAAGGTAGATTTGCTTCTAGAGAGTCAATATAATTTTAATCTGCAGTAAAACTCTCAAACAAATTTTAGAGTATATAGTTCTTAAATATAAATTTCCTAACAGTTATCATCAAAACAAAGAGTAATTATTAAGAACCAATCTGTGTTCTAACAATCTCCCCCTTTTTGATGATGACAAAAAGTATCAGAAATTTTATTTAATTGAACATAAAGAATTATAACTCCCCCTGAGATGATGAATCTCCCCCTGAGTTAAATATGAAAAAGGAATAGAAACTTCCTTTTTTATCTTGAGTAATCTTCAGAGTCAGATCTTGTTTGTCTTGTAATAATCAAGGGTCAGACTATCTTGCAGATATGAGATTCAGAGTTTGATAAAAGATAAATGATCTGAGAAACTCAGAGGTTCTTTTATAGAGTATTCTTATCAAAAGTTCTGAAAGAGTCAATTTAGATATTAGAAAGAATAGATATGTCTGAAGATTCATTCTAGTGAAATTATATTAAAATAGTTCAGATCTTTATTTTCTCCCCCTTTTTTGTCATAAGCAAAAAGTAAAAACTTTTAAATAAAGACAATTAAAAAGAATAATAGCAGATAATTCAATGGAGAATAACAAACAGTTTCATTCAATCATAACAGAGCAAAAGTACATCAGAAGATATTATGAAAACATACAGATGCAAAAACAACAGATGCATAAACATGAGAAAAAAAATCTAAGTGTGTTTAGACAAAAGCATCTTCAATAGGTATGTGATCTCAGATTGTGATTGCTCTTGCTTTGACATGAACTTAGTGATTGTCTCATTCTTCTCATCTTGTTTGGACATCCATTCTGACATGTCCTCAGATTTCTTGTCTTGCTTCGCCATCCAAGATCTGATTTCAGATTGACCAGCTTCCAGAGCAGCAATCTTGTTTGCCAAATCTGGATTTTCTGTCTTAATCTCTGATGATGGAGGTTCTGTATCCTGGACAGAGTCAATTGCCATATGTTCTGGAGATCCTGAAGAGGGTTCTACCAGAGTCATAGTTAATGCAGTGGCAGTTGGTTCTGGTGGAGGAGGAGGTGGAGGAGCATCCAAACACAGCAGAGGTTCAGTCTTGTTGACAATCCAGAATTGAGTTCTTTCAGCTCTGAGCTTTGCATCATCAGAACAGATGTTCTTCAGATTAGAAGCCACAGTGTTGAATCTATTGAGAAATCCTTTCCAGATGATGTCAGTCTCATTTGCATCCATAGATTCAGAACATCTTTTCTGAACAGTACCTAAAGACATCTGTATTTCTTGCAAAAACATTTGAAATAAATGTTCAATGTTAAGTCTGGGTGGAGGTTTAAGCAAGGTTTCCAGAGTCATCTGTTTAGGTTTTGGAGTTGGTGGTATCAATGATTTTGGAATGGAAATCAGAGGAGGGGGAACATATGGAAAGAATGGAATTTCTGGTTTCTGAGGAAGGGATATGTTTAAAGCATTAAGCAGATTTGGTTGAGGTCTGGTAAACATCATCAAAGATTGCATTAGAGTATGGTACAAAAGCAGAGTTTGATGGTTTATCAGATGCAACTGTGTTGTCAGATGCAGGATACAGAGCTGAAACAGCAGCTTTACCAGATGTAGCAGAAATGGGGGCTAAAGATCCTTCATTTTCCATAGATGTAATATATGAAAGGATCACAGATGGAAGGGTTGGTTTGAGTTTAGGTCTCAGAGGTTTCAAGGGTTCAGAGGGCTCAACTCTATCATAAAAATCTTTAAGTTTGAAACCATAAGATAAGTTATGATACAGAGAAGACACTTGAGCACAAGATATTCCAGATGATGATGGATTAGATGTAGGAACAATCATCTCAGATGAAGGTACAGGTGGAGGAATAGGTTCTGGAATGGTAGTTTTGGTAGGTATAGATGATTCAGGTTCAGGGTCATGAACAGGGTATTTGTCAGATGGATTAATCAGAAAGTCAGGATGAATTTCTGATTCAGATGAATTTGAAGATGTTTCAGGTGTACAAGAGGTAGAAGAAACTTGAAACACTGTTTTTAATGGAGTGATATCAAGAACTTCTGTCTCAGGGATATGAGATGGTTCTGAGGAGGTATCAGTTTGTTGAGTAGGTGGTTCAGATGAAACAGGAGCAGAAGTTACTTTAGTGGGTTCAGAAGTAACAGTTGCTACAGGTTCAGAAGATGGAATTTGTGATGGTGGAATGACAGATTCTTTTTGTGGTTGATCTTCTGTGGTTTTTTTTTCTGGGTGATCAGAAGTTATTGGTTGATTTTCTGTTGTTGGTTGATCAGATTTTTGTGTATCAGAATTTTGTGGTAGTTCTGATGGTTGTGATTCTGTTGGTTGTGGAACAGATTGTGATGGACGTGGAGTGAAGTGTTTGATGTGTAGTTTTGGTTGAGGTGGTTTTGATACAGAAGCAGTGGGTTGTTTCTGAGGTGAGACAGAACTGGGGGCAGCAACAGATGTTGTTTGAGTGACAGGGGGTTTGGGAACAGACTTAATAGAAGAATCATTTATAACAACATTTTTAGAAGAGACAGAAGCTTTAGTACCTTTGAGTTTAATCCTTTTAGCAGATGCAGAGGCAGCTTCTCCAGAGTCCTTTCTCTTCAGAAGATCCTTTGGTTTCTCAGCAATCTTAACCTTCTTCTGGACAGGTTCAGATTCTGCTGCAGGTTGAGGTCTTTTCCTCTGAAGTGGAACTTCTGCTTCTTCTTCTTCTTCTCATGCATCTGGCAGGGGTTGCTTGACAAGTTGAAACACATTTGCTGGTACAGGCACTCCTTCCCTTTTACATTCCTCTATATACATCAGAACAATGTGTCTAGGTTCTTCAGCAAAGAATAGAGGGAAATCTGATACTGGAATCCTTTTATTCAGATCAGACATGTTTAACTTCTTTGGAGCAGTGGTAAGTTCGTCTACAATCTTGAGTCTCAGAAGGCTCTTAGCGTTCAGAGGCTTTCCCATAATGAACTCTAGTTCCTCTGTTACACCAGCATCATACAAAGCAGCCACTAAACCATTTTCAGTGAGAAGATCTGAGAGCAACCTTCCAAAAGGTATCCAATTCCTGATCTTCTGGTTCTTTTCTTTCACAGATTCTCTGGATGCATTTATGTGATTCCACAGATGCATGAACAATAAGTAAGGAAGATCTACCTTATTACTCTGACTAAGGCAGTACATAAAATAGATCTGTTCATTGTTGACATAATCTGGGGAATTTGTTGACTTTCTGTGATGAATGCATCCCATGAATATCTTGGCCCAGATCTTGTAATCTGGCTTCAGATCTTTGAATCTGTTAGAGGCTTGTCCAGCAGTCATAACCTCTTCATAGACTTCATTCATATCAACACGTCCAACTGGCAGATGTGAAACACCATCTGTTTCTTCATAACCAATCAGTCTTCTAATCAGATCCTCTGTGATTATGATCTCCTTTCCCAGCACAGATGATAGAATAAACTTTGGATACACAGATGCATGAATCCAGAATTCCTTAACAAGCAAAGGGTAAACTGGTCCAAACAGTCTATCAAAGTATTTCACCCAACCTTGAGCTCTAACAATGGAGCGAAAATCAAACCCATTTTCAGCCAGTGAATCAAATTCAACCATGGATTCACACAACACTTCTAACTTTTCAACAGGTGTGAGAAGAGTTCTTTGTGGAGGAATGTATGGATTAGCACCTAGATTATCTGAAGTCACAGCAGCCATAGTTGATTGAAACTGTGCAGTTGTTGATGAAGAAGACGCCATTGAAGAATGTCTTTTAGAACACGTAGGTTTTGAGTTTTTGTGAAGAGATAACAAGAGATGAAAATGCATATAAATTCTGAGAGTGAAAAGTGTGAAAGTGAATACACTTCAAGTATTTATACTAAACACATAGGCACACCAAGAGATAGAAATAAAGCACGTTTGAGCAGCATTAAATGAAAAGAATAAAATCATTTCAAATAATAAATGCTTTTGACAGATTTGGGGGGAAAACCAAGAATTTAACTATTCAAATTTCACCTCAAATGTCTTTTCAGTTGTCCACACGCCACCTCTTCAGATTTTGTGGGACACGTGTTTGCTTGCATGCTGTTCTGAATTCTCTCAAGAAAGGAAACGTTAGCCACGTTCAGATCTTCTAAAGATGGTCAGTTCAGATTGTCACATCAGAAATAATAATCAGAATAGAATAAATGAACAGAAGAAATACTTCAGATTATTAAACATTTTGCATCTGAGAGATTGCTTCTGATAAATATTACTCTGGACAAAAATCCATACAAATATTTTTCAGAATGAACTTAAATCTATCTTCAGCAAGGGGTTTTGTAAAAATATCTGCCCATTGATGATCTGTATCAACAAAGGCTAAATTTATGATTCCCTTCTGAACATAGTCTCTGATGAAATGATGTTTAATTTCTATATGTTTTGCCTTAGAATGCAAGATTGGATTTTTTGACAAACATATAGCAGAAGTATTATCACAAAAGATAGAAAGATTACTCTCATAGATTTGATAATCTTCTAATTGACTCTTCATCCAGAGCATCTGAGTACAACATCCAGCAGCAACAATGTATTCTGCCTCTGTAGTTGATAGTGCTATGGTAGGTTGCTTCTTGCTGTACCATGAGATCAGATGACTTCCAAGAAACTGACAGCTTCCAGAAGTGCTTTTACGTTCAACTCTGTCTCCAGCATAGTCAGCATCACAGAATCCAACTAATGAAAATTCATCAGATCTTCTGTAACACAAACCCATGTTAGCAGTACCTTTCAGATACCTTAGAATCCTCTTAACAGCTGTTAAGTGTGATTCTCTAGGATCTGATTGGAATCTAGCACATAAGCAGACACTAAACAGAATCTCTGGTCTAGAAGCAGTCAAGTATAGAAGAGATCCTATCATACCTCTGTAGAGTTTTTGATCTACCTTCTTACTTACCTCTTCCTTACCTAGAGTGCTTGTAGGATGCATTGGAGTCTTTGCCATTTTGCTATCAACCATGTTAAACTTCTTCAGAAGCTCTTTAACATACTTGGTTTGATGTATGTAGGTGCATTCTAGAGTCTGATTGACTTGGATTCCCAAGAAGAATCTCAATTCTCCCATCATGCTCATTTCAAATTCTTCCTGCATACATTTAGCAAACTCCTTTCCAAGTGTAATATTTGTTGATCCAAAAATAATGTCATCTACATAAATTTGACAAATCAACAGATCTTTCTTAACAGTTTTACAGAATAAAGTTGTATCCACTTTTCCTCTGATAAAATTTTTCTTCAGAAGGAAGTTGCTCAACCTCTCATACCAAGCTCTGGGAGCTTGTTTTAATCCATAAAGAGATTTCTTTAATTTGAAAACATGATCTGGAAAGTTTTCACTTTCAAAACCAGGAGGTTGGTGGACATATACTTCTTCTTCTATAATTCCATTAAGAAAAGCACTTTTAACATCCATCTGATACAGAGTGATGTTATTCTGTGCAGCAAAAGAAATAAGAAGGCGTATGGATTCTAACCTTGCCACTGGAGCATATGTCTCAGTGTAATCAATACCTTCTTGCTGACTGTATCCTTGAGCAACCAGCCTTGCCTTATTCCTTTCTACTTCTCCCTTTTCATTCAGCTTATTTCTGAAGACCCATTTTGTTTCAATAATATTGAATCCTTTAGGTCTAGGAACCAGATCCCACACTTCATTTCTGGTGAATTGATTCAGCTCTTCTTGCATAGCTATAATCCATTCATTATCTTCCAGAGCCTCATCTACAAATGTTGGTTCTATTATTGACACTAAGCCAAATAAAGAAGATTCAGAAGTTCTGAGAAATGATCTTGTCCTTATTGGATCATCTTTCTTTCCAATTATCACATCTTCTGGATGAGAAGATTTGATTCTGGAAGAAGATCCTCTGACAGTTGGTCTATCAGAAATATGCAAGTTGTTTAGTTGGGAAGTCAAAGGTGTAGCATCTGGGGTTGCTTCAGATTCTTTGATTTTTGCCTTTTCTGCCTCTGATCCTTCAGAGTCTGTGAGAATCACTTCTCTATCTGCAGAACTTTCAAACTGCTTTGGCTTTTCAGAGCCAAGCTTATCATCAAATCTAACATGAATAGATTCTTCAACAATCTGTGTTTCAGTATTGAATACTCTGTAGCCTTTAGAGCGTTCAGAATAACCAAGCATGAAACACTTCTGTGCTTTGGAATCAAACTTGTTCAGATTATCTTTAGTATTAAGCATATAACAAATACATCCAAAGGGATGAAAATAAGAAATGTTAGGCTTTCTGTTTCTCCACAATTCATAGGGAGTCTTTTCCAGAAGAGGTCTTACAGACACTCTGTTCTGAATATAACAAGCTGTGTTAATTGCTTCTGCCCAAAAATGTTTTGCCAGATTTGTCTCATTGATCATGGTTCTGGCCATCTCTTGCAATGTTCTATTTTTCCTCTCTACAACTCCATTTTGTTGTGGAGTTCTAGGGCAGGAGAAATCATGTGCAATGCCTTTTTCAGAAAAATATTTTTCAAAATGTTTATTTTCAAATTCTCCACCATGATCACTTCTGACTTTAATAATTTTGGAATCTTTTTCAATCTGAACTTGATTGCAGAAGTCAAAGAACACAGAATGAGACTCATCCTTGTGTTTTAGAAACTTTACCCATGTCCATCTGCTGTAGTCATCTATAATGACTAACCCATACTTCTTGCCTCTGATGGATGCAGTTTTCACTGGTCCAAACAAATCAATGTGAAGTAATTCCAATGGTCTGGAGGTAGACACAACATTTTTTGATTTAAAATGAGATTTTGAAAATTTACCTCTTTGACATGCTTCACACAGAGCATCTGAGTTGAACTTCAATTTAGGAAGTCCTCTGACCAGATTGAGTTTATTAATCTGAGATATACGTCTCATATTAATATGCCCCAATCTTCTATGCCAGACCCATTGCTCATCATTCACAGATAAGAGGCATTTTACATTTTGAACTTTAAGTTCTGAAAGGTTAATTTTATAAATGTTGTGTTTCCTCTTTCCACTGAATAGGATAGAGTCATCCTTTTGACATACAGCTTTGCAACATTTTTGATTAAAGATTATATCATAACCATTGTCACTTAATTGACTTATGGACAATAGATTATGTTTCAATCCTTCAACTAACAGAACATTAGTAATAGAGGGAAGCTTACCATTTCCAATAGTGTCAGATCCAATGATCTTGCCCTTCTGGTTCCCTCCAAACTTCACGTCCCCTCCAGATCTAAGTTCCAGGCTTTGGAACATAGACCTTTCTCCTGTCATGTGTCGTGAGCATCCAGAGTCCAGGTACCATGATTGGTGTCCTGACTTTGCTGCTAAGAACATCTGCAACAGGAATTATTTTGTCTTTAGGTACCCAGATCTTCTTGGGTCCTTTGGGGTTAGTTGGTTTGCAGGTTTGTCTAAACTTCTGTTTTGCAACATAATGTTTATTCTGACTTGCCTTTGGTTTAAACACATAAGTGCTCTTCTCAGAGCTTGTGTGTTTAATGTCATTCAGATGTCCAAATTTGAATTGAGAGTACAGAGGTGTCTTCCTGATGAAAAGTTTGTCAACAGATTTTGGATTGCTTCCAGATGAAGACTCATATCCAATGCCTCTTCTGTTGTTTCCACTAACACCATAGATCATGGAAGCCATCTTGCTTCTGTCTATGCTCTTAGTGAGAAACTTCTGAAAACTAGAGTCATATTTTTCTAAAATATTTTCACAAGACTTAGTTTCAGAATCAGATTCTTGTTGAGTTCTATCAAAGTCATTTTTTATTTTTAAATTTATTTCTTTCTGCTCAACAAGTTCTGTTTTCAGAAGATCAATCTCAGATTCAAGATTGCTTTTCAGCTTCTTGTATTTGAGTTTGATGTTGTTGTAACTTTTAAGAACTTCTGTTAAAACTTTAATGAGTTCTTCTTTGGTAAGTTTAGCCATTACCTCTTCTGCATCATCATCAGATTCAGATTCTGATTCATATCCAGAGGTACCTTCCTCTTGATCCTCTGTCCTGGCCATCAGTGCAACGTTTGCACATTCTTCTTCTGATTCAGAAGATGACTCACACTCATCTAAGTCATCCCATGTTGCCATCAGAACCTTTTTCTTCTTGTTGAACTTCTTCTTAGGTTTTTCTTTCAGAAGTTTAGGGCAGTCATTCTTGTAGTGCCCAGGTTCTTTGCACTCATAGCACACCACTTCTTTCTTGGCAGATCTTCTGTGACTAGAAGATTCTTTTCTGTTGTCAGATCTTCTGAAGTTGTTAAACTTCTTTCCCTTGTGCTTCCAGAGTTTGTTAATCCTTCTGGACAGCATGGACAACTCATCTTCTTCTTCAGAAGAAGATTCTTCAGAGCTTTCTTGAATAACCTGCAAAGCTTTAGCAGTTTTGTTAGATTTTAAAGCTATGGATTTACCTTTATCTTTCTTCTGGGGTTCATCTTCCTCCAGCTCAATTTCATGGCTTCTCAAAGAACTGATAAGTTCTTCTAAGGAGATCTTGTTCAGATCTTTTGCCATCTTCAATGCAGTCACCATTGGTCTCCATCTGGTGGGAAGACTTCTGATGATTTTCTTGACATGATCTGACGTTGAGTAGCCCTTGTCCAGAATTTTCAGACCAGCTGTAAGAATCTGAAATCTAGAAAACATAGTTTCTACATTTTCAGAATCTTCCATTTTAAATGCCTCATACTTCTGTATGAGCGCCAGAGCCTTTGTCTCTTTAACCTGAGAGTTTCCCTCGTGAGTCATTTTGAGTGATTCAAACATGTCATGAGCAGTATCTCTGTTAGTAATCTTCTCACACTCAGTATGAGAGATTGCATTAAGCAATATAGTTCTGGCTTTGTGGTGATTCTTGAAGTCTCTTTTCTGCACTTCAGTCATTGATTTTCTATCAATCTTTTTGTCATCCTCTCCAGTAGGATGTTCATATCCATCAATGACCAAATCCCAAAGATCAGCATCATACCCAAGAAAAAAACTTTCTATTCTATCTTTCCAATAGTCAAATTTTTCTCCATCAAACAATGGAGGTTTGGTACTGATCCTATCCCTCTCTTCATATTTATTGTTGATATTTGACATTGAATTATCAGCCATGATAACAAATAAATATATAGGTCAAAGTATATCTCCTCTGGATCTTTACTGACACTGTTAAGTGATAGCACACTCAGAACCGGAGCTCTGATACCAACTGAAGGTGAGATATTACTTAGAAGGGGGGGTTGAATAAGTATGGAAAAATAATACTTGAAAATAATCACACAATTATTTTTATCCTGGTTCGTTAAACAACTACTCCAGTCCACCCTTCCAGAGTGATTTGCCTTTCTCAACAAGGACTTAATCCACTATTAAATCAAACTGATTACAATAGTATCACCTAAGAACTACAGTTCTTAGTCTTCTCAAGAGCTACTGATTCACACTGAATCCTCTTAAGGAAAAATCCTTTACAAACAATGTAAATTAAATACAAGAGTTTTAATGCTTCTATAAAGCTATAATCACAACAGTGATTTTTCTCTTAAGTTTTAAGTACAATAAGATTCTATGAAGAATAAGAATGAGAGCTTATAGAATATGTGATTTCTTTTCAGCAAGTGTGTAGCACTGAAGAATGAAGTGAGAAACTCCTTTTATAGGCAGCTGATTCAAGCACGTTGAAAAGAGAGTCCAAAAGGTCTGAGCCTTTTTGTCTTCAGATGCACTGACCTTTCCTTGAAATAGATGGCACAGATAAATCCTTTTTGTCTGTGTAAGTGTGTCTAGCACAAATAAGGAAAGAGACGTTGAATGGTTCCAACGGATACATTCTTGAAAACACTTCTTCAGTTTCAGCAAGTTCTTCAGAGTCTGAATGGATCAGAGTCTTCTGATGAGATTCAGAACTATGCTGTATCAGAGTCTTCTGCAGCGTGTGTGCTTCTAGCGTGTTGATCATCAGAGCATCTTGACACAGAACTTTAGTACTTGGCAGCATAAGTACTTTCAGAAACTTCTGTAGACTAAGTGCTTTGAGAAACTCTTCAATCAATATTCTTCTATACTTCTGATGCTTCAGCTTCAGATGCTTCTGATTATCTTCAGATGCTTCTGACTATCTTCAGATGCTTCTGACTCAGAATGTTCTGAAGCTTCTTGCTTCAGATCCTTCTGGAGACTACGCTCAGGATCTTCTGTAAGGAGCAAACAGATTCTTCTGTAAGATGCATCTGGCGCTTCAGATTCAGAATAACTTCTTGTATTCAAAGGTAGATTTGCTTCTAGAGAGTCAATATAATTTTAATCTGCAGTAAAACTCTCAAACAAATTTTAGAGTATATAGTTCTTAAATATAAATTTCCTAACAGTTATCATCAAAACAAAGAGTAATTATTAAGAACCAATCTGTGTTCTAACAATTTGAATTTCAGAAGCCTAAAACATATGAATTCAAAGAAACTGGTACATGGAATTCCTGCAATTAAGAAGCCTGAGAAGTCATGCAAAGTTTGCATGGAAGGAAAACAACCACGTTTGCCATTTGCGTCAGAAGTTGCTCCAAGAGCAAAACATGCCTTGGGAGTTGTACATTCTGATGTGTGTGGTCCATTTCCAGTAGCATCAATTGGAGGGAATAAGTACTTTGTGTTGTTTGTTGATGAATTCACAAGAATGACATGGGTATCCCTTATTAAATTTAAACATTAGGTGTTTGATGAATTCAAGAAGTTCAGAATGAAGGCTGAGAATCAGAGTGGTCAGAAGTTGAAGATTCTTAGAACTGATGGTGGAGGTGAGTATAACTCCAAAGAGTTCCAGAAGTTCTGTGAGGAGAATGGAATTGAGCATGAGGTTACTGCTCCTTATACCCCTCAACACAATGGTCTTGTTGAAAGAAGAAACCGTACTTTGCTTGATATGGTGAGAAGCATGCTAAAGGAGAAGAAGCTTCCTCAGAAGCTCTGGGGAGAAGCTGTTGCCACTGCAACGTATGTACTCAACAGATGTCCTACGAAGAAGTTGAAGGAAATAGTTTCAATGCAGAAGTGGACTGGAGACAAGCAAAGTGTTAGTCATCTGAAGGTGTTTGGTTCTGTTTGCTATAAACATGTTCCAGAAGCCAGAAGACAGAAGCTGGATGATAGAAGCAAAGTGATGATTCTGATAGGGTACCACAGTACAGGTGCATACAAGCTCTATTGTCCAGAAACCAATAAAATTGAATTCAGCAGAGATGTGATTGTGAAGGAATCAGAAGTTTGGAATTGGGATAAGTCTCAATCTGATTCTGATGTTAGAACTTCTGAAGAAAAGTCAGAGTTAAGAACTTCTGAAGTTGAAGTAAACTCTGAAGTTGATTCTGACTCTGATAGTGATTCTGACTCTGGAGAAGACTCAAAAGATGAAGGTGACTCTGATGATCCAGACTCTGATGGTAATCCAGATTCTAGTGGAAATTCAGACTCTGAAGATGGCCAAGACTCTGAAAATATGCCAGATCTTGAAGATGGTCAAAGCTCTAGAGGAAGTCAACCATCTGAAGCTGGAAACGCTGAAGCTCAAGACTCTGAACAAGTTCAGAGACCACAAAGAATCAGAAGCGTTCCCAGAAGATTTGCAGAATTTGACATGCTGCAAGACTCTGAAGTAGACTCTGAAGGAGAAGTTATTCAGTGTGCCATGTTAGTAGACTTTGAACCTATAAGTACAGAGGAGGCTCTTAAGAAGAAGCTCTGGCTGAAGGCCATGAAAGAAGAACTTGATGCTATAGAGAGAAACAAGACTTGGAAGCTGACAGAACTTCTAAAAGACAAGAAAGCCATCAGCGTTAGATGGGTTTTCAAGCAGAAGTTAAAGCCAGATGGTTCAATTGGAAAACATAAAGCAAGGTTGGTAGCCAGAGGATTTTTATAGAAACCTGGGCTGGATTATTCTGAAGTGTTTGCACCTGTAGCAAGACATGAAACAATCAGAATGGTGATTGCAATAGCTGCTAACAGGAATTGGCCTCTGATGCATTTAGATGTAAAATCTGCATTTCTGAATGGTCCATTAGAAGAAGAAGTTTACGTGTCACAACCTCCTGGATTTGTGAAAAAGAATCAGGAAGGGATGGTGTACAGATTATACAAAGCTCTATATGGATTGAAACAAGCGCCCAGAGCTTGGAATCAGAAGATTGATTCGTTTTTCAAGAAGCAAGGCTTTCAGAAATGTGAGATGAAGTACGGTGTCTATGTTCAACATACTTCTGAAGGCAATATGACTCTGGTATGTTTATATGTTGATGATATACTATTGACTGGATGTTCTGAACAGGAGATAGCCAAGTTCAAGAAGGTTCTAATGAATGAATTTGAAATGACTAATCTAGGCAAAATGACATAATTTCTAGGGATGGAGTTCAGATATTCTGAGAAAGGTATCATTTTGCATCAACTCAAGTATGAATTAGAACTTCTGAAGAGATTTGATCTGAAGAATTGTAAGATGGCTGTCACACCTTCTGATACAAATCAGAAACTGGATTCAGACTCTGAAGGAAAGGATGTGGACGCTACAACCTTCAAACAGTTGGTTGGTTCTCTGAGGTATCTGTGCAATACCAGGCCTGATATTTCCTACTCAGTTGGGATGGTTAGTAGGTTCATGAGTAAACCTAAGTGGCCCCATTACCAAGCTGCTGTCAGGATTCTGAGGTATATCAAAGGAACTCTGAAGTATGGAGTGTTATTTCCCTCTAGAGGAAATAATGAGTCAGAACTTCTGAGTTATTCAGACTCTGATTGGTGTGGAGACAGAGTTGACAGAAGAAGTACCTCTGGGTACTTGTTCAAATTTCTGGGAGGTCCCATTTCTTGGTGTTCCAAGAAGCAACCTGTTGTGGCGTTATCAACCTGTGAAGCTGAATACATTGCAGGTGCTGTTACTGCATGCCAAGCTGTGTGGATTCTGAATCTGTTGCAGGATCTGAAGATTAAAGTAGACAAACCTCTGAAGTTGATGATTGACAACAAGTCTGCAATCAATCTTGCCAGAAATCCAGTGTTGCATGGGATAAGCAAGCATATTGAGACCAAGTATCATTTTCTGAGACATCAAGTTCAGAGTGGAGTGTTAGAAGTTGTACACTGCAGCACTCAGAAGCAGTTGGCAGATGTTCTGACGAAAGCTATCAAGACTGATCAATTTCTCAGACTAAGGGATGGAATTGGTGTTACAAGTTTTGATGGAATATGAATTAAGGGATGGTATTAGAATATTAATAGTAACTCATATTTATTTAGTTGTACTATTTTCCTTAGTCCCTAAGTTTGTTAGAGGGTATTTTAGTATTTTATCTTATTCTAGTAACCCTAGTTTTAGCTTATAAATAGGGTGACAATCATTGTAACTTTTAATCATGTTTTTCTGCCGTCATTCTTAATAGAATATTTCTACCTTTCATCATTTATTCTACCTTTGCACCAACAATTTTAACCATTTTTACCACTATTCATTATTGCATTGACATGTTATATGTGCAATATTAAATTTTAAAACATCTCGTTTTTTAAATACCGAAGTCGACGGACATTTGATAATTGTAAAGTCATTATTAATCCATTGGAAAAATATAGTTGATCGTTTTTTTTGAAGTTCAAATTAAATTTCAATTATCCTCAATGCATTCAATGAAAACTCAACAATCAAAATCAAAGTTGAAAATCAAATTCACTGCCCTTTAGGTATTTAAAGAGAGTCTCTCCTTAAATCATATTTCCTTTGCTACACGGTTGAAAGTATATTAGGTGGATAATAGTTTTATTGTCTCAATAGAGATTATCATGATATCATCGTCGGTCTACCGTTTATATAATCTTAAGTGAGGGTTTTAGAATGGTTTTGTTTGTTATCATAAATTTCACAAGAATTTTGTAGCAAAGAGTAAAGTTTGAAAAGATGTTTGTTTTAAGGGTCTTGCTAACCAGTGTCCTCAGGGCACTATTTAAACATTCCATATTAAGAAATTATTCTTTAAAAAATTCAAACACTTCAATTTCCAATGCACATTATTACACATCATTGCACATACTTTTATAAAAACTTACTATTTAAAGTTTTAAAAAGTGCCTTGAGGGCACTAATTAGCATTTCCCTTATTTTAATAGACATATCAAGAATAAATTTTATAAACCTACTTTACATATATTCGATTAATCAAACATGTGAACTTTGTTACGATCAATATAATCATGTCTCCTTTCAATATTCTTTATCTTTAAAGCAATATCATGAATATTAGCGTACTAATTACTAGATGATGTCTCATGCTAACAATCAACACAATAATATTAGAGTTTGATATAAAGTGAATATGAACTTACAAATATATGTCTAGAGCTTGTTAATTGATAGATGAATAACTTGGGTCAAGGTTTGAAAAATACTTTTCAATAGTGATTCAAATCAAATATATAACATTAAAAGCAAAGATATTCATCATACATTGATCATCAACTTTGTTCACATACAAAAGATTAAAAGAAATACATACATGTTAAGAAAGATACATCTACCATTAATACAAAGGATTTAGCTACCAAAAACCATGATAGCTTGCTTCACAAGTAATGGAAGGAGATGAATGTGTATCCAAGTTAAAGAATCGATAATGGAAGTGAATCCAGCTCCAATTTTATGAAGATTGCCTCTTAGATGAAAAGATGAAGTTCTTACGATTTTTTGTGTTTTAGGAAATATTAAGAAAAAAGATTATATCCAAATATGCCACAAAAGTACATAAGTATCTTTCTAAATATGTGCATGCTCGCCTAGCGAGCTCTACCTCGCACAGCGAGGTCAACTTTTTGACACTTCAAGTACTTCAAAAAACTTAAATTGCCCTTAAGAAAATATTTTAGCTTGCACAACGACCATGAAGCTAAAAACATTTTGCCTCTACAGTAAATTTTATCGTTTTTCCTTTGCTAGAGGTTGCACAGCGACCTCGCTTTCACTTTCCTAGTGCTCGCACAATGAACTACCTGAAACATGCCTTGTTTGCTTTGGCTTCTCTTTTCATTCTTTTGTGTCTCTTTCTTTGATTTTTATACCTAAGTTATACACATTAGCACACAAATAAGAAAATCCAAAGGATCATGCAATTATAATGGAAATTTACACAATATTATGGAATTAAACTTCTAAAACACAAAATTAGAGTTGAAAAACTCCAAGAAAAATAGTAAATTTTAAGTCATATTTGTCATTCAACACACACCATTCGAAGGAAGTATAAGGATTGGAAGACAAAAGACAACAACTACACCAATAAAAGAAAGTCGAAGTAATGAAAGACGAAAGACAATAGTCCAAGTATTAGGCTTGCGTCTTCCTTTTCATATGAACTTAATGTTTTGCATTCTTCATTATATGACATTCTGAAATTTGCTCCATCTTTTGAATGTTGTATGTGCTTTCTTTTGAATATTTTCTGTGTTTTCTGTATGTTGTCTATTTGTTAACCTCGCCAAGGTGTAAAACACATGTGATTTGATGTAGCAAAGGATATTATGGAGTTGATGGTATGTTGTCATGATACTAGGATAGATGTTCTAAAATTGTTAAAAATTTATTAAATTTGGGGTAGATTGCTGCTCAAAGACAAATAGCTTGCATCGGTGAAAGATCAGTGTCGAGGAAAATGCTCATTCTTCCAAATTGCAGTTCTAACTACACCAAATGATAATGGGGCTTCATTGATGCAAAGTGATTTGGAATGTTCATCGAGTAAAGTTTATCTTTTCATGAATTTAACTGTTTGATAATATGTCTACCTTATTAAAAAATTATATTTTTTCTCTAAACCTAAGTAATAGATGGACGTGTTGTCAATATTGATGTGTTAGATACGATGAGTTTTTCGTGATTGTTTTTTTTTATATTTGCTTGTTTAATCCACACCATTTATATTTCCAAACTTAGAAATTATTCGTTTTGCTTTAATTTCTTTTTCTATTATTTTTCGATATTGGGAACATTTTGTAAATTTTGAAAAACGTGTATGTTATTAGAGAAGGGTTTAGGATCTTGATTCTAAAATCACGTTGTGATGCTTATTGATATTTGTTTTCACTATTTCAGTAACAACTACTTTGAGTCATCTGATGACGAAACTGATGGGGATGAAGTGAGTAAAATAATATTTATGTTTCTCATAATATGACAAAAGTATTGAACACCTCCTACCACTACAAGAAACATTGCATTTTTCCAAGTGATTTTCACGTCACTAACTCAAAAACCACTTCACTAACCAACTTTTGCGACGTGGGTAAAACACGCCGGAAATGCAATGGTGGGAACATGTTCCTACATGGAAAATACGTCACAAAGTTGTGACATAGTTCCCACGTCGCAAATAACAAAATTAGGAGAAAATCTTCCCACGTGAAAATCAAGTCACTAATTAGTGACGTGATATTCATGTGGGAAACTACCTTTACCAATTTCGTCTGACACTAATTAAATTGGTTCCCATGTGATTATCACGTCACTAATTAGTGACGTGATATACATGCCACAACAAAAATATGTTTTATAATAGTGACATTGTTTGCACTTCACTATAAAATTTAATAATAAAAAAA